>CAWUFW010018845.1:0-207286 GCA_963921515.1 Calotriton arnoldi | reverse complement strand
GCTACGTATTGCTTATTGAAGAATGAGTGGGTGTATAAGTGTGTGGATGAAGGATTTAGTAGGTGCGTGACTGACTCTATAAGTGAGTGATTAAACGTATCTTACTGAATGCAAGGGTTAGTGACTGAACTGGGTGAATGTCTGTAACCGTCTGTCTGTTGCTGTGTAAGTGGCTGCATGGGTTTGTGAATAGCTACATGAGTGTCTATATGAGTTATTGATTGGTTGTCTGAGTATCTGTATGGGTGCCTGAGTGTTTGTGTGGGTGGGGTGTGTGCAACTCTGTGCATAGATGTGTGAGTGGGTGATTCACTGGGTGGATGGTTTCAAGAGTGCATCTGTGATAGACTGTATGGGTGGGTAAGTGTGTGTAAGAGTGTGTTAGTGAGTGAATGTATGTCCCAGTGGTACATGTGTGAGTAACTACATATGTGAAAGGCAGTATATATGTGTGTTGGAGTATATAAATAGCTATAAGCGTAGAGTGTGTGATTGTGAGAGTGACTGTATGGATGAGTGTGTGCTTGTATCAGTGATTGTATGAGAGCGTAAGAATGTGCTAGTATTTGTATGAGTAAGTGAGCTGGTGTGTGTATAACTGTATAGGTGAGTAAATGGCAGTGTGTTTAATTATTTGCATGACTGACTAGGTGTGTGAGTACCTCTATGGATGAGTGGCGGTATTTGAGTGTCTATATAGGAGTATGAGTGCATATGATAGTCCTGTACTGAGTGACCGTAAGTATGAGTGACTGTACGGGTGAGTGAGTGGATGTGTGTGTAGACCTAAGAATCAGTGAGTGGGTATGTAGTTATTGGTGTTGGAGTGTCTATGGTTTTGCGAATGGCAGTCTGTAATTTAGAGTGGGTGTATCAAAGGTTATATTAGGGTGTGAGGAGGTGCATCAGATTATCACGTGGATGATGTCATCAGTGATGTCATCAGTGATGTCATTTGAGATGTCATCAGTGATGTCATCAGTGATGTCACAGACCATGTCATGAGTGATGTAATATGTGACGTCATCAGCAGTGCATTGCGGGGGCGCGAGTTATAGTTAGCTGAACTAACTATAACGGGGGAATTTCACGGGTTTTGTACGAGTGCAATGTCCAACTAACTATAACTGTCCCTAAAACCTATGGTTTTTTCAGTGAATATATATATATGCATACATATATATATATATATATGTATATATATTACCTACTGGCGGTCACCAGTAGGTAGTTATAGTTAGGACCTATTTTCCATAGGAAATTCACAACATTCTATTTCCAATAACTTTTAGCGCCGGTTGATGAATCTTCGTGAAATTTTCAAAACTCGTGGAGCGCTCCGGTCTGCTCCTATCCTGAAAGTTTCGGGGTGATTCGGCAAGCGGGGGCTGAGAAAAAAGGGGGGTCCCAAAACGTGTTTTCCCCATGCAATTTTCCATAGGAAACTTTAGACACGGCTACATATATATATAGATAGATAGGTGCATATATATATATATATATATTCACTGAAAAAACCATAGGTTTCAGGGGCAGTTATAGTTAGTTGGACATTGCACTCGTACAAAACACGTGAAATTCCCCCGTTATAGTTAGTCCAGCTAACTATAACTCGCGCCCGCAATGCACTGCTGATGACGTCACATATTACATCACTCATGACATGGTCAGTGACATCACTGATGACATCACTGATGACATCTCAAATGACATCACTGATGACATCACTGATGACATCATCCAGTGACTGTGTGTTTCTGTAAAGTTTAAATATTTTTAATATATATAGGAAAAGACGTATTGAAGAATGAGTGGGTGTGTAAGTGTCTGTATGGATGATTTAGTAGGTGCGTGACTGACTCTATAAGTGAGTGATTTAACGTATCTTACTGAATGCATGGGTTAGTGACTAAACTGGGTGAATGTCTGTATCCGTCTGTCTGTTGCTGTGTAAGTGGCTGCATGTGTTTGTGAATAGCTACATGAGTGTCTATATGAGTTATTGAATGCTTGTCTGAGTATCTGTATGGGTGCCTGAGTGTTTGTGTGGGAGGGGTGTGTGCAACTCTGTGCATAGATGTGTGAGTGGGTGATTCACTGGGTGGATGGTTTCAAGAGTGCAACTGTGATAGACTGTATGGGTGGGTAAGTGTGTGTAAGAGTGTGTTAGTGAGTGAATGTATGTCCCAGTGGTACATGTGTGAGTAACTACATATGTGAAAGGCAGTATATATGTGTGTTGGAGTATATAAATAGCTATAAGCGAGAGTGAGTGATTGTGATAGTGGCTGTATGGATGAGTGTGTGCTTGTATCAGTGATTGTATAAGAGCGTAAGAATGTGCTACTATTTGTATGAGTAAGTGAGCTGGTGTGTGTATAACTGTATAGGTGAGTAAATGGTAGTGTGTTTAATTATTTGCATGACTGACTAGGTGTGTGAGTACCTCTATGGATGAGTGGCGGTGTTTGAGTGTCTTTATAGGAGTATGAGTGCATATGATAGTCCTGTACTGAGTGACCGTAAGTATGAGTGACTGTACGGGTGAGTGAGTGGATGTGTGCGTAGACCTAAGAATCAGTGAGTGGGTATGTAGTTATTGGTGTTGGAGTATCTATGGTTTTGTGAATGGCAGTCTGTAATTTAGAGTGGGTGTATCAAAGGTTATATTAGGGTGTGAGGAGGTGCATCAGATTATCACGTGGATGATGTCATCAGTGATGTCATTTGAGATGTCATCAGTGATGTCATCAGTGATGTCACTGACCATGTCATGAGTGATGTAATATGTGACGTCATCAGCAGTGCATTGCGGGCGCGAGTTATAGTTAGCTGGACTAACTATAACGGGGGAATTTCACGTGTTTTGTACGAGTGCAATGTCCAACTAACTATAACTGTCCCTAAAACCTATGGTTTTTTCAGTGAATTTCAAAGGTTTTTTAAATGCTAATTTGTAACTATAACGTCCCTGAAACCTATGGTTTTTTCAGTGAATTTCAAAGGTTTTTTAAATGCTAATTTGTAACTATAACATGTCTGAAACCTACAGTTTTTTCAGTGAATTTCAAAGGTTTTGTAAATGACAATTTTTAAATGTATTAATTGTTATATAATTTTTTTTCATACTGATTTCCACATTTTTTAGAAACAATTTTTTTTTACATATTTTATTTTTTAAATTACATTGTAATTACATTATACATTACATTACAAAAAATACTTTCTCAGAATGAATTACTTTAGTTTAATTACTTTGCACATAGGCAATAGACTTTTAAGTACAGTAGTTACAGTTGTTGCAATGGGCAACACATTTTCAAACACAATGCAACATTCAGCTCAATGTGAATTTCTAGTTAAATGCAATTAGTTACTTTATGGATTACTTTTCTAACCACATTACTGGATCCTAGATTCAGTCCTGGGACATCTCCTGTAAACAGTTGAGTAAAAGCGTTTTGGTTACAGTCGTGATTTTTAAGGAATATTATTGTACTTTAAAAGTTCACACTTAGAAACGTTTTCTCATAGAATCACCAATGTTATCCTATGGAAGGAAATTCACTTAGAAGTTAAAAACTGTTATCGTTACTTTTTCTTACTCAGTGTTGGATCCTGGATCCAGCACTGGTGCATCTCCTGTAAACAGTTGAAAGAATGCGTTTAAGTCATACAGGCGATTTTTTAGGAATATTTGTAGTTTGTGAAAATCGACACTTTGAAACTTTTCTGCTGAAAACCAGACAATGGATTCCTATGGAAGGAAATTCAAGTTACCGGTAAGTACGGTTAAAATTACTTTTGAGGATCAGTACTGGGCTGAAAGATGCAGCACTGAGGTCTCTCCTGATAACAGGTGAGTAAATCGGAATTCATATTTCGGCTGATTTTAGAGGAATATTTTAAAGTTCCAAAACTCCACACACAGAAGAATTTCCAAGTGAAACCAGTCAATGTTAGCCTATGAAGGAAATTCAAGTTACCGGTAAGTACGGTTAAAATTACTTTTCAGGACCAGTACTGGGCTGAAAGATGCAGCACTGAGGTCTCTCCTGATAACAGGTGAGTAAATCGGAATTCGTATTTCGGCTGATTTTAGATGAATATTTTAAAGTTCCAAAACTCCACACTTAGAAGAATTTCCAAGTGAAACCAGTCAATGTTAGCCTATGAAGGAAATTCAAGTTACCGGTAAGTACGGTTAAAATTACTTTTGAGGATCAGTACTGGGCTAAAAGATGCAGCACTGAGGTCTCTCCTGATAACAGGTGAGTAAATCGGAATTCGGATTTCGGCTGATTTTAGAGGAATATTTGTATGTTTCAAAAATCAACACTTAGAAACTTTTTCAGCAAAAAGCAGGCAATGATATCCTATGGAAGGAAATTCAAGTTACTGGTAAGTACGGTTAAAATTACTTTTCAGGACCAGTACTGGGCTGAAAGATGCAGCACTGAGGTCTCTCTTGATAACAGGTGCATAAATCGGAATTCGTATTTCGGCTGATTTTAGAGGAATATTTTAAAGTTCCAAAACTCCACACTTAGAAGAATTTCCAAGTGAAACCAGTCAATGTTAGCCTATGAAGGAAATTCAAGTTACCGGTAAGTACGGTTAAAATTACTTTTCAGGATCAGTACTGGGCTGAAAGATGCAGCACTGAGGTCTCTCCTGATAACAGGTGAGTAAATCGGAATTCGTATTTCGGCTGATTTTAGAGGAATATTTTAAAGTTCCAAAACTCCACACACAGAAGAATTTCCAAGTGAAACCAGTCAATGTTAGCCTATGAAGGAAATTCAAGTTACCGGTAAGTACGGTTAAAATTACTTTTCAGGACCAGTACTGGGCTGAAAGATGCAGCACTGAGGTCTCTCCTGATAACAGGTGAGTAAATCGGAATTCGTATTTCGGCTGATTTTAGAGGAATATTTTAAAGTTCCAAAACTCCACACTTAGAAGAATTTCCAAGTGAAACCAGTCAATGTTAGCCTATGAAGGAAATTCAAGTTACCGGTAAGTACGGTTAAAATTACTTTTGAGGATTAGTACTGGGCTAAAAGATGCAGCACTGAGGTCTCTCCTGATAACAGGTGAGTAAATCGGAATTCGGATTTCGGCTGATTTTAGAGGAATATTTGTATGTTTCAAAAATCAACACTTAGAAACTTTTTCAGCAAAAAGCAGGCAATGATATCCTATGGAAGGAAATTCAAGTTACTGGTAAGTACGGTTAAAATTACTTTTCAGGACCAGTACTGGGCTGAAAGATGCAGCACTGAAGTCTCTCCTGATAACTGGTGAGTAAATCGGAATTCGTATTTCGGCTGATTTTAGAGGAATATTTTAAAGTTCCAAAACTCCACACTTAGAAGAATTTCCAAGTGAAACCAGTCAATGTTAGCCTATGAAGGAAATTCAAGTTACCGGTAAGTACGGTTAAAATTACTTTTGAGGATCAGTACTGGGCTAAAAGATGCAGCACTGAGGTCTCTCCTGATAACAGGTGAGTAAATCGGAATTCGGATTTCGTCTGGTTTTAGAGGAATATTTGTATGTTTCAAAAATCAACACTTAGAAACTTTTTCAGCAAAAAGCAGGCAATGATATCCTATGGAAGGAAATTCAAGTTACTGGTAAGTACGGTTAAAATTACTTTTCAGGACCAGTACTGGGCTGAAAGATGCAGCACTGAAGTCTCTCCTGATAACAGGTGAGTAAATCGGAATTCGTATTTCGGCTGATTTTAGAGGAATATTTTAAAGTTCCAAAACTCCACACTTAGAAGAATTTCCAAGTGAAACCAGTCAATGTTAGCCTATGAAGGAAATTCAAGTTACCGGTAAGTACGGTTAAAATTACTTTTCAGGATCAGTACTGGGCTGAAAGATGCAGCACTGAGGTCTCTCCTGATAACAGGTGAGTAAATCGGAATTCGTATTTCGGCTGATTTTAGAGGAATATTTTAAAGTTCCAAAACTCCACACTTAGAAGAATTTCCAAGTGAAACCAGTCAATGTTAGCCTATGAAGGAAATTCAAGTTACCGGAAGTACGGTTAAAATTACTTTTGAGGACCAGTACTGGGCTGAAAGATGCAGCACTGAGGTCTCTCCTGATAACAGGTGAGTAAATCGGAATTCGTATTTCGGCTGATTTTAGAGGAATATTTTAAAGTTCCAAAACTCCACACTTAGAAGAATTTCCAAGTGAAACCAGTCAATGTTAGCCTATGAAGGAAATTCAAGTTACCGGTAAGTACGGTTAAAATTACTTTTCAGGACCAGTACTGGGCTGAAAGATGCAGCACTGAGGTCTCTCCTGATAACAGGTGAGTAAATCGGAATTCGTATTTTGGCTGATTTTAGAGGAATATTTTAAAGTTCCAAAACTCCACACTTAGAAGAATTTCCAAGTGAAACCAGTCAATGTTAGCCTATGAAGGAAATTCAAGTTACCGGTAAGTACGGTTAAAATTACTTTTGAGGATCAGTACTGGGCTGAAAGATGCAGCACTGAGGTCTCTCCTGATAACAGGTGAGTAAATCGGAATTCGTATTTCGGCTGATTTTAGAGGAATATTTGCACAATGGTGAAGGGAGGGGGCGGGGCCTGAGGTGGCATCTGTGCAAACGCGCCCCGTGGCGCGTTTTAAGTTGGGGGATTAAGTCCCCTTGAATCATGAGGGTCCCTACGGGCCAACTAGCCCACCAGGAACCTCCAGTATGCGCCAGGGGCTGCGTTGCAGAGACATGTACAGAGGCCACACCCCTTTTACACCTCTCTGCAACGCAGCTCTGTGGCGCTTTCTGGACGTACCTGTTGGGCTAGTTGGCCCCCAGGGACCCTCAGGATTGAAGAGGATTTAATTCCCCACCTTAAAACGCGCCACAGGGCCTGTTTGCACACATGTCACCTGAAGCCCCGCCCCTCCCTTCACCACTGTGCAAACGCGCCCGTGGCGCGTTTTAAGTCAGGGGATTAACTCCCCTTGAATCCTGAGGGTCCCTGGAGTCCAACTAGCCCACCATGTTCCTCCAAAAAGCGCCACAGAGCTGCGTTGCAGAGAGGTGTAAAAGGGGCGTGGCCTCTGTACACCTCTCTGCAAGGCAGCACCCTGGCGCATACTGGAGGTTCCTGGTGGGCTAGTTGGCCCCCAGGGACCCCCAGTATTCAAGGGGAATTGTCCTCTCTGCAAACGCGCCAGGGGGCGCGTTTGCAGAGTGGTGAAGGAAGGGGCAGGGCCTGCGGGCCCGATCGTTTTTTGTTTTTTTCCCTGAAGGGGGCCGTGTGGCCCCCTTCCTTTTTCCTATTTTTAGGCCCCGGGGACCCCATCCCCCGGGGCCTGGCCTCTCGTTGGGGACTGTGGGGGGGTCCCCAAACCCCCCACAGTCCCGCCGGCTCCCCGTGTCCTACGGGAGCCAGCATTGCTTTTACACATGGGGAGCAGCTAACATGCTGCTCCCCATGTGGAAAAGCAATCGGCTTTGGATATTGGAAGAGAGAGCAGGTTTCCTGCTCTCTCTTCCAATATCCAAAGCAGTTTGCTATGGCAGGACGGAGCCGCGAGGCTCCCGTCCTGTCATTGCAAACAGCAGTGTCCTGGGGGTAGGCACCCCGGGACACTGCAGGAGCCGGCCCTGGGGGTGGCGGTCCCCAGGGCCATCAAGGGCTCCAGGAGGGGGCCGCGCGGCCCCCTCCCTACATCGAGAAAGCCCCGGGGAGGTGGTGGTCCCCGGGGCTTGGGGGTCCAAAACGGACCCCCATTTTCATTTTTCTTAGTGCCCCGGGGAGGTGGTGGTCCCCGGGCATGTGGGGCTGGAGCCCCCACACAGGTTTTTAAATATAAAAAGAAGCCCCGGGGAGGTGGTGGTCCCGGGGCTGCGGGAGGGCTCAGAGCCCTCCCGCACCATTATCCATAAAGCCCCGGGGGTGGTGGTCCCCGGGCTTGGGGGCCCTTAGAGGCCCCCACACATAAAATTAACCCCCCCAGCATGCCCCCGGGACTTGGCCCACCCGGGGCCACTAACATTGAAGCGCGGAGACCGCACTTCGATTTTTTTTTTCGGCAGGGTTCGCGCTCCATGAGCGCATCCTGCCGATTTAAAAAAAAAAAAAAATTTTTGCCCAGGGGTCCTTGTGGGACCCCTGAGCAGACCTAGGGGGTCAGGGTGTTTCTACCCTGCCCCCTTTGTGCGCTTTGCGCACTTGTTTCTGTCCCTCGGTTCTACCGAGGGATAAAATGGCTGCCAACACTTCCTGATTTGGAGTGTTGACAGCCAATTAACATAAAGCTCGTGCTCGGGAGGATCCGCGGCCCTAGATATACCTATCTTTTTTTCTTTTGATTTTCTCAGCAACTACTGAACGGATTTACACCATTTAACAAAAAGGGTTCTTTCTGAACCAAGAACTACCTCTTTGCCAAATTTGGTGTAATTCCGTTCAGCAGTTCGGGCTGTAGCCGTGTCTAAAGTTTCCAATGGAAAATTGCATGGGAAAACGCGTTTGGGACCCCTTTTCTCGGCCCCCGCTGACGAATACCCGAGACTTTCAGGGTAGGAGCGGACCGGAGCGGGCCACAAAGTTTGAAAATTTTGTGAAGATACGTCAACCGGCAAGAGAGTTATTTCAAATAGAATGTCGCGGATTTCCTATGGATAATAGGTTGTAACTATAACTATCTACTGGCGACCGCCAGTAGATAATATATATATATATATATATATATATATATATATATATATACATACATATTATCTACTGGCGGTCGCCAGTAGATAGTTATAGTTAAAACCTATTATCCATAGGAAATCCGCGACATTCTATTTGAAATAACGTTGGCGCCGGTTGACGAATCTTCGCGAAAGTTTCCAACTTGTTGGGGCGCTCCGGTCCGCTCCTATCCTGAAAGTCTCGGGTGATACGTCAAGCGGGGCCGAGAAAAAGGGGGGTCCCAAAACGCGTTTTCCCATTCATTTTTCCATAGGAACCTTTAGTCGCAGCTACAGCCCGAACTGCTGAACGGAATTACACCAAATTTGGCAAAGAGGTAGCCCTTGGTTCAGTGTCGTGCCTTTTGCTTAAATGGTGTAAATCCGTTCAGTAGTTCCTGAGAAAATCAAAAGTAAAGTCACATATATATCTGGGCGGAGCCTAACCACACATGTCATCGTGAGATCTGATTGGCTGTCAGCACTTCATCCTGGAATTGCTGGCAGCCATCTTGGGACCAATATAAATGATAGTACCTCATTGAAATGCATTGTAGTGAATAGAAGATTTTGAGGGTCACCAAAAGGAGAATTATAAAGGGTGATAACAGGCTTTAGTTACATTAGAATTTATTTGTTGATGGTACCATACTAATTTTAGGAATTGTGGTGTATTCTAAGGTGATTTTACCATGTGAAAAACCTTCTGCTGGGATATCATGAATCATGTTTGAGAGAACACTATTTTCTCATGCTTGTCCCATGGAGGTTTGGAAGGTGCTCCAGAAGCTAAAATGAGAGCATATTTTCTGTAAATTCACATTATCTTTCTCACTCATGTGAGAATGAAGTCTGACATTCTCAGTAAAACATGTACATCCAACAAGGGCAGAGACTGTCAGTTGATTCCTTTGTGTTCTACTGCAGCTTCCCAGAGTGTTCTAAAGAACAACTAGAGTGCTAACAGCCTTACTTATGACAAAAGTATGGCACACCTGAAGCCATCTTGATTGGAATAAACTGGTAACACTTAAAACATTTAATTTAAAAAGGAACAAAATGATGGGGTTCATTTTGTCATAGAAATTATGGTTAGTGCTGTAGAAAGAAAAATTAGGACATGTTTCAAGTGTGATCTCAAATATCTTCCTGTTATATTTCAACAGGAGCAGCCTGTCAGTTGATGCCTTTGTGTTCTACTGCAGCTTCCCAGAGTGTTCTAAAGAACAACTAGAGCGCTAACAGCCTTACTTATGACAAAAGTATGGCACACTTGAAGCCATCTTGATTGGAATAAACTGGTAACACTTAAAACATTTAATTTAAAAAGGAACAAAATGAGGGGGTTCATTTTGTCATAGAAATTATGGTTAGTGCTGTAGAAAGAAAAATTAGGACATATTTCAAGTGTGATCTCAAATATCTTCCTGTTATATTTCAACAGGAGCAGCCTGCCAGTTGATGCCTTTGTGTTCTACTGCAGCTTCCCAGAGTGTTCTAAAGAACAACTAGAGCGCTAACAGCCTTACTTATGACAAAAGTATGGCACACCTGAAGCCATCTTGATTGGAATAAACCAGTAACACTTAAAACATTTAATTTAAAAAGGAACAAAATGAGGGGTTCTTTTTGAAATAGAAATTATGGTTAGTGCTGCAGAAAGAAAAATTAGGGCATGTTTTAAGTGAGATCTCATATCCTCTTCTATTTCATTAGAAAATTCTGACATGCAGACTGAAACAATCACTTTCAATACCAGCAGCAGACTACCAGTTAACTCCCTGGTGAGCAGTAGCTTTACTCCAGTGATCTAATGAGCAACTAGAGTGCTAACATTCTGAATTTATGGCAGATGTGAGACACATCTGAATGCCTTCTTGATGGAATCAAAGTAAAAAACTGAAAGCATGTCCTACTGAGAAGACTGCAGTAAATGAAGAAATTAGGAAACTTCATAACAAAGAAGTCTTCCAAGATGGCCACCAGTGAAAAAAGAGCCCAAATGTAGCACAAATATTACCCAGATGTAGCCCACATATAGCCCAATGACAAAAGTGTGCAAAACACTTTTTATTTTTAGTTTTTTTGCAGTTTTATGTAGTGCAGACTGGTCAGGTATTGGAGCATTGCATCTTAAAACATGACCCCCTACACTACAAAAACACCACTGCACTACCTTAAACCCTAAAACACTACCCCAGCACGACCCCCTACACTACACAAGCACCACTGCACTATCCTAAACCCTAAAACACTACCCCCAGCACGACCCCCTACACTACCCAAACACCACTGCACTACCCTAAAACACTACCCCCAGCACGACCCCCTACACTGCCCGAACACCACTGCACTGCCCTAAACCCTGAAACACCAGCCCCTGCATGACTCCCTACACTGCCCGAACACCACTGCACTGCCCTAAACCCTGAAACACCACCCCTAGCATGACCCCTACACTGCCCGAACACCACTGCACTGCCCTAAACCCTGAAACACCACCCCTTCACCACCCCCTACACTGCCCGAACACCACTGCACTGCCCTAAACCCTGAAACACCACCCCCAGCATGACCCCCTACACTGCCCGAACACCACTGCACTGCCCTAAACCCTGAAACACTATCCCCAGCAAGACCCCCTACACTGCCCGAACACCACTGACCTAAACCCTGAAACACCACCCCCAGCACGACCCCCTACACTGTCCGAACACCACTGACCTAAACCCTGAAACACCACCCCCAGCACGACTCCCTACACTGCCCGAACACCACTGCACTGCCCTAAACCCTGAAACACTACCCCCAGCATGACCCCCTACACTGCCCGAACACCACTGCACTGCCCAAAACCCTGAAACACCAGCCCCAGCACGACCCCTACACTGCCCGAACACCACTGCACTGCCCTAAACCTTGAAACACCAGCCCCTACATGACCCCCTACACTGCCCGAACACCACTGCACTACCCTAAACCCTAAAACATCACCCCCAGCACGACCCCCTACACTGCCCGAGCACCACTGCACTGACCTAAACCCTGAAACACCAGCCCCAGCACGACCCCCTACACTGCCCGAACACCACTGCACTGCCCTAAACCCTGAAACACCAGCCCCAGCACGACCGCCTACAGTGCCCGAACACCACTGCACTGCCCTAAACCCTGAAACACCAGCCCCAGCATGACCCCCTACACTGCCCGAACACCACTGCACTGCCCTAAACCGTGAAACACCAGCCTCAGCACGACCCCCTACACTGCCTGAACACCACTGCACTGCCCTGAACCCTGAAACACCAGCCCCAGCACAACACCCTACACTGCCCGAACACCACTGCACTGCCCTAAACCCTGAAACACCACCCCGTGCATGACCCCCTACACTGCCCGAACACCACTGCACTGCCCTAAACCCTGAAACACCACCCCCAGCGCGACCCCCTACACTGCCCGAACACCACTGCACTGCCCTAAACCCTGAAACACCACCCCCTGCACAACCCCCTACACTGCTCGAACACTACTGCACTGCCCTAAACCCAGAAACACCATCCCCAGCACGACCCCCTATACTGCACGAACACCACTGCACTGCCCTAAACCCTGAAACACTACCCCCAGCAAGACCCCCTACACTGCCCGAACACCACTGCACTGCCCTAAACCCTGAAACATCACCCCCAGCAAGACCCCCTACACTGCCCGAACACCACTGCCCTAAACCCTGAAACATCACCCCCAGCAAGACCCCCTACACTGCCCGAACACCACTGCACTGCCCTAAACCCCGAAACACCAGGCCCAGCACGACCCCCTACACTGCCCGAACACCACTGCACTACCCTGAAACACCACCCCTGCACGACCCCCTACACTGCCCGAACACCACTGTACTGCCCTAAACCCTGAAACCCCACCCCCAGCATGACCCCCTACACTGCCAGAACACCACTGCACTGCCCTAAACCCTGAAACACCACCCCCAGCACGACCCCCTACACTGCCCGAACACCACTGCTCTGCCCCAAACCCTGAAACACCAGCCCCAGCACGACCCCCTACACTGCCCGAACACCACTGCACTGCCCTAAACCCTGAAACACCACCCCCAGCAAGACCCCCTACACTGCCCGAACACACTGCACTGCTCTAAACCCTGAAACACCACCCCCAGCACGACCCCCTACACTGCCCGAACACCACTGCTCTGCCCAAAACCCTGAAACACCAGCCCCAGCACGACCCCCTACACTGCCCGAACACCACTGCACTGCCCTAAACCCTGAAACACCAGCGCCAGCACGACCCCCTACACTGCCCGAACACCACTGCACTGCCCTAAACCCTGAAACACCACCCCCAGCACGACCCCCTACACTGCCCGAACACCACTGCACTGCCCTAAACCCTAAAACACCAGCCCCAGCACGACCCCCTACACTGCCCGAACACCACTGCACTGCCCTAAACCCTAAAACACCAGCCCCAGCACGACCCCGTACACTGCCCGAACACCACTGCACTGCCCTAAACCCCGAAACACCAGGCCCAGCACGACCCCCTACACTGCCCGAACACCACTGCACTACCCTGAAACACCACCCCCTGCACGACCCCCTACACTGCCCGAACACCACTGTACTGCCCTAAACCCTGAAACCCCACCCCCAGCATGACCCCCTACACTGCCAGAACACCACTGCACTGCCCTAAACCCTGAAACACCACCCCCAGCACGACCCCCTACACTGCCCGAACACCACTGCTCTGCCCCAAACCCTGAAACACCAGCCCCAGCACGACCCCCTACACTGCCCGAACACCACTGCACTGCCCTAAACCCTGAAACACCACCCCCAGCAAGACCCCCTACACTGCCCGAACACACTGCACTGCTCTAAACCCTGAAACACCACCCCCAGCACGACCCCCTACACTGCCCGAACACCACTGCTCTGCCCAAAACCCTGAAACACCAGCCCCAGCACGACCCCCTACACTGCCCGAACACCACTGCACTGCCCTAAACCCTGAAACACCAGCGCCAGCACGACCCCCTACACTGCCCGAACACCACTGCACTGCCCTAAACCCTGAAACACCACCCCCAGCACGACCCCCTACACTGCCCGAACACCACTGCACTGCCCTAAACCCTAAAACACCAGCCCCAGCACGACCCCCTACACTGCCCGAACACCACTGCACTGCCCTAAACCCTAAAACACCAGCCCCAGCACGACCCCGTACACTGCCCGCACACCACTGCACTGCCCTAAACCCTGAAACACCAGCCCCAGCACAACCCCGTACACTGCCCGAACACCACTGCACTGCCCTAAACCCTGAAACACCAGCCCCAGCACGACCGCCTACACTGCCCGAAAACTACTGCACTGCCCTAAACCCTAAAACACTCCCCCCAGCACGACCCCCTACACTACCTAAACACCACTGCACTGCCCTAAACCCTAAAACACTACCCCCGCATGACCCCCTACACTACCCAAATACCAATGCACTACCCTAATCCCTAAAACACTACCCCTGCACTACCCCCTACACTACCCAAAGACCACTGCACTACCCTAAACTCTAAAACAATACCCCCCGCATGACTCCCTACACTACCCAAAGACCACTGCACTACCCTAAACCCTAAAACACGACCTCCTACACTACACAAACACCACTGCACTACCCTAAACCCTAAAAACTACCCCAGCACGAACCCCTACACTACCCAAACACCACTGCACTACCCTAAACCATAAAACACTACCCCCAGCAGTACCCCCTACACTACCCAAACACCATTGCACTACCCTAAACCCTAAAACACTACCCCCAGCAGTATCCCCTACACTACCCAAACACCACTGCACTACCCTAAACCCTAAAACCCTAAAACACTACCCCCAGCACGACCCCCTACACTACCCAAACACCACTGTACTACCCTAAACCCTAAAACACAACCCCCTACACTACACAAACACCACTGTACTACCCTAAACCCTAAATCTACCCCCAGCATGACCCCCTACACTACACAAACACCACTGCACAACCCTAAACCCTAAAACACTACCCCCAGCACGACCCTCTTCACTACCTAAACACAACTGCACAATTTGTTACAGGCGTTGCAACGCAGGCCTGTGGTGCTTACTGGAAGTACCTGGTGGGCTAGTTGGGCCCCAGGGACTCTCAGGATTCAAGGTGACCTAATCCCCCAACTTAAAACGCGCCACGGGGCGCGTTTGCACAGTGGTGAAGGGAGGGGCGGGGCCTCAGTGACATGTGCGCAAACACGCCCTGTGGTGCGTTTTAAGTTGGGGAGTTAATTCCCTTTGAATCCTGGGGGCCAACTAGCCCACCAGGTACCTTCAGTAAGCACAACAGAGTTGCGTTGCAGAGAGGTGAAAAAAGGTGCGTGGCCTCGGAACGCCTCTCTGCAACTCAGCTCTGTGGTCCTAACTGTAGGTACCTGGGGGCTAGTTGGGCCCCAGGGACCCTCAGGATTCAAGGGGACTTAATCCCGCAACTTAAAACGCGCCACGGGGCGCGTTTGCACACATGTCACCTCAGGCCCCCTCCCTTCACCACTGTGCAAACGCGCACTGGCTCTGGTTAGTCAGAGTCAGTTACCACCAGTACCCGTCTGAAAAAGTTGTGGGCACAGGATGATTTTGCAACAAGGCCTCTTTCTGCTCCTCTGTTGGTTCTTTCTGCACATCTTTTGCTTCTTTCTGTGCGTTTTTTCTTCTTTCTTCACATGTCCTACCTCTGTTGGCATAGTTAGAAACTAGCATTTAAAAACCTTTGAAAATCACTTAAAAATCATAGGTTTCAGGCACGCTATAGTTAGAAATTAGCATTTAAAAACCTTTGAAATTCACTGAAAAACCATAGGTTTCAGGCACGTTATAGTTAGAAATTAGCATTTAAAAAACCTTTGAAATTCACTGAAAAAACCATAGGTTTCAGGCACGTTATAGTTAGAAATTAGCATTTAAAAAACCTTTGAAATTCACTGAAAAAACCATAGGTTTCAGACACATTATAGTTAGAAATTAGCATTTAAAAAACCTTTGAAATTCACTGAAAAAACCATACGTTTTAGGGACAGTTATAGTTAGTTGGACATTGCACTCGTACAAAACCCGTGAAATTCCCCTGTTATAGTTAGTTCAGCTAACTATAACTCGCGCCCCGCAATGCACTGCTGATGACGTCACATATTATATCACTCATGACATGGTCAGTGACATCACTGATGACATCACTGATGACATCTCAAATGACATCACTGATGACATCATCCATGTGATAATTTCATGCATCTTCTCACACCCTAATATAACTTTTGATACACCCACTCTAAATTACAGACTGCCATTCTCAAAACCATAGACACTCCAACACCAAAAACTACATACCCACTCACTGATTCTTAGGTCTACACACACATCCACTCACTCACCTGTACAGTCACTCATACTTACAGTCACTCAGTACAGGACTATCATATGCACTCATACACCTATATAAACACTCACACACCGCCACTCATCCATAGAGGTACTCACACACCTAGTCAGTCATGCAAAAAATTATTAACACACCCATTTACTCACCTATACAGTTATACACACACCAGCTCACTTACTCATACAAATAATAGCACATTCTTACGCTCTTATACAATAACTGATACAAGCACACACGCATCCATACAGCCACTCTCACAATAACACACTCTCACTTATAGCCATTTAAATACTCTAACACACATATATACTGCCTTTTACATATGTAGTTACTCGCACATGTACCACTGAGATATACATTCACTCACTAACACACCCATACACACACTCACCCTCCCAAGCAGTCCATCACAGATGCACTCTTGAAATCATGCACCCAGTGAATCACCCACTCACACATCTATGTATAGAGTCACACACACCCCACCCACACAAACACTCAGGCAGCCATACAGATACTCAGAGAACCAATCAATAACCCATATAGACACTCATGTAGCTATTCGCAAATCCATGCATCCACTTACACACCAATAAACAGACGGATACAGACATTCACACAGTTTAGTCACTAACCCATGCATTCAGTAAGATACGTTTAATCACTCACTTGAAGAGTCAGTCACTCACGTACTAAATCATCCATTCAGACACTTATACACCCACTCATTCTTCAATACGCCTTTCCCTATATGTATTAAACATATTTAAACTTTACAGAAACACAGTCACTGGATGATGTCATCAGTGATGTCATTTGAGATGTCATCAGTGATGTCATCAGTGATGTCACTGACCATGTCATGAGTGATGTAATATGTGACGTCATCAGCAGTGCATTGCGGGGCGCGAGTTATAGTTAGCTGAACTAACTATAACAGGGGAATTTCACGGGTTTTGTACGAGTGCAATGTCCAACTAACTATAACTGTCCCTAAAACGTATGGTTTTTTCAGTGAATATATATATAAATATAAATTATTTGTTTCCTTGTTTTTATTTGATAATCGGGAGCGGGGAGCTTCGCAATAATGTTTGTATGAATTGACATGCATCATGACACAGCAGCCGAGAACCTGCAGACGGTACAACATGTGCTGTTTCTAATGTACCAGCACTTTGTCTATACCGTCGTGATTATTATATCACGTTTACCGACAGATGTTACTATCATCCAACTCTTAATTGAATTTTGATGGATCTATGATGCGATTTCTATTATGGATGTACGCTCTTAAATATAGTTGAGATTGCTGTTAATATTGTGTGGAGATAATTTTACAAGGCTACTACCAATTACCAATTCTCGCTAATTGCGATATACTTACGCCCTGAAGAAGTCCTGCGTGACAGGATGAAACGCATTGGCTGTGGCTTTTTAAGAACAAAATAATAAAGAAGAAACTTTTTCGACTTGAGGCTCATTTGATTATAACTATTTGAATTGATCTGTTCTCTTTGAAGTGGTGCAGCCCTGATTTAGTTTTTTATATATATATTCACTGAAAAAACCATAGGTTTTAGGGACAGTTATAGTTAGTTGGACATTTCACTCGTACAAAACCATAGAAATTCCCCCGTTATAGTTAGTTCAGCTAACTATAACTCGCGCCCCCGCAATGCACTGCTGATGACGTCACATATTACATCACTCGTGACATGGTCAGTGACATCACTGATGACATCACTGATGACATCTCAAATGACATCACTGATGACATCATCCAGTGACTGTGTGTTTCTGTAAAGTTTAAATATGTTTAATATATATTGGGAAAGGCGTATTGAAGAATGAGTGGGTGTATAAGTGTCTGAATGGATGATTTAGTACGTGAGTGACTGACTCTACAAGTGAGTGATTAAATGTATCTTACTGAATGCATGGGTTAGTGACTAAACTGTGTGAATGTCTGTATCCATCTGTCTGTTGGTTTGTAAGCGGCTGCATGGCTTTCTGAATAGCTACATGAGTGTCTACATGGGTTATTGATTGATTGTCTGAGTATATGTATGGGTGCCTGAGTGTTTGTGTGGGTGGGGTGTGTGTGACTCTGTGCATAGATGTGTGAGTTGGTGATTCACTGGGTGCATGGTTTCAAGAGTGCATCTGTGATGGACTGTATGGGTGGGTGAGTGTGTGTATGGGTGTGTTAGTGATTGAATGTATATCTCAGTGGTACATGTGTGAGTAACTACATATGTGAAAGGCAGTATATATGTTTGTTGGAGTATATAAATGGCTATAAGTGAGAGTGTGTGATTGTGAGAGTGGCTGTATGGATGAGTGTGTACTTGTATCAGTGATTGTATAAGAGTGTAAGAATGTGCTAGTATTTGTATGAGTAAGTGAGCTGGTGTGTGTATAACTGTATAGGTGAGTAAATGGGTGTGTGATTAAGTTTTTGCATGACTAACTAGGTGTGTGAGTACCTCTATGGATGAGTGGCGGTGTGTGAGTGTTTATATAGGTGTATGAGTGCATATGATAGTCCTGTACTGAGTGACTAAGTATGAGTGACTGTACGGGTGAGTGAGTGGATGTGTGTGTAGACCTAAGAATCAGTGAGTGGGTATGTAGTTTTTGGTGTTGGAGTGTCTATGGTTTTGAGAATGGCAGTCTGTAATTTAGAGTGGGTGTATTAAAAGTTATATTAGGGTGTGAGAAGATGCATGAAATTATCACATGGATGATGTCATCAGTGATGTCATTTGAGATGTCATCAGTGATGTCACTGACCATGTCATGAGTGATGTAATATGTGACGTCATCAGCAGTGCATTGCGGGGGCGCGAGTTATAGTTAGCAGATCTAACTATAACGGGGGAATTTCTATGGTTTTGTACGAGTGAAATGTCCAACTAACTATAACTGTCCCTAAAACCTATGGTTTTTTCAGTGAATTTCAAAGGTTTTTAAATGCTAATTTCTAACTATAACGTGTCTGAAACCTATGGTTTTTTCAGTGAATTTCAAAGGTTTTTTAAATGCTAATTTCTAACTATAACTTGCCTGAAACCTATGATTTTTTAAGTGAATTTCAAAGGTTTTTTTAAATGCTAGTTTCTAACTATGCCTACAGAGGTAGGACATGTGAAGAAAGAAGAAAAAACGCACAGAAAGAAGCAAAAGATGTGCAGAAAGAACCAACAGAGGAGCAGAAAGAGGCCTTGTTGCAAAATCATCCTGTGCCCACAACTTTTTCAGACGGGTACTGGTGGTAACTGACTCTGACTAACCAGAGCCAGTGCTATGCTAAAAGACACTTAGAATACAGTGAAAACACCTACATACACTAGGGAACACTATGCGTTGGGGTACCCCTGTGATTAGCATGACCTCCTCTGCAAGTCCCTAGTACATAATAGGGCAGGGGATTAAAACTACCTCTTAAAACGCGCTACAGGGCGCGTTTGCACAGTGGTGAAGGGAGGGGGGCCTGAGGTGACATGTGTGCAAACGCACCCCGTGGCGCGTTTTAAGTTGCGGGATTAAGTCCCCTTGAATTCTGAGGGTCCCTGGGGCCCAACTAGCCCCCCAGGTACCTACAGTTAGGACCACAGAGCTGAGTTGCAGAGAGGCGTTCCAAGGCCACGCACCTTTTTTCACCTCTCTGCAACGCAACTCTGTTGTGCTTACTGAAGGCACCTGGTGGGCTAGTTGGCCCCCAGGGTCCCTCGGGATTCAAAGGGAATTAATTCCCCAACTTAAAACGCACCACAGGGTGTGTTTGCGCACATGTCACCTGAGGCCCCGCCCCCTCCCTTCACCACTGTGCAAAAGCGCCCCGTGGTGCGTTATAAGTTGGGGATTAGGTCACCTTGAATCCTGAGGGTCCCTGGAGCCCAACTAGCCCACTAGGTACTTCCAGTAAGCACCACAGGCCTGCGTTGCAACGCCTGTAACAAATTGTGCAGTTGTGTTTAGGTAGTGAAGAGGGTCGTGCTGGGGTAGTGTTTTAGGGTTTAGGGTAGTGCAGTGGTGTTTGTGTAGTGTAGGGGGTCATGCTGGGGGTAGATTTAGGGTTTAGGGTAGTGCAGTGGTGTTTGGGTAGTGTAGGGAGTCGTGCTGGGGGAGTGTTTTAGGGTTTAGGGTAGTGCAGTGGTGTTTGGGTAGTGTAGGGGGTCGTGCTGGGGGTAGTGTTTTAGGGTTTAGGGTAGTGCAGTGGTGTTTGGGTAGTGTAGGGGGTCGTGCTGGGGGTAGTGATTTAGGGTAGTGCAGTGGTGTTTGGGTAGTGTAGGGGTACTGCTGGGGGTAGTGTTTTAGGGTTTAGGTTAGTGCAGTGGTGTTTGGGTAGTGTAGGGGTACTACTGGGGGTAGTGTTTTAGGGTTTAGGGTAGTGCACTGGTGTTTGTGTAGTGTAGGGGGTAGTGTTTTAGGGTTTAGGGTAGTGCAGTGGTGTTTGTGTAGTGTAGGAGGTCGTGTTTTAGGGTTTAGGGTAGTGCAGTGGTCTTTGGGTAGTGTAGGGAGTCATGCGGGGGTAGTGTTTTAGGGTTTAGGGTAGTGTAGGGGGTCATGCGGGGGTAGTGTTTTAGGGATTAGGGTAGTGCATTGGTGTTTGGGTAGTGTAGGGGGTCATGCGGGGGTAGTGTTTTAGGGTTTAGGGCAGTGCAGTGGTGTTTGGGTAGTGTAGGGGGTCGTGCTGGGGGAGTGTTTTAGGGTTTAGGGCAGTGCAGTGGTGTTTGGGTAGTGTAGGGGGTCATGCTGGGGGAGTGTTTTAGGGTTTAGGGCAGTGCAGTGGTGTTCGGGTAGTGTAGGGGGTCGTGCTGGGGGAGTGTTTGAGGGTTTAGGGCAGTGCAGTCATGTTCGGGTAGTGTAGGGGGTTGTGCTGGGGGTAGTATTTTAGGGTTTAGGGTAGTGCAGTGGTGTTCGGGTAGTGTAGGGGGTCGTGCTGGGGGTAGTGTTCTAGGGTTTAGGGCAGTACAGTGGTGTTTGGGCAGTGTACGGGGTAATGCTGGGGGTGGTGTTTTAGGGTTTAGGGCAGTGCAGTGGTGTTCGGGCAGTGTAGGGGTCTTGCTGGGGGTAGTGTTTCAGGGTTTAGGGCAGTGCAGTGGTGTTCGTGCAGTGTAGGGGTCGTGCTGGGGATGGTGTTTCAGGGTTTAGGGCAGTGCAGTAGTGTTCGGGCAGTGTAGGGGGTCGTGCAGGGGGTGGTGTTTCAGGGTTTAGGGCAGTGCAGTGGTGTTCGGGCAGTGTAGGGGGTCGTGCTGGGGGTGGTGTTTCAGGGTTTAGGGCAGTGCAGTGGTGTTCGGGCAGTGTAGGGGGTCGTTCTGGGGGTGGTGTTTCAGGGTTTAGGGCAGTGGTGTTCGGGCAGTGTAGGGGGTCGTGCTGGGGATGGTGTTTCAGGGTTTAGGGCAGTGCAGTAGTGTTCGGGCAGTGTAGGGGGTCGTGCAGGGGGTGGTGTTTCAGGGTTTAGGGCAGTGCAGTGGTGTTCGGGCAGTGTAGGGGGTCGTGCTGGGGGTGGTGTTTCAGGGTTTAGGGCAGTGCAGTGGTGTTCGGGCAGTGTAGGGGGTCGTTCTGGGGGTAGTGTTTCAGGGTTTAGGGCAGTGCAGTGGTGTTCTGGCAGTGTAGGGGTCATGCTGGGGGTGGTATTTCAGGGTTTAGGGCAGTGCAGTGGTGTTCGGGCAGTGTAGGGGGTCGTGAAGGGGGTGGTGTTTCAGGGTTTAGGGCAGTGCAGTGGTGTTCGGGCAGTGTAGGGGGTCGTGCTAGGGTATGTGTTTCAGGGTTTAGGGCAGTGCAGTGGTGTTCGGGCAGTGTAGGGGGTCGTGCTGGGGGTAGTGTTTTAGGGTTTAAGGTAGTGCAGTGGTGTTTGTGTAGTGTAGGGGGTCGTGCTGGGGGCAGTGTTTTAGGGTTTAGGGTAGTGCAGTGGTGCTTGTGTAGTATAGGGGGTTGTGCTGGGGGTAGTGTTTTAGGGTTTAGGGTAGTGCAGTGGTGTTTGTGTAGTGTAGGGGGTCATGTTTTAGGGTAGTGCAGTGGTGTTTGGGTAGTGTAGGGGGTCGTGCTCGGGGTACTGTTTTAGGATTTAGGTTAGTGCAGTGGTGTTGGGGTAGTGTTTTAGGGTTTAGGGTAGTGCAGTGGTGTTTGTGTAGTGTAGGGGGTCATGCTGGGGGTAGTGTTTTAGGGTTTAGGATAGTGCAGTGGTTCTTGTGTAGTGTAGGGGGTCGTGCTGGGGTAGTGTTTTAGGGTTTAGGGTAGTGCAGTGGTGTTTTTGTAGTGTAGGGGGTCATGTTTTAAGATGCAACGCTCCAATACCTGACCAGTCTGCACTACATAAAACTGCAAAAAAACTAAAAATAAAAAGTGTTTTGCACACTTTTGTCATTGGGCTATATGTGGCCTACATCTGGGTAATATTTGTGCTACATTTGGGCTCTTTTTTCACTGGTGGCCATCTTGGAAGACTTGTTTGTTATGAAGTTTCCTAATTTCCTCATTTACTGCAGTCTCCTCAGTAGGAAATACTTTCAGTTTTTTACTTTGATTCCATCAAGAAGGCATTCAGATGTGTCACACATTTGCCATAAATTCAGAATGTTATTACTCTAGTTGTTCATTAGATCACTGTAGTAAAGCTACTGCTCACCAAGGAGTTAACTGGAAGTCTACTGCTGGTATTGAAAGTGATTGTTTCAGTCTGCATGTCAGAATTTTCTAATGAAATAGAAGAGGATTTGAGATCTCACTTAAAACATGCACTAAATTTTCTTTTTGCAGCACTAACCATAATTTCTATGGCAAAATGAACCCCTCATTTTGTTCCTTTTTAAATTAAATGTTTTAAGTGTTACCAGTTTATTCCAATCAAGATGGCTTCAGGTGTGCCATACTTTTGTCATAAGTAAGGCTGTTAGCACTCTAGTTGTTCTTTAGAACACTCTGGGAAGCTGCAGTAGAACACAAAGGCATCAACTGACAGGCTGCTCCTGTTGAAATATAACAGGAAGATATTTGAGATCTCACTTAAAACATGTCCTAATTTTTCTTTCTACAGCACTAACCATAATTTCTATGGCAAAATGAACCCCCTCATTTTGTTCCTTTTTAAATTAAATGTTTTAAGTGTTACCAGTTTATTCCAATCAAGATGGCTTCAGGTGTGCCATACTTTTGTCATAAGTAAGACTGTTAGCGCTCTAGTTGTTCTTTAGAACACTCTGGGAAGCTGCAGTAGAACACAAAGGCATAAACTGACAGGCTGCTCCTGTTGAAATATAACAGGAAGATATTTGAGATCACACTTGAAACATGTCCTAATTTTTCTTTCTACAGCACTAACCATAATTTCTATGACAAAATGAACCCCATCATTTTGTTCCTTTTTAAATTAAATGTTTTAAGTGTTACCAGTTTATTCCAATCAAGATGGCTTCAGGTGTGCCATACTTTTGTCATAAGTAAGGCTGTTAGCACTCTAGTTGTTCTTTAGAACACTCTGGGAAGCTGCAGTAGAACACAAAGGCATCAACTGACAGGCTGCTCCTGTTGAAATATAACAGGAAGATATTTGAGATCACACTTGAAACATGTCCTAATTTTTCTTTCCAGAGCACTAACCATAATTTCTATGACAAGATGAACCCCATCATTGTGTTCCTTTTTAAATTAAATGTTTTAAGTGTTACCAGTTTATTCCAATCAAGATGGCTTCAGGTGTGCCATACTTTTGTCATAAGTAAGGCTGTTAGCACTCTAGTTGTTCTTTAGAACACTCTGGGAAGCTGCAGTAGAACACAAAGGAATCAACTGACATTCTCTATCCTTGTTGGATGTACATGTTTTACTGAGAATGTCAGACTTCATTCTCACATGACTGAGAAAGATAATGTGAATTTACAGAAAATATGCTCTCATTTTAGCTTCTGGGGCACCTTCCAAAACTGTATGGGACAAGCATGTGAAAATAGTTTTCTCTCAAACATGATTAATGATATCCCAGCAGAAGGTTTTTCACAGGGTAAAATCACCTTAGAACACACCATAATTCCTGAAATTAGTATGGTACCATCAACAAATGAATTCTAATGTAACTAAAGTCTGTTATCACCCTTTATAGTTCTCCTTTTGGTAACCCTCAAAATCTTCGATTCACTACAATGCATTTCAATGGGGTACTATCATTTATATTGGTCCCAAGATGGCTGCCAGCAATTCCAGGATGAAGTGCTGACAGCCAATCAGATCTCATGATGACATGTGTGGTTAGGCTCCGCCCAGATATATATGTGTTTTTACTTTTGATTTTCTCAGCAACTACTGAACGGATTTACACCATTTAACAAAAAGGGTTCTTTTTGAACCAAGAACTACCTCTTTGCCAAATTTGGTGTAATTCCGTTCAGCAGTTCGGGCTGTAGCCTTGCATAAAGTTTCCTATGGGAAATTGTTTTTTTGACTCTTATTTTTTTAATTTCTCCGCAACTACTGAACGGATTTACACCATTTAACAAAAAGGGTTCTTTCTGAACCAAGAACTACCTCTTTGCCAAATTTGGTGTAATTCCGTTCAGCAGTTCGGGCTGTAGCCGTGTCTAAAGTTTCCTATGGGAAAATGAATGGGGAAAACACGTTTTGAGACCCGCCTTTTTTCTCGGCCCCCGCTTGACGAATCACCCTGAGACTTTCAGGCAGGGTAGGAGCGGACCGGAGCGGGCCATAAAGTTTGAAAATTTCACGAAGATTCGTCAACCGACGCAAGAGTTATTTCAAATAGAATGTCGCGGATTTCCTATGGAAAATAGGTCCTAACTATAACTATCTACTGGCGACCGCCAGTAGATAATATATATAAAAAAAAACTAAATCAGGGCTGCACCACTTCAAAGAGAACAGATCAATTCAAATAGTTATAATCAAATGAGCCTCAAGTCGAAAAATTTTCTTCTTTATTATTTTGTTCTTAAAAAGCCACAGCCAACGCGTTTCATCCTGTCACGCAGGACTTCTTCAGGGCGTAGGTATATCGCAATTAGCGAGAATTGGTAATTGGTAGTAGCCTTGTAAAATTATCTCCACACAATATTAACAGCAATCTCAACTATATTTAAGAGCGTACATCCATAATAGAAATCGCATCATAGATCCATCAAAATTCAATTAAGAGTTGGATGATAGTAACATCTGTCGGTAAACGTGATATAATAATCACGACGGTATAGACAAAGTGCTGGTACATTAGAAACAGCACATGTTGTACCGTCTGCAGGTTCTCGGCTGCTGTGTCATGATGCATGTCAATTCATACAAACATTATTGCGAAGCTCCCCGCTCCCGATTATCAAATAAAAACAAGGAAACAAATAATTTATATTTATATATATATATGTATGTATATATATATATATATATATATATATATATATATATATATATATATATATATATATATATATATATATATATATATATGCACCTATCTATCTATATATATATGTAGCTGTGTCTAAAGTTTCCTATGGAAAATTGCATGGGGAAAACACGTTTTGGGACCCCCCTTTTTTCTCAGCCCCCGCTTGCCGAATCACCCCGAAACTTTCAGGATAGGAGCAGACCGGAGCGCTCCACGAGTTTTGAAAATTTCGCGAAGATTCATCAACCGGCGCTAAAAGTTATTGGAAATAGAATGTTGTGAATTTCCTATGGAAAATAGGTCCTAACTATAACTACCTACTGGTGACCGCCAGTAGGTAATATATATACATATATATATATATATATATGTATGCATATATATATATATTCACTGAAAAAACCATAGGTTTTAGGGACAGTTATAGTTAGTTGGACATTGCACTCGTACAAAACCCGTGAAATTCCCCGTTATAGTTAGTTCAGCTAACTATAACTCACGCCCCGCAATGCACTGCTGATGACGTCACATATTACATCACTCATGACATGGTCTGTGACATCACTGATGACATCACTGATGACATCTCAAATGACATCACTGATGACATCACTGATGACATCATCCACGTGATAATCTGATGCACCTCCTCACACCCTAATATAACCTTTGATACACCCACTCTAAATTACAGACTGCCATTCGCAAAACCATAGACACTCCAACACCAATAACTACATACCCACTCACTGATTCTTAGGTCTACACACACATCCACTCACTCACCCGTACAGTCACTCATACTTACAGTCACTCAGTACAGGACTATCATATGCACTCATACTCCTATATAGACACTCAAACACCGCCACTCATCCATAGAGGTACTCACACACCTAGTCAGTCATGCAAATAATTAAACACACTGCCATTTACTTACCTATACAGTTATACACACACCAGCTCACTTACTCATACAAATACTAGCACATTCTTACGCTCTCATACAATCACTGATACAAGCACACACTCATCCATACAGTCACTCTCACAATCACACACTCTCGCTTATTGCTATTTATATACTCCAACACACATATATACTGCCTTTCACATATGTAGTTACTCACACATGTACCACTGGGACATACATTCACTCACTAACACACTCTTACACACACTTACCCACCCATACAGTCTATCACAGATGCACTCTTGAAACCATCCACCCAGTGAATCACCCACTCACACATCTATGCACAGAGTCGCACACACCCCACCCACACAAACACTCAGGCACCCATACAGATACTCAGACAACCAATCAATAACTCATATAGACACTCATGTAGCTATTAACAAACCCATGCAGCCACTTACACAGCAACAGACAGACGGATACAGACATTCACCCAGTTTAGTCACTAACCCATGCATTCAGTAAGATACGTTTAATCACTCACTTATAGAGTTAGTCACGCACCTACTAAATCATCCATACAGACACTTATACACCCACTCATTCTTCAATACGCCTTTCCCTATATATATTAAAAATATTTAAACTTTACAGAAACACACAGTCACTGGATGATGTCATTAGTGATGTCATTTGAGATGTCATCAGTGATGTCATCAGTGATGTCACTGACCATGTCATGAGTGATGTAATATGTGATGTCATCAGCAGTGCATTGCGGGGGCGTGAGTTATAGTTAGCTGAACTAACTATAACGGGGGAATTTCACGGGTTTTGTACGAGTGCAATGTCCAACTAACTATAACTGTCCCTAAAACCTATGGTTTTTTCAGTGAATATATATATATATGCATACATATATATATATGTATATATATTACCTACTGGCGGTCACCAGTAGGTAGTTATAGTTAGGACCTATTTTCCATTGGAAATTCACAACATTCTATTTCCAATAACTTTGGCGCCGGTTGATGAATCTTCGCGAAACTTTCAAAACTCGTGGAGCGCTCCGGTCTGCTCCTATCCTGAAAGTTTCGGGGTGATTCCGCAAGCGGGGGCTGAGAAAAAAGGGGGGTCCTAAAACGTGTTTTCCCCATGCAATTTTCCATAGGAAACTTTAGACACGGCTACATATATATATAGATAGATAGGTGCATATGTATATATATATATATATATAAATATAAATTATTTGTTTCCTTGTTTTTATTTGATAATCGGGAGCGGGGAGCTTCGCAATAATGTTTGTATGAATTGACATGCATCATGACACAGCAGCCGAGAACCTGCAGACGGTAGAACATGTGCTGTTTCTAATGTACCAGCACTTTGTCTATACCGTCGTGATTATTATATCACGTTTACCGACAGATGTTACTATCATCCAACTCTTAATTGAATTTTGATGGATCTATGATGCGATTTCTATTATGGATGTACGCTCTTAAATATAGTTGAGATTGCTGTTAATATTGTGTGGAGATAATTTTACAAGGCTACTACCAATTACCAATTCTCGCTAATTGCGATATACTTACGCCCTGAAGAAGTCCTGCGTGACATGATGAAACACGTTGGCTGTGGCTTTTTAAGAACAAAATAATAAAGAAGAAACTTTTTCGACTTGAGGCTCATTTGATTATAACTATTTGAATTAATATGTTCTCTTTGAAGTGGTGCAGCCCTGATTTAGTTTTTATATATATATATATATATATATTCACTTTTAGGGACAGTTATAGTTAGTTGGACATTTCACTCGTACAAAACCATAGAAATTCCCCCGTTATAGTTAGTTCAGCTAACTATAACTCGCGCCCCGCAATGCACTGCTGATGACGTCACATATTACATCACTCATGACATGGTCAGTGACATCACTGATGACATCACTGATGACATCTCAAATGACATCACTGATGACATCATCCAGTGACTGTGTTTCTGTAAAGTTTAAATATTTTTAATATATAGTGAAAGGTGTATTGAAGAATGAGTGGGTGTATAAGTGTGTGGATGAAGGATTTAGTAGGTGCGTGACTGACTCTATAAGTGAGTGATTAAACGTATCTTACTGAATGCAAGGGTTAGTGACTAAACTGGGTGAATGTCTGTAACCGTCTGTCTGTTGCTGTGTAAGTGGCTGCATGGGTTTGTGAATAGCTACATGAGTGTCTATATGAGTTATTGATTGGTTGTCTGAGTATCTGTATGGGTGCCTGAGTGTTTGTGTGGGTGGGGTGTGTGCGACTCTGTGCATAGAAGTGTGAGTGGGTGATTCACTGGGTGGATGGTTTCAAGAGTGCATCTGTGATAGGCTGTATGGGTGGGCAAGTGTGTTGTAGAGTGTGTTAGTGAGTGAATGTATGTCCCAGTGGTACATGTGTGAGTAACTACATATGTGAAAGGCAGTATATATGTGTGTTGGAGTATATAAATAGCTATAAGCGAGAGTGTGTGATTGTGAGAGTGACTGTATGGATGAGTGTGTCCTTGTATTAGTGATTGTATGAGAGCGTAAGAATGTGCTAGTATTTGTATGAGTAAGTGAGCTGGTGTGTGTATAACTGTATAGGTGAGTAAATGGCAGTGTGTTTAATTATTTGCATGACTGACTAGGTGTGTGAGTACCTCTATGGATGAGTGGCGGTGTTTGAGTGTCTATATAGGAGTATGAGTGCATATGATAGTCCTGTACTGAGTGACCGTAAGTATGAGTGACTGTACGGGTGAGTGAGTGGATGTGTGTGTAGACCTAAGAATCAGTGAGTGGGTATGTAGTTATTGGTGTTGGAGTGTCTATGGTTTTGCGAATGGCAGTCTGTAATTTAGAGTGGGTGTATCAAAGGTTATATTAGGGTGTGAGGAGGTGCATCAGATTATCACGTGGATGATGTCATCAGTGATGTCATCAGTGATGTCATTTGAGATGTCATCAGTGATGTCATCAGTGATGTCACTGACCATGTCATGAGTGATGTAATATGTGACGTCATCAGCAATGCATTGTGGGGCGCGAGTTATAGTTAGCTGAACTAACTATAACGGGGGAATTTCTATGGTTTTGTACGAGTGAAATGTCCAACTAACTATAACTGTCCCTAAAACCTATGGTTTTTTCAGTGAATTTCAAAGGTTTTTTAAATGCTAATTTCTAACTATAACGTGTGTGAAACCTATGGTTTTTTCAGTGAATTTCAAAGGTTTTTTAAATGCTAATTTCTAACTATAACGTGCCTGAAACCTATGGTTTTTTCAGTGAATTTCAAAGGTTTTTTCAATGCTAATTTCTAACTATAACGCCCCTAAAACCTATGGTTTTTTCAGTGAATTTCAAAGGTTTTGTAAATGACAATTTTTAAATGTATTAATTGTTATTTTTATTTTTTTGATACTGATTTACTACATTTTTTTAAACTATTTATTTTTACATATTTTATTTTTTAAATTACATTGTAATTACATTATACATTACATTACAAAATATACTTTCTCAGAATGAATTACTTTAGTTTAAATACTTTGCAAATAGGCAATAGACTTTTAAGTACAGTAGTTACAGTTGTTGCAATGGGCAACACAATTTCAAACACAATGCAACATTGAGCTCAATGTGAATTTCTAGTTAAATGCAATTAGTTACTTTATGGATTACTTTTCTAACCACAGGACTGGATCCTAGATTCAGTCCTGGGACATCTCCTGTAAACAGTTGAGTAAAAGCGTTTTGGTTACAGTAGTGATTTTTAAGGAATATTATTGTATTTTAAAAGTTGACACTTAGAAACTTTTTCACATAGAATCACCAATGTTATCCTATGGGAGGAAATTCACTTAGCAGGTAAGTAGTGTTATCGTTACTTTTTCTTACTCAGTGGTGGATCCTGTATCTAGCACTGGTGCATCTTCTGTAAACAGTTGAAAGAATGCGTTTAAGTCATACAGGCGATTTTTAAGGAATATTTGCACAATGGTGAAGGGAGGGGGCGGGGCCTGAGGTGACATCTGTGCAAACGCGCCCCATGGCGCGTTTTAAGTTGGGGGATTAAGTCCCCTTGAATCATGAGGGTCCCTGGGGTCCAACTAGCCCACCCTGTACCTCCAGTATGCGCCAGGGAGCTGCGTTGCAGAGAGGTGTTCAGAGGCCACGCCCCTTTTTGCACCTCACTGCAACGCAGATCTGTGGCGCTTTCTGGACATACCTGGTGGGCTAGTTGGCCCCCAGGGACCCTCAGGATTAAAGGGGATTTCATTCCCCATCTTAAAATGCGCCACTGGGCCTGTTTGCACACATGTCACCTGCAGCCCCGCCCCCTCCCTTCACCACTGTGCAATCGCACCCCGTGGCGCGTTTTAAGTTGGGGGATTAAGTCCCCTTGAATCCTGAGGGTCCCTGGAGTCAAACTAGCCCACCATGTACCTCCAAAAAGCGCCACAGAGCTGCTTTGCAGAGAGGTGTATAAAGGGGCGTGGCCTCTGTACACCTCTCTGCAACACAGCCCCCTGGTGCATACTGGAGGTTCCTGGTGGGCTAGTTGGCCCCCAGGGACCCCCAGTATTCAAGGGGAATTACTTCCCCTTCTTAAAACGCGCCAGGGGGCGCGTTTGCACACTGCTGCAGGGAGGGGGGCGGGGCCTCCGGCACAATGCCGTTTTTTTTTTTTTCGATTTCCTTTTTTTATGGGAGGGGGCTGCATGGCCCCCTTCCCTCAGCCACTTTTGGCCCCGGGGACCCCATCCCCTGGGGCCTGAGCATTTTTTTTGTTTTATTAAAAAAAAAACGGGAAGGGGCCACGTGGCCCCCTTCCCTGGGCCTCTATTGGCCCCAGGGACCCCATCCCCCGGGGCATGCCCTCTTTTTTTTTTTAATATTTGGAGGGGGGCTGCGTGGCCCCCCTCCTCAGGCCATTTAAGGCCCCGGGGACCCCAGCCCCCGGGGCCGGCCTTGCCCTTTTTTTATAATTGGGGAGGGGGGCTGCGTGGCCCCCCTCCTGGGCCACTTATGGCCCCGGGGACACCATCCCCCGGGGCCTGGCCTCTCGTTGGAGACTGTGGGGGGTCCCCAATCCCCCCACAGTCCCAGCCGGCTCCCCGCCTCCTTCGCGAGCCGGCATTGCTTTCCACATGGGGAGCAGCTAACATGCTGCTCCCCGTGTGGAAAAGCAGTTGGGTTTGCATTTTGAAAGAGAGAGCAGGTTTCCTGCTCTCTCTTTCAAAATGCAAACCAAGTTTGCTATGACAGGACGGGAGCCGCGATGCTCCCGTCCTGTCATAGCAAACTACAGTGTCCCGGGGGTAGGCACCCCGGGACACTGCAGGAGCTGGCCCTGGGGGGTGGTGGTCCCCAGGGCCATCACTGGCTCCAGGAGGGGGGCCGCGCGGCCCCCCTCCCAACTTGTTCAAAGCCCCGGGGAGGTGGTGGTCCCCGGGGCTCTGGGGGTCCATAACGGACCCCCATATTTAAATCTTTAGTGCCCCGGGGAGGTGGCGGTCCCTGGGGCATGTGGGGGGCTGGAGCCCCCCCACACAGGTTTTTTAAATTAAAAAAAAGCAGCCCCGGGGGGTGGCGGTCCCCGGGGCAGCGGGAGGGCGCAGAGCCCTCCCGCCATCATTTTTTTTAAAAAGCCCCAGGGGGTGGTGGTCCCCGGGGCTTGGGGGGCCTTAGAGGCCCCCCATAAACCAAAAACCCACCCCCCGCATGCCCCCGGGACTTGGGCCACCCGGGGGCAAATTTGCATCGAAGCGCGGGAGACCACGCTTCGATTTTTTTCTTTTCGGCAGGATCCGCGCACCCTGAGCGCATCCTGCCGATTAAAAAAAAAAAATGCTTTTTTCTTTCCTTGTGGGACCCCCTGAGCAGACCTAGGGGGTCAGGGTGTTTCTACCCTGCCCCCTTTGTGCGTTTTGCGCACTTGTTTCTTTTTTTTTTCTCGGCGGGATTCGCGCACCCTAAGCACATCCCGCCGATTTAAAAAAAAAAAATGCTTTTTTCTGCCCAGGGGGTCCTTGTGGGACCCCCTGAGCAGACCTAGGGGGTCAGGGTGTTTCTACCCTGCCCCCTTTTTGCGCTTTGCGCACTTGTTTCGGTCCCTCGGTTCTACCGAGGGACAAAGTGGCTGCCAACACTTCTTGATTTGGAGTGTTGACAGCCAATTAGCATGCAGCTCGTGATCGGGAGAGTGCGCGAATCCGACGCGGCCATAGATATATATGTGATTTTCCTTTTGATTTTCACAGGAACTACTGAACGGATTTACACCATTTAACAAAAAGGGTTCTTTCTGAACCAAGAACTACCTCTTTGCCAAATTTGGTGTAATTCCGTTCAGCAGTTCGGGCTGTAGCCGTGGCTAAAGTTTCCTATGGGAAAATGAATGGGGAAAACACGTTTTGGGACCCCCTTTTTTCTCGGCCCCCGCTTGACGAATCACCCGGAAACTTTCAGGGTAGGAGCGGACCGGAGCAGGCCATAAAGTTTGAAAATTTCGCAAAGATTCGTCAACCGACGCAAGAGTTATTTCAAATAGAATGTCGCGGATTTCCTATGGAAAATAGGTCCTAACTATAACTATCTACTGTCGACCGCCAGTAGATAATATATATATATATATATATATATATATATCCAAAATCGCAGCTCAGTGCAAACGCACTGAAATCGCCTTTCCCCTTCCTCTCACAACGGCGGTCCGCGGCAAGGGGGCGAGCCTCATAACACCAAGCATACGCTGTTACCTCGTAACTTTACAGTAGCCGCGGACACCAAACGACTTTAAAGCAGTTGTTTATTCAGCAGATACGAACAACTCGACGCGTTTCGGGACCCAGTCCCTTGTTCACGAGTGCTGTGGCTTACTCTCTATTGCATTTAAATAAACATGTGACCACCACCATAATGAAGCCTGAAAACAGACTTTACATAAAACGAGGAGTTAACTCACTCCTACCTCACCCAAATGTGCTTGCATGTTTTTATACAAATATCGTTGTAATTACACCTTTTACATGAGCAACAAATCTGTGTGGCAGTTCTAAACATTTAACACATTTAAAATAAAAATGACTTTTAAAGTGCCTACACATATGCTAGGACAAAAAGCATGAAAAAAACATGAAAAAAGACTTCCACAGATAGCACTTCCTAAAATCCTTTTATCTCTCTACTTTTTAAAAATCATCTATTTCATTCCATTAATTATCCTTCTTGGATAGTGGAGCTGCTCGAAATTTACTATATTTCATCTTAGCCCAAGTGGGCATTGAACGTAATCTATATAAAAATGGAATAGAAGCCACTTCTTCAAAATTCAGTACCTCCACTATAGTTATACTGTGGATTAATAATACATGTTATTCTAATGTCCTAGCGTTCTTCTACAAAATAGATTGCTAGTGTATCTCACATCTTCAATCTAGTTGTCATGCCCTAGTGGGCCTACCATTTACAAGTAGATATTTTCGCTCTTTGGCATTTCTTCATTATAACAGCAACAACAAATATCTGTAATAAAAACAAAACAAAACTAAATGAATATCACATCTTCTTAACCCATAAGCTTAACACCACAGTGACATTAAAAACACAAGTATCTCTTCAGCATTGGCAGAGTTAATTCATCATTTCACAACAGATTTATTAAATCTACTTCAAATCACTAATTTGCATCACTCTGGAAAAAAAGATAAAATAATTAATAAATGGTAAACTCCTTAAACAGTAAAAGATCAGTAAAGAGTCGCTGCTCCTTACCTTAACCACCACTATCAAATCTACATCTAACCTAGATGTACCGCTAGTTCTTCATCACAGTTGTGACCTATCGGCATGAGTGTTCTATATTGAATGATCAATTTAGATTCTAGACGTCGCAGATTTTGCACTCTGTTCCCTCCTCTCTCATTCATTTTAACTGTATCAAGTACGCAAAAGCTTAAAAGGTTGCTGTTTTGATCATGGTGACTTTGAAAATGTCGCGCAACTGGGTACTGTTTATCTCCATGTTTAATTGCGCGAAGATGTTCTAACACCCTTTTCTTCACCTTGTGTATTGTGCTGCCTATATATGCTTTCTGACAGGGGCAAAAAGGGCATAGACTGCATAATCAGTGTTACATGACGTATGTTTTAAAATTTTAAATGGCTTACAGTCAGGGGATAGTCTACATTCCTTTCTGTTTTTGCTATTCTTACAAGCTTTGCAATTTCTACACGTGAAAAATCCCTGTATTCCTACATTCTTTATGATAGAGGGCTCTACCGCTCTACATAAAGTGTCCTTAAGGGATTTAGCTTTCTTAAAGGTGATCTGAGGGAAGTTTTCTACACTATCTGCTACGTCTTTATCTGTTTGTAACACCGTCCAAAATTTGTTTAAGCTTTTTCGTACCTCTCGGGCCTGTCTATTAAAGGTGGTGATGAACCTTATCTTTTCTTGAGACTTACCCTCTTCCTTCTCTTTTTCTTTCTCAACTACTAGAGAAGCTCTTGTTCTTTTTGCAACTTCAATTCTAGCCTTGTTGATCACTGATTGTGGATATCCTCTCTCAAGGAACCTCTTGGTCATTATTTTCTCTTCTTTGTCAAAACTCTCCACTGTGCTGCAGTTACGCTTTGCCCTTAACAGCTCTCCCAGTGGTATACTATTGATCAGCGAACTGGGGTGACAGCTCCGGGCATGTAAGAGACTGTTCCCTGCAGTGGTTTTCCTAAATAGCGCACTTTCTAGACAGTCTCCCTGCAATGTGAGTCTAAGATCCAAAAACTCCAATGACTCTTTTGACCACTGACTAGTGAATTGTAAATTATAGTCATTTGTGTTCAGAGTGCTTACAAACTCCTTTGCTTCATACTCAGTGCCCTCCCACACGCAGAAAATGTCATCTATGTAACGTATCCACATAGCTATTTTATCTTTGAAAATAGGTAATTCTCTAACCACTTTTTCTTCCCAGTGCCCTAGATACAGACCTGCAAAGCAGGTCCCCATTGATGTTCCGAGGGTCTGTTTAAAGATTTTCTTATCAAAGAAAAAGTAGTTTTGTTTAAGACAGACTGACATAATTTCCATCAACATCTCTGTGTGGAAGAGATACGAGATAGATCTTTCATTGAGAAAATATCTACATGCTTGTAGACCTAGGTCATGGGGGATGCAGGTGTATAAGCTCATGACATCTAGCGATAACAAGGAGTAACTGCTTTTCCATTGGAGGTTCTCAAGGCATCTCAAAAAATTTCCGGTATCCTTGACATACAATTGAAGTTTTTTTACCAAACTTTGCAAAAAAAAATCCACATACCTGGAGATATTTTCCAAACAGCTCCCCCGGGATGAGACACTGGGTCTCCCCGGGGGATTCTGTTGGTTTTTATGGATTTTAGGCAGTAGGTATAACGCCGGAAGTTTGGGAAATTTACATTCTAAGAACTTGAACTCTTCCTGTTCTAGTAGGATTATTAGAACAGGAAGAGTCTCATCCCGGGGGAGCTGTTTGGAAAATATCTCCAGGTATGTGGATTTTTTATATATATATATATATCCTACTGGCAGTCGCCAGTAGGTAGTTATAGTTAGAACCTAGTTTCCATAGGAAAAGCATTTATTGATTTACCAATATCTTTGGCGCCGTTTGACGAATCATCGTGAAATGTTCCAGAAAATAGGGCCGGACCGCTCAGTATGTGTGTTGAAAGATTCGGGGTGATTCGTCAAGCGGGGGCCGAGAAAAAAGGGGGTCCCAAAGCGCGTTTTCTCCATGTTATTTTCCATAGGAAACTTTATTACAGGCTACAGCCCGACCTGCTGAACAGAATTACACCAAATTTGGCAAAAAGGTAGGTCTTGGTGTAGAGGGCGCCCTTTTTTTTAAATGGTGTAAATCCGTTCAGTAGTTCCTGAGAAATTTAAAAAAGAAAAATATCGATATCTGAGCACCGAGGAGGAGTGCGAACCCTCCCGAGCACGAGCTCAATTCTGATTGGCTGCCAACACTCCAAACCAGGAAGTGTTGGCAGCCATCTTGTGACTCGGTAACCGAGTCACAAGAAAAAGGGTGAAACAAAGATAAAAAACATGAAAAGGGGGCAAGGTAGAAACACCCTGACCCCCTAGGCCTGCTCAGGGCCAAAAAAAGCATATATATTTTTTTAAATCAGCCGAATTCGCGCTGGGGTCGCGAATCCGGCCGAGAAAATAAAAAAAAATGAAGCGCGGCCTCCCGCGCTTCGTTTTTGAAAGCCTCCGGGTGGGCCAGGTCCCGGGGGCACTCACCAATTAATTTGCGGGTGCCCCCGCAGCCCCGGGGACCGCCACCTCCCCGGGGCTTATTTTATTGTATGCAGGGGGGGCAGCCCCGGGGACCGCCACCTCCCCGGGGCTTTAAAAAAAAATGCATGGGGGGTTATTTTATTGTATGCAGGGGGTACTGCGGCCCCCCGGGCTGCCCCGGGAACCGCCACCTCCCCGTGGCTCTGTTTTAAAATTAAAATAATGTGTGTGGGGGGGAAGAGCCCCCCCACATGCCCCGGGGACCACCACATCCCCGGGGCACATACTGATTAAAAATGCGGGGGTCTGCAGCAGACCCATGGGCCCCGGGGACCACCACCTCCCTGGGGCTTTAAAGACTTGGGAGGGGGGCCGCGTGGCCCCCCTCCAGGAGCCCTTGATGGCCCTGGGGACTGCCACCCCCCAGGGCCAGCTCCTGCAATGTCCCGGGGTGCCAATCCCCGGGACATTGCCGTTTGCTATGACTGGGCGGGAGCCGTGCGGTTCCCGCCCTGTCATAGCAAACTCTGCTTTGCTTCATTGAAGCAAGAGCAGGAAAACCTGCTCTCGCTTCAATGAAGCAAAGCAGATTGCTTTTAAGCAAGGGGAGCTGCATGTTAGCAGCTCCCCTTGCTCAAAAGCAATGCCAGCTCCCGCAGGAGGCGGGGAGCTGGCGGGACCGTGGGGGCATTGGGGCTCCCCCCATGGTCCCCAATGCAAAGGGCCGGCCCCGGGGGATGGGGTCCCCGGGGCCAGAACTGGCCCAGGGGAGGGGGGCCACACAGCCCCCCTCCCCGCAAATATAACAAAAAATAAATAAACCAGGCCAGGCCCAGGGGGATGGGGTCCCCGGGGCCAATAGTGGCCCAGGAGGAGTGCCACGCGGCCCCCCTCCACATTAATTTTTTTTTAAAATGTCCGGGCCCCGGGGGCTGGGGTCCCCGGGGCCAGAACTGGCACAGGGGAGGGGGGCCACGCAGCCCCTCTCCCTGCAAATATAACAAAAAATAAATAAACCAGGCCAGGCCCAGGGGGATGGGGTCCCCGGGGCCAATAGTGGCCCAGGGAAGGGGGTCCACGCGGCCCCCTTCCCTTTTGTTTTAAAAAAAAAAAAGAAAATGAAAATGCTCAGGCCCCAGGGGATGGGGTCCCCGGGGCCAAAAGTGGCCCAGGGAAGGGGGGCCAACTATCCCCCTCCCATAGAATAAGAATTTTAAAAAAAGAAAAAAGAAACCCGCAACTTGCCAGAGGCACCGCCCCCTCCCTGCAGCACTCTGCAAGCGCGCCCCCTGGCGCATTCTAAGTTGGGAGATTAAGTCCCCTTGAATACTGAGGGTCCCTGTGGGCCAACTAACCCACCAGGTACCTTCAGTAAGTACCACAGAGCTGCGTTGCAGAGAGGTGGTCTGTGGCCACGCCCCTTTTACACCTCTCTGCAACGCAGCTCTGTGGCACTTACTGGAGGTACCTGGTGGGCTAGTTGGCCCCCAGGGACCCTCAGGATTCAAGGGGACTTAATCCCCCAACTTACAACGCACCAGGGGCGCGTTTGTACAGTGGTGCAGGGAGGGGGCGGGGCCTGATATAACAAGTGTGCAAACACGCTCCCTGGCGTGTTGTAAATAGGGGGATTAAGTCCCTTTCAATCCTGAGGGTCCCTGGGGGCCAACTAGCCCAGCAGGTACCTCCAGTAAGCGCCCCAGAGCTGGGTTGCAGAGAGGTGGTCCGAGGTCACGCCCCTTTTTATACCACTCTGCAATCGCGGCTTCTGGTGTACTGCTGGTGGGGCGATGAGGTCCTCTTGTGTCCTGAAGACCTCAGGACACAAGTGGACTTCAGCCTCCAAGCAGCAGTGCACCAGAAGCCGCGTTTGCAGCGTGGTGTAAAAAGGGGCATGACCTCGGAACACCTCTCTGCAACGCAGCTCTGTGGTGCTTATTGGAGGAACCTGGTGGGCTAGTTGGCCCCCAGGGACCCTCAGGATTCAAGGGGACTTAATCCCCCAACTTACGATGCGCCAGGGGGCACCTTTGCACAGTGGTGCAGGGAGGGGGTGGGGGCTGATATAACAAGTTAGCAATCCTGCTGTGTGGGACTTACTGGAGGTAATAAAAGGGGTAGTTGGCCCCCAAGGTTGACGTTGGGGGCTAACTACCCCTGCTGTTACCTCCGCTAAATCCAAAAAAAGTGGGAATGCTAAAAGGTGTTTGGAGGCCACGCTCACCTTTCTCCACCACTCTGCAGACGCGACTGCTATGTTATAGTTAGAAATTAGCATTTAAAAAACCTTTGAAATTCACTGAAAAAACCATAGGTTTCAGGGACGTTATAGTTCGAAATTAGCATTTAAAAAACCTTTGAAAATCACTGAAAAAACCATAGGTTTCAGGCACGTTATAGTTAGAAATTAGCATTTAAAAAACCTTAGAAAATTCACTGAAAAAACCATAGGTTTCAGGGACGTTATAGTTTGTTGGACGTTTCACTCGTACAAAACCAGAGAAATTCCGCTGTTATAGTTAGTTCAGCTAACTATAACTTGCGCCCCCGCAATGCACTGCTGATGACGTCACATATTACATCATTCATGACATGGTCAGTGACATCACTGATGACATCACTGAAGACATCTCAAATGACATCACTGATGACATCATCCACGTGAAAATCTGATACACCTGCTCACACCCTACTATAACCTTTGATACACCCACTCTAAAATACAGACTACCATTTTCGAAACCATAGACACACCAATACCAGTTACTACATACGCACTCACTGATTCCTAGGTCTACACACACATCCACTCATTCACCCATACAGTCACTCCTACGTGCAGTCACTCATCAATACAACACTATCATATGCACTCATACAATATACCAGAGGTCTTCAAACTTTTTGATGCCGAGACCCCCTGTCAAAAAGATTTAGGCGTAAGGACCCCTACTGCCAAAAATGTCTAGACCTTGGTACTCCTCATCATTGACAACTATCGACAACCATAAATGCCCCCAATTCCCACAGCAAATCATTTTTACAGTGGGGAAATAATATTAAACAGTGTTTATCAAATGAAAGATCAGCAAGTGTGGGGCGTGGTCAAAGGTGTGGCTTAAAACAAAAGGCCTCATTTATGAGGAATTGGCCTAGGGCAGTGCCACAAGTCTTCTTGCAGCGCTGCCCTATGCCAATGTGAAAGGGCAGGAATGCACCTTATTTATGAAATAGGATGCGTTTCTTCCTTTCCTCACTGCGTTGGCGCATAAACTGCTGCCCAGCGCCAATGTAGGCAGGATAGTTTTTGTGCAGGAAGGTGCCCCGGGAGGGATTTTCCTCTTTCTATGTGAGCTGCAGAATGCAGCACACATGGAAAAAGGAAAAAATACGAGGAGACATGAAAACATTTCTCCTCATTACGCCTGCTGAGGGGAGGCGTAAGGTTTTGGCGCTGCCCCAGGTTTACTTGGTTTTATAAATCTGGGGCAGTGTCAAAATCCATGGGTGTTGCGTGGGAACACCCACCGCAATGCCCATGGAACTCCTACTTGACAGACTAAGGCAAGGCAGCGACTTGCGCTGCTTTGTCTTACTCCATATGTATGAGGGCACTCATAGCCATGCAGGGTGACTTTGCGTCGCCTCATAGATACGATTGCGACGCTTTTGCTGCCGGAACTTTAAAAAAATGACGCTCCAGCAGCTCAAGCCTCTCATAAATCAGCCCAAAATATTTTGCTAGTTTTTTAGGTCTTTCACCATCAGGTAGCTACATATAAAATAATGGGTAGCTTGAATGAAAAATAAATTTTAAAAAGTTGTTACTCAGTAGGAAATGCACTGTAGTACATTAGGAAACCTCTATTAGTTAATGCACTGCAGAGGTCTGTGTGTAACCAGAGAGCCACAGAATTTTGGGGCATATTTACAAGCCCTGTGCGCCTCCTTGCACCGCAATTGCGTCACTTTTTTTGACGCATCGGCGGCGCAAACAATGCAGCCAATTTACAATGTGACGCATCTATGGAGATGCGTCACGTTGTAAAGCCCTGCATCACATTATACCTGCACCAGGTATAATGCATGCAGGCTAGGCGTTCCCACGCAAAAAGCCATGTAGAACTAACGCAGGGAAATTTACAACATTTCACTGCGTCAATCTACGCCTTCACTGCTTCAAAATCCCTACGCCTGCTCAGACCAGGCGTAAGGAATGACGCAGGGCTTTTTGTGTGGGAGTCGCCTATCTGTTGTGGCACATTGCTGGAGTTGCGTCACTTTCATGAGCAACTCCAGCGATGCGTCACTTTTGTGCCAACAGATGTGTCAGTATTTCTGACGCATCTTTTAATCCTTGCGCCATGGAGCACTGTATTGTAAATACAGGACATCCATGGTGGCGCAGGACATTTGGCACTGGTGCAGGAAACGGACGCATCTATGCAGATGCGTCAGTTCCTTGTAAATCTGCCCCTAAATTTGGTTGGTGCAGTGGGGAATAGTGACTTGTGGATTTTTAGTGCTACGAGGTCACAGCCTGTGACAGAAAGCGCTGTGAAAGTGTAAGTCATTATTTTATTCTTGCATTACACACATTATAAGGTAGACTGCTACAAACTGTGCAAATAGTTTTGGGATATAATGGAGCTTCCAAAATGTAGATTTTAGTAATACCAGAATTTAAAAGCATGCACTTCACAGCCCAGTTGTTAATCTTCTTACTACCACTAAAAAAAAAAATAATCTTTGCGATCACAAAGCAATTAAAGCCAGCTCCCAAGCACCATTTACATTTGCAGATTACCTCAAAACACACATTTAGCATTTCCTTCAGGCAAGCAGGCACCCTGGCACGAAGGATTGTTTCAGGCCCAGGCCAGCCTCTTCGTTTCACAGCACATGAGACGGTTAACTTCAGCACGACCTGAATGAAGCGTCCTGGTTTTTAAAAGGAAGAGCACGTTTTAAATTCCAGGCAGAAGTTAGGCCTGGAAATGCGCGACCCCCTTCCCAGGACTCCACGGCCCCCCTGGGGGTCGCGCCCCACAGATTGAAGACCTCTGCACTATACAGACACTCACACACTGCCACTCATCCAGAGTTACTCACACACCTAGTCAGTCATGCAAAGAATCAATCACACTTCCATTTACTCACCTATACAGTTATACACACACCACCTCACTTATTCATACAGATACTAACGCATACTTACTCTCTTATACAATCACTGATACAAGTACACACTCATCCATACAGCCACTCTCACAATCACTGACTCTCACGTATAGTCATTTATATACTCCAACTCTCACATACACTGCCTTTTACATATGTAGTTACTTGGACATGTACCACTGAGACATCCATTCACTCACCAACACACCCATACACACACTCACCCACCCACCCATATAGCTGTTTCCACATGCACTCTTGAACCCATACACCCAGTGAATCAACCACTCACACATCTATGCACAGAGTCACACACCTCCCACCCACCCACACACACACTCAGGCACCCATACAAATACTCAAGCAACCAATCAATAACCCATATAGACACTCATGTAGCTACTCACCAACCCATGCAGCAGCTTACACAACAACAGACAGACTGATACAGACATTCACACAGTTTAGTCACTAACCCATGCATTCAGTAAGACACATTTAATCACTCACTTATACAGTCAGTCACGCACCTACTAAATCTTCCATACAGACACTTATACACCCACTCATTCTTCAATTCACCTTGGCATATATATAAAACATATTTAAACTTTATAGAAACACACAGTCACTGGATGATGTCATCAGTGATGTCATCAGTGATGTCATCAGTAATGTCACTGACCATGTCATGAATGATGTAATATGTGACGTCATCAGCAGTGCATTGCTGGGGCACGAGTTATAGTTAGCTGAACTAACTATAACAGCGGAATTTCTCTAGTTTTGTACGAGTGAAATGTCCAACTAACTATAACGTCCCTGAAACCTATCGTTTTTTCAGTGAATATATATATATATATATATGTATGTATATATATGATCAAGGCCAGGCTTGGCCGAAATGCGTCATGATGGACTGTGAAAAAATAAAGAACATAATTTTGCACAAAGTAATGGTGTCTGTCCTGGTGTCCACCGGTGTGAGAATGACATGAAAGGATCGAAAGTGAAATGTATTTATATTTACTAAAAAAGCCATAGGTTACAGTGACGTTTAGTTAGGCTCAGATTTCACTCATACAAACCATAGAAATTCAGCAGTTATAGTTACCTGAGCTAACTATATCTTACACCACCGCAATGCACTGCTTATGACCTCACATATTACATCACTCATGACATGGTCAGAGACATCACTGATGACATCTCAAATGGGTTTGTGAATGACTAGAACAAGCAGTAGGTAATATATATTTAGACACTCACATATATAGTTGTCTGATGCACATTTGTACTTTGGTGGAGATCCTTAAAATAAATGAACCCCCTCTCCTTTTTGATGGCATTATATAAAGGATAATCTCATGGCAGCTTTTTATTCAAACAACATGGGTTGCAGGTAACACATTTCAGCTGTGAAATCGGCCTTTTTCACACATAACGGGTGCCATTTAAAATTCATATATATACATTCTAAGGAAGTGCAAGTGATGTATAGACATAGAATAATGCTACCAGTGTAGCTTCCCTCTGTATGCATACACAAATGACTATATAACTCCATAATCGCTGTTACATACAATAAAACATTATGCAAGTGCATTAAGACCAGTGACTCACTTGTGAACAATTCAGAAAGTGAGGACCTCCAGTAAAATACCAAAGACCAGTGTCGGATCCCCATGCCTGAACCCTAACAGGTGCCAAATAACTGGGCAAGGCCCACACCCAATGCTGAATTTTAAAGGAACATCATTTTTTTTAAACGGGGCATGTTATCTCACAATGGCACTGAAATGGCAGTCCCTCATAAAAGCATACTTTCATGACGCATCGATCCTCTGTAAAAACAATCGAAGAAGGAGAAAAAAATGTTAAATTGCAAATAGTTACATCGTCAGATTCACAAAGTTCACAGAGTTCATTCCTTAGGATGCCAGTCCTCACACAACCCTTTCAAATATGCTTGCTTATTCCTTATTAAGCATATATGAGCCTTTGAAAGGCACTGCCATGGGACCGCCAAAGCAGGACCGCCCACTAGGATTACAACTTGTAATCCGTCAGGTGGGTGTACGGACAGGTTTGGCGGTGTGGCAGCAGGGCACTGGCATGGCAGCCTGCTGCCACACAGCTAAATCCCATAATTAGGCCCTATGTCACTCCACTATATGCCACTACACTCTATGCTAATCCACTGTATGCTACTCCACTCCAGTCCACTATATGCCACTTAACTCTACACCACTCCACTGTATGCTATTTTACTTTACACCACTCCATTCTATAACACTCCAGTCTCCCCCACTCCACTGTATGCCCCTCCACTCTATGCTAATCCATGATAATCTGTTCCACTGTACACAACTCCACTCTATGACTCTTCAGTCTACGCTATTGTACTCTATGCCACTCCACTGTACACCAATACGCTATATGGTATTCCTTTGTACACCACCCCACTGTATGCGCCTCTTCTGTAAACAACTTCACTATATGCCACTCCACTCTACAACAATCTGCTGTTCACTATTACACTGTACACTACTCCATTCTACGCCACTCCACTCTTTATCACTATACTCTACTCTACTATACTGTATGCCATTCTACTATATGACACTCCACTCTACTCTACTCCACTATATGCCACTTCACTGTAAATCACTACACTGTATGCCAGCAAACTACATTATTCCACTCCACGCTGCCCCACTGTACATATCGCCACTATATACCACTCAACTCTACGTCACTGCATTGTACGATATTCCACTGTACACCACTACACTGAACCTCACTCCATTGTACGCCAGTCCACTCTACACAGCTAAACTGTATGCCACTCCACACCACTTCATTCTATGCGACTCCACTCTATGCTATTCCACTGTATTCCAGTCCATGCTATCGCTGTTCACTGTTTGCCAGTGCCCTGTACACCACCCTCCACTCTACCATACTTCACTGTACTCTATTCTACTCAACACCAATGCACTTTATGGTACTCCACTGTATGCCACTGCACTCTATGCTAATCCACGAAAACCAATTCCAATCTACTCCACACTGGTGTATACCACTAAAGTATATGCCACTCCACTCTACACTACTCCACTGTATGCTATTTAACTGGCTGGTACGCCACTGTATGCTATTCAAGTGCATGCCACTGCAGTCTGCGCAACTCAACTCTATGCCATGTGATTTTACACCCCCCATACGCTATTCACTGTGTGCCACCATACTTTACCTCATTCCGCTGTACTCCACTATCACACTCCATTTTACACCACTAGACTCTTTGCCACACCACTGTCCCTTATTCTATTGTACTCCATTCCACTCTACAACACTACACTCTACAACATGCCACTCTACTGTATTCCACTCTACATCACTCAACTGAGCACCAATCGGCTCTACATCACTCCACTGTACCCCACTTCACTGTACGCCACTCCACTATACAGTATTCGACTGTACGCAACTATCACTGAACTCTACTCTATTCAACTGTATGCCACTCCACTCTAACCCCTCCACTATACGCCACACCACTGTATGCTATTCAACTCTATGCTACTCCACTGTCCCCCTCTCCACTCTCCACTCTATGCCCCTCCACTCTGCAACAGTGCACTGTATGTCACTTCACTGTTTGCTATTTCAATCTATGACACTCTCATGTACGACACTCCACTGTGCACCACTCCACTGTATGCCACTTCACTGTACGCCACTCCATCTGTATGCTATTTCAGTGTATGGTAGTGTACAGTGCGCTGTTCCACTCCAGTCTGTAGAACTCCCCTATATGCCTTCCAATGTACACTATTCCACTTTTCACCACTCCACTCTACCACACTCCACTCTACGCCACTCCCCTGTACACCACTCCACTTTATGCAATTCCACTGTACGCCCCTCCACTGAACACTATCTATACCACTATATGGCCACTCCAGCCTACAACACTGTACACTAGCCCACTGTACGTCAATCTACTCTATGCTATTCCACTGTGTGCAACTCCACTCTATGCTGCTCCACTATGTGTGATGTCACTCTACCCTGCTCTACTGTACGCCACTCCAATGTATGCCACTACAGTGTACACCACTCAACTGTACAGTAATCTACTGTGCACCATGACACTCTACAGCAGTGAACATTATGCCACTTAAATCTTTGCTATTTCACTGTATGCCACTTCAGTCTATGCCACTCCAGTCTATGCCACTCCATGATCCATTATTGTACTTTATGGCACTCCGGTATACCCTACTCCGCTGTACCTCACTCCACTGTATACTATTCCACACTACCCGACTCCACTGTACGCCAATACAGTTAATGACACTCCACTGTACACAACTTTACTGTACGCTACTCCACTCTGCAGCACTCCAGTGTATGCCACTCCACTTTATGGCGCACCAATTTATGATGACGGTTTCCAACATGGTTTCCATGCCGGTCTGTCCGACATGAAAACCATGTTGGAAAGTGTCTTTGAGGGCCTCCAGCAGGGCCCCCTTGGGTGCACGGCCTCCAGTTGGAGGCCGAGGGGGCACCTATGGTGCCCCCCTGTTGATCCCTGCACCTTGCGGCAGGCACCTTGAGGTGCCTGCCACGGGGTGCAGGGATGAACTGCACCTCAATTTCAATTCAATTGAATTGAACTGCACCTCCCATTTCACTATGGGAGCATGCATTACGACTGGCTTACGGCCGTAATGCAGGTTCCCATAGTTAATATAGGAATGCGACTGAACAGTGTTCAGGCACATCCTAATGTGGTGGTCAGGACCGACGACCGGGTGTCAGTCGGTCCCATGACCGAATCGGTGTTGGGCCGACGTGATTCCGTCCGACATCGTAATAAGCGACTATATTCTCAAAATATTATTAGCCAATAAATACAAAGGGTCTCACTACGATGGTGGTCGTGCGAGCGTCTAACAACCATTGTTTCAGGCATGGGACCGTCCAAAAAGGAGTTGTCGGTCCCGACAGCCCAATTATGATGCAACCGCCGTGGGGGCAGTTGTAAAATGCTGTTTACCATTGTGGCTTGAGCAGCAGCCCAGGAAAGGGCAACTGCACAAGCCACAATGGTAAGGAGCATTTTTCAAATATCCATGCACCGTGTGCCAGACACCATGGGCCACATAGCGGAGGCCCACAGCGGAGGGGGCTCAAGTAAGGGCACCCAAAGTCCCTTTCTGACAGCCTTTCCATGGCGGTAAGACCTCCCTGGAAAGGCAGTCGAAAGGGACATCGTAATCCCTACGGCGGTGCCGGCGGAGGCACAGCCTTTGTTGTAGGGCTTACGATCTGACCGACGCCCCGGCGGGCTCCTTGAGCCTGTCGTAAGCGTTGGTCAGTTCCTCCGACCACTGCGGTCTGACCGACAGCATCATAATGCGGCAGACGGACTGCTATGCTGGATGTCGGTGGAACCGCCACCGAAGGCCTGTCGGTGGTGGTCCCATCAACATCATAATCAGGCCCAATGTTATTTACATTTAAATGCAGACACAATTAACACATACAATAATAAATAACATAATTATGAAACATTAATTATTTTTAAACTTATTATTACATAAATAACTTTCTACCCTATATTTCTTCAAAGTACACAACACACATCTAAAACTAATTCTTTAAATTATATTTAAATATGTCCCATAGTTAAATATTTATTAAAATACTACTAATAATTAACTACTACTAAAATTATTATATTTAATTACCTTCCCAACCTTTATCCATACAAAACAAACAACCGACACCTAATATATAAATTTAAAAAAAAGTATTTGCATTATTTTCATAATTAACTGTCAATTAAACAATTATTATTAATAATTAACTATAACAAATTAATTATGTTTAATTGACTTCCCACCCTTTATTCCTACAAATGCCACAACTCACACTTAATATATAACAAAAGGAATATTTTACATAATTATTTATCATTTCAATAATTATTTTAAATTAATATTATTAATTAATTATTATAATTAATTTCCTACACACCCTTTACCCACACAAAAACAACACACACACAAAAAAATACTGTATTTCACAAGTTACATGAAACATAATAAAAAAAATAGTTATACAATTAACATAATTAATTATAAATTAAATAAATATTATTAATTAAAAATCATTAAATAATTAATTATAATGAATTATCTTCCCACCTTATTCCCCTACAAAACACACAACCGCACCTCAAACCTAATTTTAAAAAAAATGATTATACAATCAACATAAATAGTTATCAATTTAATAAAAAATATTAATTAAAATTTAATTGATAGCTAATTATATATATATTCAAATATTTGCTGTCATGCAGCATCATGATTGGCCCCAGTGCAGTCTGGGAGCCTATCCCAGAAGCAGGAAGAGCGCGATTGAGCGGACGGCGGAGGCGGCGGCGATCAGGTAAGTTTAATATATTTTTTTATTCTTGTTTTGTCCTCCGACTCTTTCCCCCCTACTCCCCAGCTCCCAGCTGCTGGTGATGTTATCTCCAAAGCCTTAACATTTGACACCCTTTCGAAAAGAAATTAAACAAAGAAGCATGACCAACTTGAATGACAAACTCTTCAAATCAAAAATTAATTTTCCATCCGACCAATCAACTCCTTCCAGCATCCCACAAGAGCGAATACTTTAGACCCGGGGGAAACCTCAGCCGTACACTTCTTAGCAACCTTTTGACCCCATCATGATGTCCCGCGTGCAAGTTATTCACCAACTCATGGGTGGCAGAAATTGCTGACCTACTGACATTCACCATACTGTACGAGTTTCCTTTAAAGTAGACCTCTGTCAAATAGTTAATGACCTCTACCACAGGAGCTGATACAGAATCCAAACTCTGTGCCACACACCAACAAAACCATGTTTTCCATGCCAACCTGTATTATTTAGCTGTTCCTCGAGCCCAGGACTCCTTGATGAGCTTAGAAGTAGGTCTGGGTGTAAACCTCTGCTCCGCTCACGGAGTTTGCAGAGTTAGGCAATGCCACGTACAAAACAGAGCTGCTGATAAACTCTGCACTCTGCAACGGAGTGTTTTTTTTGTTAGCCTGCTCGAAATGCCCTTTCGTGCATGCAGGAGCGACTTGCCAGGTGCACACAATCACCCACGAGATTTCCTAGTTGTTCTTAAGTGCCCGAGATTTGCTAGTCGCCTGCTCACCTGAGGTTTTGCAGTCGCCAACACATCTTTCGGGCACGCCAGTGACTTCTGGCAGATGTTTTGTGGCGTACGCGATCCCAAACACGCAGGATCTACCACAGCTGCAATCTGGGAAAGATTCTCGCTTCATGAAGCTTCAAAATCTTCCCGAAATGACAATTGGAGTAAAAAACCTCCTCAAATGGACGGTTGGCTTTTTTTTGTGTGAGGAGTCCTTTTTTAAAAACTTTTTTGTCCAACAGGAAGGAAGTACCCCAGAGTCTCCAACTTCCTGATCCTGCCAGCAGGCTCCTCCCAGTGCTTTGCCCCTCTCCTGGTCACTTTTCATTGGGATTAGGAGCTGGAAGGATCACTCTCCTTGTCTGCTGCATATATACCATTGGATTTAAGGACTTTGTATTTGAGATTTCACAGGTAAGTTGAAAAACTGGTGTATAAGAGTGTTGTTTGTTTAATTGGGGGTATGAACCTGGATTTATTTGTACTTTTAATCGATTTTTAAAATGTATTGAGTTGGGTGGCCTGCAGTTTCAGTAGGGGTATAGTTATTTTGTTGCATGTAATTTTTATTCTTTTATAAATGAAGAATATTGCACCGTTCACTACAATTTCTCCATGTTTTTTAATAAATTTGTAATATTGATTTAATTCACTATGTAGCCTAGTCTGCCAATGGGCCTTCCAGCCATTAGGTTCAGTACTAGTCATGGGTGTATGAAGCAAACGTTGCTGTGGTGTTTGTTGAATTGAATCATCATTTATGCCATGGATGGCATTGGATTAAAACACAAAACATGTTTTTTTGTGGTATTTCACTTTTTTTCCCTGCATACGTGTATAGGTTGGGTAATGCTTTTGGAGGATGATGTGTTGTTGTAAACATTTTTAGCCATCTTAATTTTCGTTTTTGGCATTCCTGAATTAATGCTATGCTCTCTGTGTTACCATGCTTCCTTTGTCTGGCCAGTGTGTGCGTGTGTGTGTTTGCTAAAGGCCACAATTTTCCTTTATTCCCCATGCCATGTGGCCAGCGGCCATTTTGTATAGTCAGTGTTCATAGGCCTGCATGTGTTCTTTGTTTTCCAGGCCTCCTGCTTGTTGTTGTGACCATATGGCCATGCCTTCTTGCTGGTTGTTGTTATGTGGCTGGTGGCCATTATGTGTAGCCAGCCAGTGTGCTTTCCCCATAGGCCTGCATGTGTTCTTCTTAGTTTGTTCCCCATGCCTTCTTGCTTGTTGTTGTGACCATATGGCTGGCGGCCATTTTGTGTAGCCAGCCAATGTGCCTTTTCCCATAGGCCTGCATATGTTCTTTGTTTTCCAGGCCTCCTGCTTCTTGTTGTGACCATGTGGCTGGCTGCCATTTTGCGTAGGCATTCAGTGTGCTTTTGCCATAGCTTTGCATTTGTTCTTTGTTTGAGGCCAAGCCTACTCGCTGGTTGTTGATGTTGTTTTGTATGTATTTTTCTTTTTTTTTTTGTAAAGGAAAAATGTTGCACAGTTTAGTACATTTTCTCCATATTTTCTAATACATGTGCAATATGTTTTTAATTCACTTTGTGGCCTAGTCTGCCAATGGGCCTTCCAGCTAGAATGCCCAGTACTTGTCATGGGTGCATGAAGCAACATTTTTGTGTTGTTTGTTGGATTGAAACATCTTTTAGGCCATGGATGGTATTCGATTAAAATAACATTTGTTTTTTAGGGTATTTCAAGTTTTCTTTCTCCTGCAAGCAGTGTATAGGTGGGGTAATGCATTTGGAGGATGCGTTGTAAACATTTTTAGCCCTTTTAATTTTCATCTTTGGCACTGCTGAATTAATGTTGTGTTCTCTGTGTTACCATACTTTGTCTGGCATGTGTGTGTGTGCGTGTGTGTGCCATAGGCCACCATTTGACTTTGTTCCCAATGCCATGTGGCCAGGGTCCATTATGTATTGTCAGTGTCCATAGGCCTGCATGTGTTATTTGTTTTCCAGGCCTCCTGCTTCTTGTTGTGACCATGTGTCTGGCATTTTGTGTAGCCAGCCAGTGTGCTTTTGCCATAGGGCTGCATGTCTTTTCTTTGTTCGCAATGCCTCCTTGCTCAGTGTTGTTGTTGTTGATGACCAAGTGGCACTGGCTGGCAGCCATTTTGTGCATCCAGCCAGTGTGGCCCTTTGCCCTAGGTTTGCATGCATAACTGAGCAAAGAGATAGCAGTTTAATAAATTATATGCTTGAGGATAATTTCACTTATGAAAAAAATTATTTTAATTTTAATTTTTTTGTTTAATTTTTTTAGGTTATTTAAAAAAATATTGCATTTAAAAACTTTTTTTTTTAGTTTTTTATTCTAATTTTTTGTACTTAATTTTTATTTATTTTTTTAACCATTTTCATAACATCTGGCTTCAATGAATAAACCCCATGTCTGCTATAGGTACACAACAGCATTCATTGTTTAGGGATTATTCCATTGTCATTTATCAGCTGCACCTCCCTGAGTGCCACATCCCACGTGATGCACATAAAGCAAACAGCTACATCTGTATGTTGTTGTTGTTGCTCTTTCTTATCTTTCCTGAGTGTACATCATGAAAGTTTGTGTAGGTGTGGTTTTACAAATGGACACACTGTATTGTTAAATATGTATAATAACTTAAGTAATCAGTGACCACACTAAATGATATTGTTTGTTTGCACTACTAATTGAACTGCAACAATGCCACGTTTCGCTGATGTTCGTTTTGCTTGTTTGCTTTTAGGCGCACAAGAGACAACACCGCCCACAGTACTGCCAGACAGAAGGCCTATGCATGACGTGATGCGCGACCACACATCACGGACATCTCTTCAACTTGTGAACCTAAGTGCCACCGCCAACTGACAGATGCCCCAAAGAAAGGTGCTACCAAAAAAGTGGCCTGTGATAAGAAGAAGGAGCGTACCACCAATGGTTTGTCAATTCAAACCTTTTTTGTGCAGAATAGAAACCTGTGCCTGGTGCACTGGCCTCCGGGGAGCAAGCTGGGAGCAGCACCCCCGCATTGCGGACCCACCCCAACCTAGGCCCAAGTCCATGTCAGTCACAGAGGCAGCCGGTCTAATCACAGCAACACTGACAAGCAGTGACATTGAAATTGACTTATCTCTTGCAAAGTAGTACCCAATCATTGCAGGTAACTCAGATAAGTGGACAACAACAGCCACAGCCAGCCATAGTCATTCCTCCTGAAGTAGGAGCAATACAAGAGATTGCGCTTCATGCTGAGGAAGTAGAGGAAGCCACTTTTTCAGAAGATCCATTGTCTTCCAGATCTCAAGCAAGAAAAAGGAGGGTTAGTCCACCATCTTCTCCTCCAAGCCCCCCTTCTGATGATATAGACACCACTTGGATCCCACCTCAGTCTGAGAGTGAGACATGCCATGAGAGGCTAGGGAAAAGGAAGGTTCCTGAAATCCTTAGACTTATGGATGCAGAGGAGGAGTATGATGATGAGCTAATCATCATGGATGTTAGCCCAGCCGCATTGGAGACTGATGTTACCCCATCCCAACCTGATGTGAGGGATGTGGCACCACAGATACCACCACCGGAAGCTGGCATAATTGCAAAGTCCTGGCAGCGACCTACATCCACAACTACTTCAGTAGAAGGGTACTGCAGAGAGGCAAACGTCAAAACGCCCACCTGCTGCCATGTCATCCAACATTGGCAGTGGCACCAGCGTCAGAAAGTGGACCTCCCCAGTTTGGGACTTCTTTACGGTTAGCAAGAAGGAGCATAATAATGCCATATGCTCCATTTGCGGAGCAAGTGCAGTCGGGTAAGCTTGGTACAAAGTATATGACCGGAGGCCAAACAACTCAATTGAGAAAAAATCACACAATCCAGTGGGAGGCACACCTTAGTGGCCAAAAAACAGCAAGTGGTGTTTGTGGAGGGGTGAAAGGCTGAGCAGGAAATCTGATCCGATCACGGTGGAAGGTGATGAAGAGGAAGATATTTTTGTTACGCAAAGTAGCCCTGTCTCCAGTAGTGCAGTAGTATCGCCCACATCAGCAGCATCACAATGGCACAAGACTCAGGTTGAGAAACCAAGGCAAGAGAGTACATTGACTGCCCCGCTGAGATGCATATTGAGCCTACCACTGTCTGATCTAAAGAAGTCACCTGCATCAGTGGCACCAGAAAACAAAAGAAATTCCAGGCTACTATTCCTGGCATGCTTAGGCAGGAGGGGCAGTATGAACGCAACTACCCAATGGCACATTTGTACAACGCAAAGCTTGCTAAAACATTAGCGCTGGCCCTCCTCCCTTTTTCTTTTGTGGAAGGGGTGGTTTTCTAGAATTTGTGGCAGCCATCTGCCCGAAATGGAAGGTTCCCAGCCGGTCCTATTTTACCAGAGTTGCTGTTCCAGTGCTACATCACGATGGGCTGCAACTGCTTGGACAAGCTTTGCAGCAGAGTGCTGGTGACACTATCCATCTGATGACAGAAATGTAGACCAGTTGCTAAACCGCTGATTACATGAGCATCAATGTACACTGGATCTCTTTTGTGTGGGTTAGAGAAAAGATATCTGCAGGTGTTAAGACTGCTGAGATTTTTAATGTCGCTCGGAAGCATGCAACAGTAGCCATGTTCGCCAAGGAGAAATCCCATACTGCTGCAAACATTTTGGAAGCCTTTAACAACAAGGTTTTTGAATGGCTGCAACCAAGAGGGCTTAACAACATTGGATTTGTTGCCATGGGCAATGACAATAATATAGTTAAGGCCATGGCTGATGGTGGCTATTTTAGGGTCTTGTGTTTGGGTCACTGCATCAACATCATTTTACAGGACTTCCTAAAAAAAAAAGACCAGGTCAGCAACTTATTGTCTACCTGCAGAAGAATCTGCACTCATTTCAGCCATTCATTTAAAGCCCGGAAGCAGCTGAGGGTCATTCAGCATGTTAATAGAATGCTAGTTACAGCACTCATCCAGGGGGTGCCAACACGTTGGAACTCGACTTATTACATGTTGCAATGTCTGTTTGAGCAGTACAGACCGATCAATGAATATGTCATGGAAAGAGGGGATGCAACTGTGAAAGGCATCATCATTAAGATGAACAAATGGGGCCTTGTCAAATGCCTGACAGAGATGCTGCTTCCTTTTGAGGTGTTCACACGGAAAGTCAGCAAGTAGGACAGTGCCATGGGCCAAGCTAGCCCGATGTTGCACATGCTACAGGAACAGCTAAAGGAGGTGTCTGAAATCAATGCAGGTGTGGTGAAAAAAAGATGTGCATGAGTTGGTGAAGAGCTTAATTCTTCGACTATCTGTTAATGCGAGGGTGCAAAGAGACATTGTGTCATCCAAACATTACATCTGTGCGACAATTCTTAATCCGCAGTACAAACTATTACTGTCCACATTCCTTTTTCAGATGGGATGTTGCAAACTACAAAACACGGATTGCTGACCAAGCCTGTGAGTTAGAAAAAGAACGGCTGAGAATAAGAGGCCCACTCCTCCAGGGCACAATTTCTGCCAGCAAGAATGCCAGCAACAACAGGAACAGGAGCATCAGCCCCAAAATCTGCATATGATTTGTTTCTACTGGCAAGGCTTAAGTTCAATGCAGAGGCAAAGGCAAATGAGGTCGAGCAAGGTGGAGCAGCAATGACTATTGAGCGGATGGTCCAGGCCTATCTGGATGACCCAACAGAGGTCTATCTTGATCAAAACCCATTGGTGTATTGGTATGAGAAGAGGCGCCTATGGCCTGTGCTCAGCAGGCTGTCAATAAACTATCTGGCTTGCCCGATAGCCAGTGTCTCAGCTGAGCGTGTTTTCAGTGCTGCTAGTGCAGTTGTCACAGTGAGAAGGACCAGTCTCTCGCCCCAAAACATAGAGTGATTAACCATGATCAAAATGAATCAGCACTTTCTACCACCAAATTGTTCCATACCTGAAATATGACAGGAGGAATATGAGGGTGATTGGTCAGACTCTGGTCATGGAAGTAGTGTGCTAGCTGACCTATGTCTGGGCAAACCACCTGAGTATGAGGACAAACTCTATTTCTCTGACTCCTAGGCCTGGGCCACAAACTATTGAACTTTCTCTCTCCATCGCTAAACTACTTTGATGACAGACAAAAAAAGATAGAGCTATGTGAACATTAGTTTATTTTATTTGTTTGTATCTGGCTGACTAATGCAGTGCCACCATCTTACACACATTTTATTGCCGGTTTGGAGTTGCACCAGAGTGCAGTGAAGAAGTCCCCCCCACCCATTTCCCTCAAGGACATTGGAGATACACATTTGTGCCTGCCTCCATCTCGTGCCTATCTATCCTTTCCTAGTTTACTACCCTAGCAGGATTGCCCCACAATATTTGACTTACAAGACTGGCCAATGTCTGTTTTGTGAAACAAATGATTGGCAATGTACCACAGTGACCACGCCTGAATTTGAAGAACCGAGAAATGGCATTCATTGCACCTCAGTGGTTGTTGTTTGTGAGTATGTTAAAATGATTCATGTGGTGGCAGGCAGACTGCGGCAGTGGCACTGGGATTTTGCGTATCCATAACTATTAAGCTTTATTGTGTTTGTGATGATTTACAATGTTGGTGGCCTAACGACGGGTAATCTTTTTTTACTGAAGGTGATGTGCCCCCCCCTTTGAAACATAGCGAACAAACACAAATATAGTCTACAAAGAAAATGACTCAAAGTTTCTCTTGTTGTGCATCAATACACAGCATTGTACTACAGGTGGATCTATCGCATTTGAGTTGGGACTCAGTCGGTATGGAGTTGGACACCTTACTCGGAGCCAGGAGGATGATGGAAGGACTCAGGGCGTGATTACTTTGAGAACTGCCACAAGAAGAAGGAAGTTATCAACCTCACTGAAATCAACCAATTTGGTGGTAACTTTAAAGCGGCCTACCCAACTCTGTGGAGTGGTGGTGAGAGAAGTGTGTTGATTTTACTTGATTTAGAAAATGCAATGTTGCTGAGTGTGTGTGCTCAGTACAGTCTGGCTCAAATTTGAAACTATGTGGTGATTGGGTGGGGGGATGTTGGTGTAGGTAACTGCAGACAGACATGTGGTCATGAATGATCATCACATTATGCACATGCTGCTAGGCTACATATCATTATCATTTATGATGATGAGTTGATGATCATGACATATGCAAGTTTGGTCAGCCCGATAGTTACATGTTGCCACTTTTGTGTGATTTTTGGTTGTTGTAAAATTGCTCTCACCTAATTGATCACACATCAGTCATAAAATGAATGATTGCAAAAATGACTATTCTTCTCTCCTCTCTTACGCTGCCTCTAAGTCTTCTCGGTGCACTCCTTAAGTTTCTTCTGTCCTTCTCCTTGATTCTACAGTATCATTTTTGTTTTACAATACGCAGGCCTTCTCTTATCCTGCACCAAACTGGAAAAGCATGATAACACTCACGCTTACCTTACCGGACTGCATCAGCCAGGCATCCAAGATTGATGGACAGTCCAAGCAGAATGCTGATGCAACTCCCAATTTGGCAATACAGTATCATTTTTTCTTTTAATAATCTTTAGAACTGTGAATGTTGTTCGCTTCACTCCTACATATTTGGTAATGTATTTGCTATTTTTCAAAGCTAGGTAACAGAACATTTATATATCATGTAACTTGGGTCTTTCTGGGGGCAGATGGACTGTTTGGTTTGCATTGCATTTACGCTACTTGTACTCATTGCTTCATTTCCTATTCCTTCCATAACAGATTTTTGATGGTTGGAGTCATTGCCCAGATGAATATTGTCTTTGTGTATTTTTTGTCGTTGTCACACCTTTCCCAAAATCCCCTTTCCAGTCCATTCGTCAAACCTCTAACCCTCTTTCCAAGGGCTGCGTGATTTATTGAGGTGTGACTTAATAATTTACAGCGTTAATTGATCACACACTTGGTGGGGAGGATGTGGTGAAAGAAACACCAAATCAGCACAGGATCTTCAGTTTTACTCCTATTACTGAAACAATAGTCAACACTGGCCCCATTTATCCACCCAAGCATAAAAGTGATCGTTTTTTTTATTATAAAAGAACATCATTCATAAGTATCATCATTTTCAGGCATTGTGTGCTGCATTAAATGCTTAACCAATAACCATTTCCACTCCAGACTTTAAGTCCTCTTAATGAATCACAATTCAAGACTAAGAGTCACGTTTGTTTCCTCGAAATACTAGCTCACTTTTGCTCTGACTAATTTAGTATTGTTTCTTGTTTGATATTCTGCATCAGGTATTATTTGATGGGTACTATTCTGGTTTCAAGTGTTTGTAAAGCTATGATATAATAATAATAATATATAACCCACTAACTCCATTTTCTAATTTCCATTTAGTTGCCTGCGATGAATAATCCTTCTGATTAAAATCCTACAGCTGGAGTTCACCTAGGTGGGAGTGGGTTTTGACTTCTGATTCCTGCACTGTTGTTAGTGCGCTAGCCTGCTACTACTACCACCACCATGGCACCTTGGGAAACCCTGCAGCCCTTGCTTCTTCTATTCGGTAAGAGAACTATGGTTCATTGTTCTGCTAAGTTGTTGTAGACAAGGCAATGGCAATTCCTGCTCCCATTAGTGGTCAATATAGTTGCAGACTGCAGAGACTAGAAGAATAGTAGGCCATGGGTACCACATAGGCAAAGCACATACCTAATTGTTGTTACAAACTATCAGCAAATTTTTTGAAATACATTGCGCTAAAAGGCACCCTTGAAGAGTAAAACACCACCAAAAATTTTGATTAGAGGCATAAATAAAGAAACTTAAATTAGTTAAATATTTATTAATCAGCTCTAAAAAAAAAAAAAAACCTTCAACCCACCACCAACAACTGGCCCACCGCTCTCCCCAAACAGGTGACATTTCCCTTTCCCCAACCATTGTTCCTGAAAAAGTCCAAACTGTAAAAAGTAATGAAACCCTTATCCCAACTCCCACATTCCCACCCTCCCCAGCCACAACAACGAACAAGTCCCACCCACCAAAATCAAAGTTAAAAAAGGGGCAGAGGAAACTAGACATGGCACAGGAGCTCTTCGAGGTGCTGTTCCATTCATCTCTGCTTGGACTCAATGCACGCCAGCCTTGACAGGATGTGGCGCAGTACGGTGCGGTCAGAGATGGGTGCAGCAGTGTGTGGTGTTGGCTGGTGGGCAGCTGCCTGCAGACTGTGGCACCGAATTTGTGATTTGGAAGCTGGAGGTGCTGGGGCCCTGGGCTGCTGCCTCCTCCTCCTGGGCCACCAGCCGCTGGTATTCAGCCCGTATAGCCTCCAGCTTCCACTGCCACAACTGGGCTGCTGCATCCTGGCAACATGGTCCCTGGTGACCAGGAGCAGCTAGAAAGAAAAAAAGACAAATTGTAAACAATGCTCTGTCACTCTGTGCCAAAAACCTGTTTAACATTATGTTGTGGGTGGCACTATAGCAGTATATTGATTGTCCCCTAGGGCCATTTGATTTGATGTGATTAGGGTCACAGCCACCATTACCCGCTATCATAAACTAAAGGCAAATGTCAAAAGCTCTAACTGTCTGAAAGGAATTAAGGCAGAATAAACACAGCAACACACCAGTTTAAAAAAAACTGCTATTTTGTTTTCTTTTGAGGGATTTCCTAGTAAAGTGCTTAGATGATTTGGGGCTTCAAGAATTAGGTCCATTTACTAATGAATGGTCTAGTTATAGCTACAATAATGATTCTGTCTGGTATGATCAGACAACTTGAATTTTCTTTTAACATCTCTAGTCTGACCTTTTCATTTGCATATTTTTCATAGGAGATCAGTCCACTACTAACTATTCAAAGTGATCGGACCTTTGTCTCTCCGAGGTTTGGGAAGCCTGTTGGATCTTGGGTCAAGGTATTTTGATTTTCTCTTAAATAGCTGGTCATACAACCTGTCAACAGGAATTGCCAAAAAAGAATCCTTGTGTTCCTATCTGCATGTTAATTTTGTTATCACCTCAGGCCTATTTAACCTTTAACTCCTTCAGCTATAACCTACATCCTTTTGAGCAAGTAGACGGTGGGAAAAGCGATGTACTGCAGTTCAGTCAGAGAAAGGATTAAGGACCGGGATATAGCTTTATTTATTTATTTGCAGAGTTTTATATAGCGCTGGCTAGACCCGGAGGTATCATAGCTTTGGCACGTTCATCACTCACTACCCCATCCACAGAAGTCAAGCAAATTACATTATCCATTCAGAACTGCGTTGTTCTTCCAGTATTCTTAATCTTCATCCTTGGCTTTGATATGCACCATTTAAGCTTTACATTTTCTCATCCACTCATTTGTCATAGAAAACTAGTCATCATTATCCAATCAATCCATCCATCCAAACAGACCTCCGAACAAAACTATCACCAACATCCATTTACCCACCCATGCATCCTTGCTTTCACCCATCCTGCTTACCCTTAACCCACCCAAGCATTCCTTTCAACCTCGCACCCATCCAGGCAGGCATCCTTCCAGTTTCACCCATATATACCCTTTTAACCATCCTTCACCCAGCCATGAAGTTTGATTTCAATAACCAAACCCACCTATATGCATCCTTTCACCCCCGTATCCTTTCATTCAAATAGTACATACATGTCACCCATCCTTTCTCCTTCCATCCTGTTTTGCCTTTCCCATCGACCCATCTTTCTTAAAGTTCATTTGAGAACCTTGTCTGCTGAGCTGCAACTCCCACTGTATCTGCTAAAGCGGAGTGTTGTTCATGAGTCGGTCAACGCTCTCGCAGCGAGTATATTACTATCTGTCAATAAATAAGCAATATAACTTGCCACTGCTGCCGCTGGTACTCCCCCCACCGTGGTGAACATGCAGCCATGTCCCCTCCGCTGGCGCCGTCCCCGGCACTGGCAGTCTGTGCAGCTAGAAAAAACTAAGCCTGGGCGGAGTTCGCAGAGTTCCTCCGCAAAGTGCAAAAAATCCTCTACCGTGCTACGCGGAGCTCCGCAAGTGGCAGAGTGGGTTAGAAAAAATGCAGTTTGCAATAATTTTCAGTGCCGGGTGTTTGTTCGGATTGTGAAATTATCGCGAACGGCACCATGCAAAGCGCAAGCGGGTGCTTCTTTCTTTCTGCCGCTTGAGTAGATTTTGTTCCCCTGCTGCAGCTTTCTCAACATGAACAGAAGGTTTCTCAATGCAAACGGTCGCGAGCATACGCGGCCACTCACATTGAGAAATCCTAATGCGCACATTGAGAGGAGGTGGATTTTCCTCACTCGCGCTCGCCAACTTGATGTTAATGAGCGCGAGTGAGGAAAAAACCCCGCTCCGCTCCACAGAGCGGAGTTTTTTGGAACTCCGTGAGCTCCGCATTACGCGGAGTGTGGAAAACTCTGCAAACTCCGCGAGCGGAGAGGAGTTCACTGCCCAAACTTACACGTTTATAATTTCAGATGCCAGATACGCCTACCCCTCTTTGTTTTAAGCAAAATACAACCACAAAACAAAACATCAATACAGTTCGGTTACAGTATCTTAATCTTCTCTATCACAATTTTAAAACATCACGTTGGGCATTTTGTTGGTTGGCAATCAATGAAAAGCCAGGTAGTCAAGCCAAACAAAAACGTTTTGTAATGGAGGGGCAGTGTATAATGCATCTGAGTCATTGAAGCGCAATGAAGTGGTGCAATAATTGGTCAATGAAGGACATATGGTCTTAGTAGGCAAATACAATGGGGCCGTCCTCCTCATAACCATGCTGCACGGTCATTAACTGCTGGTATACTATGATATTAATGCATGCACAACACTGGGGGGTCCACCATGATCATGGCCACTCTCTCGTTTTACAGTACTGTTTGACCGTGAGCAAGAGAAAGAAAGCCTTCTCAACAAACATGCGTAGAATGCCTTAATTGGGCATGCAATCTTCACAGTAGAGTACTTGACCTAAAATGGGTTCTCTGAGTCTTACTGTACCACCAGTCTATAAGGGGAGAGGGAAAGCTTACTGACAAAGCAGAAGAAAAATGAAACTAGAGACTAGTGCAGATAGTTTTGAAGTCAAGTACAGAAACTTGAAACATAGAGAAGGTAAATAATAAATAGGATAATGTAGAGATAAGAAGGATTTAGGAAACAGATTAAAGTAGAGTTGAAAACAATTAGGACACAGGCACAGTAAAAAGAAAAAAAAAATTCTAACTGTGGAGCAGTAAAAGAAGAATCAAGATAAAGGGAAATAATAATAATAATATTAACAGGGGACTTACTGGGCCCAGTAGAGCCATCAGCATTGGTAGAGGCACCTCCAGCCCCCTCACCCGCTGGCGCCTCTGTGGTGGTACTAGCCAACACCATATCCCTCCTGCCCCTGGATGCTGATGTATGAAATAAACAAAATAAAATTAAAAAATGATTAGTGGTACAGTTAATCTCCACCAAAAATATTTTGACAGGGACAGGCAAATGCAGTAACATTTGATTTAACTTTTGTACATCAGATCTCCACTCCTATTACTATTGTGGACCTATTCCTTAATTTCCTAACCCTATTCCAAATTTCCTAAACTACATTTTGGAACTACTAATACATTTTAACAAATGATATTTGCTTCTCATCTCATTCACGATCTCTCAACCTTTGACAAGTCACCTCAGCCTGCATTTTTTTTCAATGCATACCTGCTGGCGCATGCATAGTTACTAGTTACTTACTACTCATCACTGGGAAATCGTTTAGGGTTGGGAGTTGGGACTGAATGAGCTACAAAAAATAAAGGCAAAGAGAAGTGAGAGATGAACACGCTAGCTCACTAATACCACTAACTACACCTATCTCAGTGACAGGATAGAGGAGTCTCTGCATGACTTCTTAATTAAACAGCCCAAGCACATGCCAACAAGTAGGATTAGGTAGCACTGCCGAGCAGCTGTCTACTCTAGGATGATCACATAATATTTGTAACATAAACTTAACTTACCTGAGTGTGAGCAGTATGCTTGCTATTTGGGAAAAGTATATTAGCCTAGATAGAACACAACAAATAAATAATTATTACTCACCAAGCCCCGCAACCTCCATGCTCAGTAGGTCGAGCAGATCCTGGTCCCCATCCAGTATGTCCACCCACCGGTAAGTCAGCTGTTGTTGGGTGCGCCAGGTCCCAGAGCAGCCGCACACAGCCTGGTGCACCTGCTCCCACCATTGCATCTGCTACCGGAGGGCGTACCCGCTACCAGACCTGCCGCCTGCTGCCAGGGTGGAGGGAAGGTGGTGCTGCACATGAAAAACTAGCACTGCCACCTCAACCTCTGTGAATAATGTGCTGGGCTGCACCCCTTCCCGGCGCAGCCTAACGCAAGGTAGGCTGGTGCGGCTGGTAGTGCTGCTGGTTCGGGGGGGTCATGGTGCTGCCTCTCCCCTCCTCTGCCATGGCACTGGGTGGGGGCCAAGGAAGAGAAAAAAAGAAAAAAAGGAAAAAGAAGGAAGGAAGGAAAAAATGTCAAGAGAAACATAAAAAAGTACAAAAGTCATGTAAAAAACTAGGCCTGGGCAGAAAACTTCTCTACGCTCGTGGAGTTTGCGTAGTTTGCGCTACTATGCGCTACGCGAATTGCACGTAGCACAGTGCAAAAACACATAGCGTAGCGGGCATTTTTTGCTTGCTCGCGGTCCTCAACATCAAGTTGGCGACCGCGAGCGAGCAAAATCAACATCCCGGCGAGACTTTTTCCTCGTTCGCGATCAGCAACATCAAGTTGCCGATCGCGAGCGTGGAAAATAAACCTCCCGGCGAGATTCTCAATGTGGGGAGGTCAGGTTTTTCATTCTGAGTGGTCGCGAATGCTTGCGACCGCTCACGATGAGAAACTACCAGTCCGCGTTGAGAAAGCTGCCGCTCGAGTACAAATCTACTCGAGCGGCAGAAAACGACCGCTTGCACTGTGCAAGATGCGGTTTGCAATGATTGCACAATGCGGACAAGCATCCGGCACTGTGTAATCAGTGCGAACAGCATTTCCCTACCGCACTACGCAGTTCAAGTAGCTACGCGTAGCGCCACTACGCGAACTACGCCCAGGGTTATAAAAAACACAAAATATCTGAATAAACGTAAAATACAAAAACACAAAGACACAGGGTAAGGTTATAATAAAAAATGAGGGGTAGGTAAGTTTCAGAGGGATAGGATCAAGAAGATTAAGAAGAGATAGAAGAATAGGTCCAACACCATAAACAGAGCAAAAAAAACAAGATAGCCACGCCCATGTGAACCGCGTGTGATTTCAAGTGCGAGAACGCACGTCATGTTACATTTGACAGAAAACATAACACAAACAGGCATGGCAAGCAACTCTGCCCACTCGCAGAACTCTGTGTAGCTCGCTGAATGTTTTTATGCAAACTCTGCCTAGGCACACTTAGAAGCCTCCAAAGATAAGCCTGACACTTTCCAAGCTCTGCCAAAATCAACCATCCCATCAACCTCAACAGTCCCTGCAGAACCAATTCACGTCTGTCTCCCTCCGCATTCACTAACAGATCCGAATCTTCCGGCAGAAGACCTGGTTCATCTATCAACAACTCCATGACATCCGGATACCATACTTTTGATGGCCAAATAGGAGCTACCAGCACCACTTCCATGTGCTCTCTCCTCACCTTCAACATTAACCTCTGAATCAACACAAAAGGCGGGAATGCATAACTGTGTGCACCTTCCTAATGCTACAGAAATGCATCCACTGCTTCTGCATCCGGATCCAGTCTCCAGCTGCAAAACCTGTTCACATGAGCATTCACCCTGTCCGCGGACAAATACACCATAAACGGACCCCGGCTGTTGCTTACTGCTCTGAACACCTCCCTGTTCAGCATCCAATTGTCGAAATCCTTCAACCTCCTGGAATTCCAATCTGCCACTGTGTTGATCATTCACTGTAAGTATTGAGCCTGAATCATAATCTCTTTGTTTAAACAAAAATGCCAAAACTCTTGCTGAATCTGTTAAAAGCCTTTGAAAGCAGTCCTCAAAATTTGTTGACATACCTCACGGCAGAAACATTGTCCATGCTTGATAAAACACAACACTTCACCTTGTTTCTGACAAAAATTCTTTACTGAAAAAGAACCTGACAACAACTCCAGGTAGTTGATATGCATCTCCTTCTCTTGCACTGTCCACCTTCCACCTGTAGTTAGGATACCAAAGCTTGCTCCCCAGCCGTGAAGGCTCATATCCGATTCTGTCACCATATCCAGGATGTAGCCAAAAATGGCCCTTCCATTCCAGGCTTCCTTGCCACAACTCCAACTCCCCCATTGTCTCTGCATCCACCTGTACCTTCTGGGAATATCCCACGCCTTTCTGTACAAACCTGACCTTCAACCTCTGCAACGCTCGATAATTCAGCAGGGCTGGAAATACTGCTTGAATTGATGCAGAAAGCAAACCCAATATCCTTGCTATCTGATGTAAAGTTACCCGTTGATTTGCTAACATCCTCTTTATCTCCCTGTGGATCTTGCTCATCTTCTCCAAGGGTAACCTCAACATACATTCCAACGTCCAAATCTGAAACCCTAAAAACACCATCTCCTCTGCTGGTTTCAGATATGACTTGTTCCTGTTCACTACAAACCCAAGATACTCCAACATTCGCACTGCTAACTCCATTTGCTCCTGAGCTAACTCCTTGCTCTCCAATATTATTAAAATGTCATCTAAATAGACAATTAGACAGACACCGCTTGTCCGCAACCAAGTCACAATTGGCCTCATCACTTTGGTAAAAAATCAGGGAGCTGATGTCAATCCAAATGGAATGTTCTTGAACCTTCACATTACTCGTTGCCCCAGGAATCTTAGAAAATCTCTCTGTTCACTGCAAACCGGGACTATCAAGTATGTGTCCTTTCAATCCAGCCAAGTTAACCAATCTCCCTTCCTTTGCAGATCTCTCAGCATATGAATCCATTCCATCTTGAGGTGATTGTACTGAACCAATTCTTTCAACTCCCTCAAGTTTATAACAGGACTCATCCCTTTGTCCTTCTACTCTTCTAAAAATATGTTGCTTACAAACCCTAGCATCACATTCTCTACCTTCTCTATAGCTCTGTTGATCTCTAGCTCTTTTACTTCCTGTGCCACCATCCCCTCTTCTTCCTTTGAGAATCTTAGAGGCCTTAGCCAACTCTCCTGCACTGGAACCTCAATAAACTCTATCCAGTACCCTTGCACTGTTTGTAACACCCATGGATCCACTGCAATCTATTTCCATCTCTCTAAAAAATGGGTGAGTCTGCCTCTCAGTTTTTCAGGGGTACACAAAGGGTCTCTTGCCAAACATACCTTGTTGCCTCATGGTCCTCCTGTCTCCTCTTGGTCATCCTCTTCCCATTGCCTCTGTGGATAGAAGCCAGTTGCCTGAAATCCATAGGGCCAGAATCCACGCGAGAAAGACACCGGCATGATCCCAAATCCACGGGTGGGGAATCGATCTTGCATTCCTGATATCTTTCTGCACTTTTTGTACTGAGTTAAATGCCCTGGTATACTTTGCCATCTCCTTTACAAACTCATCTCCAGAGAACAGGCCCTTTTCCTCTTGGGCCGACTCCTTATTAGAGAGTTTAGCTAATTCGAGATCTATCTTTATAAGGAGAATTTTCCTGCGCTCAGCGCAAAAAGCTACATTTGTGTTTCACAACAAACACACAGCTCGCTGTACCCATTGCCGCAGCTCCCAAACATCCACAGCAGTCTCCTGCAAATACGCCTTTTCACACAAATCGAAGATCTTTGTTATAGGCCCAAAAACATCTAGTAAACGATCCTGACAACCTTTCTGACCCTTATCGAGACCCCTTCTGGGATCTCTTCCTGACCTATTCAGGAACGCCAATATCCAGGAGTCTAGCTCAGGTGTAAAAGCCACCTTATTGGCCAAAGATGGCCTTGGACAATCTGACCACAGACTTGTTCTTACCTCTTTAGGCATTTCCCGCCTAATCCAGTACTCCACATAGTCTGCCACATGCCGTGCCAGAACCCACTGAGGTGACAGAGGGTGTTGAATGGAATCTGGGTCGAACATAAAGTCCTCCAAGGGGCCCTTCACCTGATCAACCTGATCTTTACCCTCAGTCTTTCTTTATTCTTTTGCTCTCTATTTTGTCATCATCCGTGTCTCCTAAGTCTGAAGAACACAAAATTACTATGTCTCCACTACTGGAAGATCCATCGCAAGCTGCCGCTCTTTGATCCCTCTATTTGGCCTTAATAGCATTTCCACTCAACTCCATCAGAATTGTCCTTTGTCTATCCTTCGGATCGTATTGCTCTTTTGCATTAAAGCCCTCCTCCTTTTGGAGATGCTTCCTTTTCTGAGTCATTTTACAAGCTTCATTTGACCCTCCAGCTTTTATAGCTGCCTCCTCCATTGGCCAAATCTGTTCATCATCTGCTTTATTTCCACTATATTTCTCCTCTAATCTCTCCAAACTTTCGCCTAATTTCTTACTCAACTGGGTTGCCAAAGAAGAAACCACCTTACTTACACATTCCTATACTTTTTCATCAATACTCATCCCTGAAGCATTAACGTTTTCTATACTTCTACTTGAACTATCACCCTATCTAAATCTAACAAAACGTCTTCTACCACTTCTCACAAACTTATCTTAGCCTGTTCTCTCACCACAGTACTTCAAATGACAACTTATCCTTTTCTCTGTGAATTTACCAGAGAACATCAAAGCCCAGTATTCCCAGTGCCAACTGTCTCGCACTGCATGGGGAAACAGACTAGAAACGACTGTTCGTCCTAGCCCAAAATATGTCTGTCATTTGTGCTCTGATTGACAACCTTTATAGTCCATTCTAAGATGGCTGCCCATTCTCCATGAGGCAAGCCTCCAAGTCCAAACCTAGATCGGACGCCTTTGTGGTGGAGCTTCACAATGCTCCAGCCCTAATGGCATCAGCACAAGCCCTAATGTCATCTACTCTTCAAGACGTGTGTGCACATGCTTTACCCTGACAAATTGCAGGTAAACCCCTGCAGCAAACTGCTGCTTGATCTTGCTCCTCCTGCACGTGCTTCCCACATGCTCGATGCCTTCTCACAGCTAAGCTGTGCAGCAAGACGCTGCTTTGCCACACCACTCCTTGCACGCACCCGACTCAACCGCTTTTTTAAAACACGCTAGCCGTAACCACCAGAGCCTCATGCTGCAAAACTAGCCCTTAAAACTCCTTTGAACCATGCCAGTTCCAGAATTTTTTCTTATTGCATTCCATACCAAACTATGTTAACCTTGCCATGCTGAAAAAGCAAAGTAACTCCTCAGACGCTCCCATTCAGCCTACACATTCACCATATCACCAAACATATAGCCACACTCTCTCAGCTGCCATATCCCACAAAAACACAAATTCCCCAGCTGCTACATCATACATTCAGAAGACCAAAATAATGCTGTGCTTATCTCATAAGTGAGCAGCAACAAAGAAAGTAAATGGCTGCCTGACACGCAATTATAAAGTGGATTAGAATGTTCTTAAGATTCTTCTTCTAAGTACTAAATGTTTGTTCAAGGTGTTGATGTGAGTTGGCAATAAAGAGGATATGCCTAACATTGGCCTCCGTTCTTTGCCAGAAAATCAGGAAGGCCATTCACAAGACTGCAAATAGACTTTGTAGAAATGCCATCATACAATCGCCTTATATACATATTGGTGGTCATTCTTTTCCTGGTGGAAAGAGGTATATCTGTAAGGCGGTGTGATGCGCTCACTGTAGCCAAACTTTTACTGAGGGAGTTGATCCCTAGAGTTAGCCTGCCAACTTTAGAATCAGAATGGGAACTCATTTTAAAAATCAAGCTGTGAGGGTCCTAGGTATGGCACTGAAAATAGATTACAAGTTTGATTACAGATACCACGCTGAAGCATCATGTGTAGTGGAAAGAGTGAACAATGCAAGGAAAACAAAGTTGACTAAAGTGTGCTCTTTAACATCATTGAAACGGCCAGATGCTCTCCCTCTTGTTCTACTCAGCATTAGAAGTACACCAAATAAAGGCATACGATAAGAACCACACAACATGTGAATGAGGAGAGCCATGAGGATTCCTGGTATTCCTTCAGCTGCTCTTGTGAATATTACTGATGATCAGGTTCTGGATTACTACAAGTGTTTGGCTGATTTGGTGCTCTCTATTTCCCACAAAGTGAAACTAAGCATACATTTAGCAAGCAATGAAGTCTCCCATGACCTAGAGCCTGGAGATTGGGGTGCGAAGAAGAATTATTCTTAAAAGGCCTACCTACAGCCTTATGAAAGGGGCTTTATCAAGTCATATTGGTGATGAACACTGCTGTGAAGTGTGGAGGTTTGCTATCTTGGATCCACATATATCACATGAGAAGAAGATGGGCTGCAGATAGAGAAGCAGTTGTGCAATCTGTTGATTCACGGAGTGAAGCTCAAGTTCACTTCATGGATCCACAGGAGGAGAAAAAAGGGAAAAATAAGAACAAGAACAAGAAAAATACAAAAATCAAGAACATCAAACTGCTAAAAAATCCTCTGGCCACACTCAAGCTAAAAATAGGTGAAGCATATGAAACTTAAGATGACGGCATGAGACAAGCTGAATGGTCTGAGGTTGGAAGAGAAACAAGAGAGTGTAGCAAAGGTTCAACAGCCTACAGAGAAATGAAATAAATCAACTGAAGCAGTGACAGATCTAAATTAAAACGATTCTGGAAAATCTAAAGTCACTAAATCAACAACAGTAAGAATGTCCAACAAGAAGCATACAGCCCCTGAATGGGCACATCTGACAAAGATTGAACCAGAAGAAAAGGACATTGATCTGAAATATTAATTTCTGTTTGATGGACCTGTATCTTTGTCCTTGTGTATAATTATATAATTGATAGAAATTCTATGTTGGGTGAAAACTCTATATTTAGAGGTATTTATTACATCTGTGGAAAAACAGGTTATTGTAACATTCCAAGTAAATATTCAGTTCTTGTTAATTAGCATAAATTCTCCCTAAAATCTATCATGTAAATAAGTTGAATGAAAAGAGTGAAGTGAGTTATAAAAGAGTGAAACTTAGGTTTGGACAACTGCTAATCGGTGTGTTTCATGTGTTATTCCTCCTATCGGTGTGAAATTGAATGATGCGAAGATTGTTAAGTTGCCCATGTTAGTGGAGAGATTTACTACTAAAATGACAGGTGCATTAACTAAAATTAATGAAGAGATGATTGCCATTCGTGCAATGGTGGCCCAAAACATCCTAGCTATGGATATGCTTCTTGTTAAAAAGGACGTCATGTGTCATTTAATTTAGGTTCAGCAATGCTGTTCTTTTTCCCCTGATAATAGCACGACCACAAAAAAATATATTATTACATAACTAACATTGCAAAAGAGGTTCATTGTTTGGTGGAAACTTGTGTTTGGGAAGCAATTGCAAATTGGTATAATGAAACTGGGGAGGATTTGGTAAGGTGGGTAAATGGTCTGCAAGTGTAGATGGTGGTATACTACAGATAATCCTACTATCATTAATAATGATTATATTAAGCATAATGGGCCTTGTTCTAACATTGAAACTTTTGGAAGTTACTTTTTTAAGGAAGGTTTAAAATGTTATTGTGACAAGAAGATGATCTGATGAGGAGCAAAGGAGTAGATTGAACTTAATTAAATCAGAGATGCTTGTCAAATTTTAGGCCTTGCAAACATGAAATTGAAAGAACTAAAATTGATGAATGAAGTATTATAGTGTAGTGTCATGTAGCATAGCAGGACGATTACACAAATCATTAGAAGGGAAATTGTAGAAATATTTTTAATAAGAAAATAGTGCTTACTTCAAATGCATTTAATTTAATCTAACTAGGTCTTAACCATCTTGCATTGCCATCATTTCAAATTTGCAGAAAGAAAGTGCAGTTTTACATTATATGAACACGCATTCTCTATGCGCATGTGTTTCTGTGTGCTTTTCCATTTCAACAAATCTACAAATACGAAGCCTTATTCGTAGCATTGTTTACTGTGTAAAATATAATTGTATTTGTGTGTTCCTCCGAGGTAGCCATGCTCAGGATGTTCCTGTCTTTGTAGCATTCAATGTTCTTTGTTCAAATTGTTCATAATGACCATTCTTTGGGTGAGCAGTCCATTGTATTTCTGTATTATATAAATGTCCTATCACCTCTTTCCTTTCCTATGAACACCTCTTTATTAACATGTAGCAAAAAAGGTGTTTATTGGATTTATTTTATTTAAATGTATCTTGTGTATTTGAAATGTGATTGATTTACATGAATGTATCTTTATGAATACAGCCATATTAGCTAACATCAGACCGTACTCAGTGTGTGATTTCTTTGCCTAAAGCCCTATAAAAGATGTTTTTTTGGAGATGTGCCAGAGCTTTTTACATTTGCACAGAGAGCAGAGTCTGTTAGCCTAGGTAATGATTCATATTTAGACTTTACTTGGTTTGCTAACTAAGCGAACTCTTCGCTAGTTGGTCATTTGATTGATACTTAGATCCTAATTAGGATCTTGGCGGATGGGATACTCCCTGAAAAATGTAACGGATATCCTGTCTGCCATATTACAAGTTTCATAGGATATAATGGAATTGTAATACAGCGGACGGGATATCCGTCACATTTGTGATGGAGTATCCCATCCACCAAGATTGTAATCAGGCCCTTAGTCCTATTGGCGCTCTCCGTGGAGACAGACTCTATATTAATCCTCTTGCTTAACTATACTTTGGTTCTGACTGCTACTTGCTTTATAAATTGACCTTATGTTACTTCTCTTGCATTATTTGATTTTGATTTATTTTAAGTGCAGATTCCTCATGATTTAGGTAATTACTTTTTGTCTTCTGTAATGATCCTAACTTTGAATAAATCCTTATGGTATTGACTTGAATTCCTATCTTGTAGAGGTTAATTTATTTGCATTGGTCTTATGAAGACTAGTGAAGGGACGTTTATTGTATTAATCAAAAGATTACAATAAAAAATGCATAATATCACAGTCGACGTGAATATCATGTGGTTGTTAAGAAGTTTCTGGACATATAAAATTTAAGATCAACTATAAAAACAGTTTCTTAACTCACAAGACTACCACCTTATAAGCTTAGCCTAAGAATGTCATTAGCCTTATAATTGCACTATTGTCTCTGACACTAAAACAGTGTCTAACAGCGTCAACCGTAAATGCTATTTTTGACTTTTAAAAAAGGGTCGTAGGTACATTTTTCTTAAATGCAAAAGTTTGGGGCAAATACATAAAATGTGCAAAAGAGTTTCAATTCTAGGTCCGCAGAGTTGACAAGCAGTTTTTCCTTTAAGCGCTGTGTTCCATTTCCCCTCAAATTCATAAATGGGAATGTAAAGCAGTCTAAATCTTAGGAATTTCATTTTGATATAGCCTGGCAGGTTTGATTCTAGCTATTCTTGACTCTGTGAGGCAAAGGTGTCAAAAACGAAGTCAATGTGTTTATGTTGTTGTGACTTGACCAAGTCGCTGTCTCCCTGTCTGCAAGTTAAAGTCCCTCAGAGTAGACTTTTTCGGGATGGTTGATTTAAGTTTGCCAGCAACTCTAGATCTGGTAGTTTATGTGTTTCTAGAGCTGTTTTTGAGAATATAACATTCAGTTCCATATCCATGTATGATGTTTTCCTTAGTTCCTGATTGATTAAGGATTTTAAAGTTGATGGATCCGCCCTTGCTCAGTCACAGGAATAATTCAGAGTGCTTCTGTGGTGAAGTGACGTTAAGGATTTTAAAGTTAGTTTGAGCCTGATAACACAGTCTGGATTTGCTGTGCAAAGATGCAAAAGATTGCGTACCCGCTGCATATATATTTTATTGAGACTAGTTATAGCCTTGTAGTTTAACGCAGGAGATGCATAAAGTAAGTATGTGATGGTTTGATTTGTCTTCCGTCGAACAGGTTGGAAAATCCTATAACAGATTTTGTGATCATGGCTGGCTTGAGTTTTTGGGTGCATAGATGGTTAGACCATGATATCTTACTGTCGAATAACTCCAAGATAGTCGCATTGATTGACTGTTTCGATTGAAGCATCTCCTAAGACCCATGACATGGGCTTAGGTTTCTTTACAAAGATCATAGTTTTCTTTTTTGACAGGTTGGCAATTAAACCATTCTCCAAAGTGATATTCTGGTGTCTCCCAGCTTAGGTGGAATACCGAGCTCTAAAGATGAAGTCTGCGATACGGCGTGCGCAAGGTAAGTGGTTTTATTTATTTATTTAGTTCGTTTTCACTTTCCCGTCGTATGTCGAATTCCATTACCCCCCACCCCACCCTGCCCCTGGCCCACCTCTCTGCCTCACAGCATTTACCTGTGCTAGCTGCCGCTGAATGCTGGGGACAAACACCTCTCATGATAGTGTCTCTGGTAGCGTAGTGGAGTAGATTACTGCTCACGGACCACCCTCTGTTGTTCTCCTTTAGCAGGAAACTGCTAGAGAGTAGTACAGTTGGAAAGGGGAGAATCTTGCCTCTCCATTGGCAACTCTCTCACTGAGATCAGTGCTAGGGGTTAAACTGTGCCCCAAACACCAATTACATTGAAAGGTGCCAGACGCTTTAGGCTCCAATTGCTTTTCATTTTACATTGAGTGATATCTGCACACATGGCATGCTGAGCCTCGGTTAAAATAAAAAAAATAAACAATCTTGGTGCAAGAGAAGCGGTTCACTTGCAGCCCAACTTTGGGGCCTGGAAATGGAAGCTCTCTGGTTCTAACACCAAAAGTATTCCATAATCGGAGTGCCATAATGAGACCTCTATGTCCTCCATGGGTAGAGAGGAGGGTGTGGAGGTCGCAGTTCTCCACAGCAAAGGGTTAATCTGCACTCTCCCGCCCCAAACATCTCGCCAATTACTAACACAATATAAACCGATTCTCCCCAAGTATTATGTCATTATCTTTGATCCCTCCATGTAACCCTGCATCACCCGGTACACAAATTCTTGCTCTTTGTAAAATTCTCGGCTGCCCATCAACTCAGTGTCCATGCTAAAATTATATAAATTAAACATGAGAAATAAATTAAAAGAATACCTCAAACTAATGTAAAATCTATTGTGTGGCACTGATCATTTTTTCTGTCCAAGCCTGAAAAGTGGCCCCAATTCATGCACTTGGAAAGACATCCCATTAGTGAAAGAACTTGTGACAGACTAGAGCTGGGAAGTGGCTAGAATTAGATACGCAGGAGCTATAAATGATGTCAATATTGGATACAGAGATATAGTTGAACCATAACATCATAATAAAATGCTGCTCCCTTTCGATCTGCTCCACAGTGGCGAGTATTTAAAAGTCAAATTATAGTTTGGACACTAGGGTAAACTCCTCAAAGAATCTTCGGATACACACTCCCTATCATGTGCAGGAAATGGGCAATGGCTGCTGAACTGTGCTGGTGGCAGGCCATAAGATCCAGAGTTCAATCTGACTGAGTATCTGAGTTGATGATTGACTAAAGGTACTCAATAACCATCAAATACTTGCTATTCAAGGAACAAAACGTGTTTAAGTTCCATAGCTTCCTACTTGTCTTTTAATAAAATCCCCTATTATCTCGGCAATGTAATGGAAATTCCTGGTTATGAATTAGTAAGATGCTGAGTTCAAGGCACCCCTACAGAAATAAAATCACATATGTGAAGTTGTCATAGGTGGATTTATTGAAAGCTTTATGCATGGCTTCTATTAATAGGGCATGCCTGTCAGGCACTCTCCTGTACCATAATTAATTTTAATGGGCTGTACATCTTGTAGAAGAATGCTGCTGGCTCGTGTCTCCATCTGTCGATTTTTTTAAACAGTGGAACTTTAATGGCAGGATCTCTGCAGGTGGCCATGTACATTATGCAGTATAACAGTCGATTAATCCCCTACATACTGAGCTCATCTGAAAAAGCCATATAGTCAGCAATGACTTGAGAAATGAATGAGGGATATCAGTTAACGAAGAACAAGTCATATGGCAGCCGAGAACACTTGCAACACAGTACGTTCAGTCATGCTCTGGTTGGGACAAGAAAGAGTCTCATTCACAACGTTTTTGCAGATGTAGGCGACGCTTGGGTGCACAACGTGGCTGGCTGAAATTCACAGATACGCAGACTCAGGATCAGAAGACATAAGTCGCCGTAAATTGTGTTTAAAACTGTCCGTTTCCACTAGTTTTTCTGAATAGCCCTTGGAAGGCTTTCTTCGCAATGGCATATGAAAATGTTAGTTAACACCCACTATCACATAGGTTTGTAGGTATTCATAAATCATTTGTGGATGTTGCTACTCTCCCCAAATTCCCGCCCTGAATGTTACTACTTTCAACGTCCCTATTTTCCAGGTTGGGAAATGTTCATGAGGATGTTTATGAAGGAGTTACACCATGAAAAAGAGTTTTTTTTTAATGTTTTTTTTTTTTACTTTGTAGGTTTGTACATTCCCCCATGTATACTCCTGTGGATTGTCCAACACACATAACGCCCACAGCAGGTCATATGTTGAGTATGCGTGTACTTTGACGTTCGTGATTTGCAAAGCCAGCTGTTCATATTACATAGAGTTGAACCAGCCCTTCAAAAGGTTGTTTTCGTTTTAACAGTTAACACACACATATTCCATCTCCAGTTAACACCCTGTGGACCATATTTGGAGTACGGCAGTAGCGGCTCCTCGAGGGAGTGCTGCGGGGCGGTGGGGCAGGGCAGGGGAGGGGCAAGGTGGGGGGTAGTAAACTCCGGAATTGTGCCGAACAAAGATGAGTAAAGAAATAAATAAACAAAACGAATTACATTGCGCGCGCTGCAACGCCAAATCGGCGATGCAGCGCGCAATGTAATTCGTTTTATTTATTTATTTCTTTACTCAACTCCGTTCGGCCCAATTCCAGAGTTTACTACCCCCCACCCTGCCCCTCCCCTGCCCCGCCCCACCGCCCCGCAGCACTCCCTCGAGGAGCCGCTACTGGAGTACAGTGTAATTACTCGTTAGTATGTGAACATATGTAAACGATTCTTCACAGATTTGTCTTCGACCCAAGACTCCAGTATTTCTAGACATCTCTTGTGTGTTATCTGGAGAGTGTTGTGGATGTTAAAAACAAGACAGGTAACAACCCTCTGGGACGAGGGAGGCTATGTAGCCGAGGCAAAAGTATAGATGAATTCTGCTTTTTATTGGGTGCATATGTGCGCTATTTCTCTTCTGATGAAGACTCTGCTTCTGTTTGGTTTGTCATGTTTATTTTTTTCCTATTCCACCTTTTCCCCCGGTATGCACCCTAATGTGTCATTAAAAGGGCAGGCGCAAGTCATTAGGGAATGGAAAAACTTGCTATTTGTGATTTTTAATGCATCCTGTTTTCCTTAAAGGAAATGGATCTGTGCTTAAAAATAATAGCTTTTTGAGTTATTTTTTAGAGTTGGAAGTGGTCCACAGAACCACCTACCATCACTCTAGCTGATAAGTAAAAAACTGGTTTTATGGGTAGTTGTTTCTGTTTACAAGTGGCAAAGTGGGATCAGTGCTCTGCCTGGGACGGGATAAAATGAGGACCAATTGATAAAACTTAGGACATGGTCAAGAATATTATATCAATATCCCTATTGTTTAAAACACCACTGCAACCATAAGAAAGAAAAGACAAAATCAGCAAAAATCTTCGAGCAGCTAGAATTTTGCACAAATGGAGTTTTTATGATTTCGTAGAACTCGAATTCATACAACTTTGGCCATAGAATTTCTACTCCTAAAATTGAGTTTTTGCTCACATGTAAGATCGTGACTTGAATCCCTAGGCACTAGTAGATTGCTAGATTTATCCTCTTACTAAACACAATGAAGCTGGGGGTTGCTTGTAGGAAGGTGGAGCATTATATGGTGATGCTGGTTAGGCTTCACCATGCAGTACCCTCACAATACCCCAAAGATGGTCCTTGGATTCCCAGTAATAAATCCTTATTTTGGCCCTGGTAGAGTAGCAAAGATCAGTCAGGTTTTACTAGAGGAACGTGTTAAGCATTTAAGAGTACCAACATGGACAATAAGCAATTGATACAACTCGAAAGAATTCCGACCCCAATGTATTAAAAAAAAAAGAGCTGATTTTTAAATGCTATATTAGCCCTGCCACAAACCCTGGTCCTCCGTTTCTGCATAATTCCAGTGGTCCTGCCTACAGACCCGAGCTATACCATTTATCATCGCTCGGTGCTTACAATGATCTCAGTCTTGTCATACCATGTTGTCGCTCTTTAATGAAGTTGTACAAAACCTTGCTCACACTCCTGTGGTGCTTTAAAGCAACTTTATCTAGCGGCATGAGTCTTAAATGTATCTACAGAGCAAGTAAAGCATTACCAGATGTTGCAAAAGTCTTCCCCCTCCCATTCACAGCACAGCACCAGCACTGCTATGGCAGCAACATAGCTTAACATGCAAGTCAACAAGCTCATGACTTTCTTGCCCAGTGTCAATGATATGTCAAGCTGAGACTGCAGATTCTTTTTAATGCTGCACATAAACAGTTCCAATCAATCACTGCCTCCCTCCTGCAGCTTAAAAGTTACCAAAAGCTGAAGATTGTTCTGTCATGTTCCAGCCCTTTGCCCATTCAATCCCCTTGAAACTTATCTGGGTGGCAGCTTTCGCAAAAAACTCTTGACTTCTATTTTAGGCCAAGGGGCAGGGTCGGACTGGGATAGAAAATAGGCCCAGGCATCAAAATAAAAGTAGCCCCCATTAGTAAAGTAGTTAGCTTTGTCCTTATAAAGACACACTGCAGTGCCCTCTTAATGCATGGGCAGGCTGGGCAGTTGCCCCTGGGCCCCTCGAGCATAGGGGCCCCATGCAGACCAGAATTTAACACTAATTTCCGGTTAAACATTTTTATTCCTGTGAGTGGTTGCGTAGGCAGGGTCCAGGGCACTGCTTTGCCCGGGAGCCTATAATGCTAAAACGGCTCGACACACTGTATAGGTATTTTGCAAAGTATGGTAGGCTGCATGGATTTGAGTTTGTTGCAGGCAATGCTTGTTTTAATATCAGACAAATCAACTGCAGAGTCGGCCAGGCAGACCATAAAACAGGCCGACATACAGTCAGAAAACCGGCCCACTCACTGACCTGGCAGACGAGCCTGTTGTGAACAGCCTGATTGCCCTATAAGCCAGTCAGACCCTACGTTTGTTCCAATCATTCTTGCAACCGATTACCTCAAATGCAGCCCGTAACGAGTTAAAAAGCCTTGGCAACCAAATACAATCGCTTCTAACTATTACATTTTTGTTAGTGTGCAAACCTTATGAGTCATAAGATTACCGCCTCTTATTATAACAGCAAAACAATAGGCTTGTCATCTCCAGGGGCCTCTTGTACAATGACTGTCAATCCGCTGGTATTTTTAAAATCGCTTTTTGACAATCTACAAAGCAACACCCAAATGTAATTTAAATGTGCGCTCAAACATTATGATTAATAAACAAAGTTGCTTTTCAACCCACTTTCGCGCAGATTGAAACTTTTTCTTTAGAATCACTATTGAATATTGCACATCTATTATTTCATTATCATGAATCTTCATACTAGATATTATCCAGTGAATAAAGCAAGTGGACTGCGAGGAAATGTTAGGAGTGAAAGAGTGAACCAGAGGAGAGATTTGCAGAAACCACCTTAATTTTATAGTCAGCTCCATTAAGAAGAACTCTTTTCCCATTGTCCTATATCTGAAACTGCTTCGGCCCTAATTACAAGATTTACGGTAATTCCTTTTAGACTGCATTCATGAGTTTATGAATGAATCAGGATTACAATTTTTAGGAACGTCGCATTGCTATAATTCTTTTCTCCATACACATTGCACCAGGAAAGGGAAGCACGGTGAAATAGCCATCATAAAATTGACCCAGAATGAGGGACAGCATGTGGAAATCAGTGCGTAAATGATAACTCCCCATCCCTCAAGGAAAAAGTTGAGATTCTTCAGTAATACCACACCAAGGGGCATATTTTCAAGGTCATATAGCCGATTAATCTGCACTTTAGCGCCGCAAAAGTGGTGATAGATTTATCGCCCTATTCTCAAGCTGGTGCAAACTGCCGATATCGCCAGTTTTCCAGCGATAGCTGATGCCAAAAACATCGCCAGGGATGAGAGCGACAACTAACGCTAATGATATGCAGAGGAGGCGTTCCCGTGCAAAACCTCACGACAACACCACTTCGCGATATTCACAACAACGAGCCAGATCGGCGATGCGGGCCTAAAACATGCGATAAGGCGCGTTAGCAGCAGGGATCTAACACCTGCCTTTTACTGGTGTTGAGCAGGACGACAACCTGCAGCATGAAAGGGAGCCCAGCCCAGAGCCACATCTGAAGACTAACAGATGCCGTGGAGCCAATGATCATGCAGCTTGGAGACCCAAGACCGCCACAATACCCACCACCACCACCCCCAGGACCCCCACCCCGGACCACCCCCCAGGACTACCACATAGGCAGCGCAGAAGAAGACAGCTGACCTTCCGAAACGGCATGGTCCCTCAGCCACACAATTGCAGAATGTGGGGAGAGGTGGGAACCAAGTATGTGTGAAGGAGGCAAGTCACCCATGAAAAAGAATGTACACAATGCCAAGTGTGGCGGTGATGTGCAGGACAGACTTCAGTATGCAGAGCACAGACATGTCCATGTGGACATATACTGCTGGTGTTTGTAGTGTTGTGGACAGTGGATGCAACCATGTTACCTCAGGCAGTGGGGAAGACCTCGGTCACGTAGCTGTGACGTCCCCCCCTGTAAGCATAAGCAGAGTGGGCTGGGCCGGCGTACGCCAGTCCAGCGTAGGAGTGTGAATAAATAGGCCGGGGCTCTGGGCGTGGTTCACTTCCGGGATGGCCAACGCATCTGCCAGGGCGGCGCCCCTCACCCTGCCATGAGTCCGCCGCCATGACCGCCAGCCTCCACAGCCGATTGCTGGCTCCGGCAACACAGGCCCCCAGCGCACCCAGCGGCACAGCACCGCGGAGTCATGTGTGTGCTGACTACTGTCTGCGGCCTACACTGCGGTCAGCAGGCGCTCAAATCAAATCCAATCCTGACCTGCGAGGACACGCCATCATCGCTGGCTGCACACCCGCTGAACGCTTCAGGTGCCACCAACTCAGTGCACCACAAGTCATCGCCACGTGGCTGTGGGCCCTTTCTGACTGCTGCCTCCGGCCTACACTGCGGTCAGCAGGGCGCTCAAATCAAATCCAATTCTGACCTGGGAGGACACGCCATCATCGCTGGCTGCACACCCGCTGAGTGCTTCAGGTGCCACCAACTCAGTGCACCACAAGTCATCGCCACGTGGCTGTGGGCCCTTTCTGACCGCTGCCTCTGGCCTACACTGCGGTCAGCAGGGCTCACAATTCAAATTGAGTCTTGATTTATTTATGGCGCAGTCCAGTAGGCAACAGACATTGCTTCCAGTGCGGCCCGCCCGGACGACGCATCATCGCAGGCTGCACACCCGCCGAGCGCTCCAGGTGCCACTAACTCTGTGCAGCACAAGTCAATGCCATGTGGCTGTGGGCCCTTGCTGACCGCTGCCTTCGACCTACACTGTGGTCAGCAGGTCCCCCAAGTCAAACGACTCATCATCGCAGGCCGCACACCCGCCGAGCGCTCCAGGTGCCACTAACTCTGTGCAGCACGAGTCAACGCCACATGGCTGTGGGCCCTTGCTGGCCGCTGCCTCCGGCCTACACTGCGGTCAGCAGGTCCCCCAACTCAAATAGAGTCTTCATTTATGGATGGCGCAGTCCAGTAGGCAACAGACATTGCTTCCAGGGCGGCCCGCCCGGACGACCCATCATCGCAGGCCACGCACCCGCCGAGCGCTTCCGGTGCCACGATCTCAGTGCAGCTCAAGTCATGGACCCTTTATGATGTAATCTTTTGTGTGTGAGTCCAGTTCTGGTGCCCCAACTTCAGTGCACTGCAAGTCATGGACCCTTTATGATTGAATATGTGTGTGTGATCCGATGATCACTGTACTAGTTGTTGCCAGCACCAAACACTCCCTGAGGGCTGGCTTACACTCACCCCACACCCATCCAGCACAGGTGTCACTGGACATGTGACCCTGGTAATAAAATGGGCCAGGCGCACGTGCCCGTAGCCAGTTCCACTATTTATTTAAGTGTGTCCGTGTGATCATTATGTATGCATGATGGCCCAGGGCCCTACCACATTACATTGTGCTGTGGACAGCGGATGCAACCATGTCACCTCAGGCAGTGGGTAAGACCTTGGACACGTAGCTTTGTCCCCCCCCCTGTAAGCATAAGCAGAGTGGGCTGGGCCGGCGTAGGCCAGTCCAGCTTAGGGGTGTGAAGAATTTGCCCGGGGCTCTGGTCGTAGTTCAGTGCTGGCCTGGACAAGGAAGTGGCTAATGTGTGTGTCTCTGTTGTAGTGTCGGCGCCACCCGGCCCGTAATCGACAATGTTGCAATGTAGCATGCACCCGGAGGGCGGGCTCGCATGAACGGAGAAATGAAGGAGCGCAAGACCGCTCGGGGTCTTGGCTCATACACGCCAAGTGTTGTTGTGTTTCTATATTGCTGCAGCATGAGCCAAATGCCTAGCCTTAATCGCAGCACGAGTACAGCCAGGCACGAACTCTACATCTGTGTCCGCCCTATCCTTACCATAGGCCTACACTCACGTGGCCGCCCACTTTCAACGGCCAACATCACAGTGTTGTTGTCAGGCTTGTGGACATGCGCAGCCAGGCATGACAATGGTGTGCCGTAGGAGTGCAAGTGATGCAACTGTGCAGCGCACACAAGTAAATAGGCTCGGGGGAGAGAGGAGGAGCTGTGAGGCAACGTAACACACAGTGATGCCGCTCATTTGCCACATGCAAGACATGTCAAACATGAATCCCAAAGTCGCACACATCCCACCCCACCCCCAACAAGCCACATCACATTTCTTGAATGCAAGCAGATGACAAACTAACATTAGGGATGAAAACTCCTTTGTCTGAGCTATCAGGTGGAAGCACATCTGCACCTCTGACCTCGGAATTGCATGTGCCTGGCACCCCCGGATAGATACTATAGCAGCTGATGATGACTCCCACACTACGCACAGCCCGATGAAAGACCAACGTATACACACCCACACACAGAAGTCCTTGCTCGAAGTTATCTTGCATGGAATGGCCTTCACACTTACTCCCACACCATCCCAGGCGTACAACCGTTGCACACTAAAACAACTCATTGATTCGAGCTGTGGCATTTCATCCACAGAACTGGAGCTGGTCAGAACAGTGCCGCTTCAACCAGAGCCACTAACGCAATGGCAGAACATCCCAGACACATGCACAACCCCTGTCACGTGGAACTGTACCGTGCACGTATGCTGTATTTACTGGGGGCACTGCCATTGGCAGTGCTGCGGATCAGTCACCGGCTAAGCTTCCGCCTTGCCAATGTCACCTGCGTTCAGCCTGTGTTGCATTGTCGATCGTGCATATTCGAGTGGTCCATGGATGTCTGCCTATCGAACAGGACGGTAGCTGAACTGGATTTTGACAAGTGTGTGCACCCCTGCTGGCCCACGACCAGGAGTGTCACCGTGATACCCATTTATGGGATGCCTTCATACTTGGCATACATGCTGGCAGCTGGATCTGGGAGATTGCACAACTCCTTGTGTGCAGTGACCACATTGCACCGCTCCCCTATTGGGCTGTAGTGCTAATTGGTGAAAGGGGTGGACGCAGCACATATGTCCGGACCTGCTAATGGATTGCCTCGCCATCCTGTTTGATGAAGTCGACAACGACCTCATATTGGAAATGATAGCCTACGAAGCTGCAATCGCTTTCATGGACGAGTAACTAGGTACCTGCAACCACAACAGATTGGAACCCATTGCACATGTCCCGACACCTTGTTGCATCTTGGAGATCTGGTCACATATCCCATGACAACAGTGGACATGGCTAAATTCGCCTGGACTCCGAATACATGAGCGGACAGCAACTCGGGTTAACACACACCTGTGAAAGGTGAGGCACCCCCCCGGAGTGGACTGCAGCGCTTGGCAACGTTCCAAAATTCTGACATACTGCTGCATTGGTCTGCATGCTGTGGCACTTATCTTGCCCGTACTGACACGCATATGCTAATAAAGTCTACGCACCTTCACTTGTATTCAACTGTGATGAGTGTTGATTTTATTGACAATGTGTGTCTCACTGCCGATCTGGGTCATGGCCATACATGCGCATTGATAGCATTACCCAGGGAGTACCTTTTTTTGTGGAATCACTGTCCCTACATTCATCCATACTTTCATACTTGATTGATCATAGGCATGACACATCTCACATCTATGTGAATGAGAATGTTTTATTCGCATTCAGTGGAGTGTTGAAGCTGGAGCAGTACAGGGCCATGCAAACCCCACTTTACATTGTTGCCCCGTGGAGGGCCAGCCAGAGTCCTTTAGGGATTGACAAGTTCATCGGAAGAGGAAGACTTCAGTCCGCAGTGTGATTGCTGTGTCATTGGTAACCAAACAATATGTGGCAGTCCATGTCGAGGTCCGAGGTGAGTGTCGCTGGGTGTATAGGGGGACAGTGGAAGGTATTATTCCAGGGCATGATGCAGAGGGCAGAACCAAGCTGAAACAGGCCATATGGCAGAGATGAATGCTACCACTTCATTCTTACCACAAAGCCAGATTCATCATCATCTTCATCCTCTGATGTGTCAGGTGCCTCACATGTGGGTGGTCGTGTTTAGTCTGCATCACTGTGTGGCATTGACACATCAGGGGCCGGAGGTGGAATGCCTGCCTCACTGTGTGGCACTGACACTTCAGGGGGCGGAGATGTGGATGGAGTAGTAGCAGCAGCATTCATCCGCGCCAGGACTTGTGGCGGCAATGCCATGACGAGGATCTGCAGGGCATGGAAGATCACAGCTACATCTCGCTGGTGTGCAGCCGTGGCAAACATTCTTTCCGCCTGCATCCGCTCCAAGCTCTCCATCATTCTCCTTATGTGTCCCAACTCCCGGCTGACATCGCTGGAGCCACTCTGACTAGACAGTTGTTCTTGGCTCAGAGTCATGACTCCAGCGATGTCAGCCATGGATTGTTGGAGAGCATGGAGCGGACAGTGGGTGTCCATTAGGGACTGTAAGTGGTCCCTGATGGGACTTAGACACCCACGTATGGCATCTAGTTTGGCTGCCATGAGGTCGAACCCCACCCGCAGCTGATCAGCCATCTTCTCCAGGCACCCTAACACACGGCATTGGAATGCCATGTGTTGGTCGTGGGGGTCCTGGGAGAAAGCCGTGGTGGTGGGTGCTTCCTGCTGTGTGGTCTGTGCAGGGGGTGGGGTCTCCTGGATGCAGCTGGGCTGCCCTGCTCCTGGACGTGGGGTGCCGAAGCTGTCCGTGAGCTGTTGACGGGCATCGGTGTCGATGTTGGGGAGGTCCTCTTCATCATAAGCACTGAGTTGTTGGGTCTGCTCTGCAGGAGGTGTTGATTCTCCCTCTGCAATGTGAAGGGGAGATGCAGATTGACATTGTGTTCACATGTATGTTCACGCATTGTACAAGTTTACTTACAGACTGCATGACAATGTACATTGTGACTGTTTGTGAGGAGATGCCTATTTGATGCGGGACAGTTGACATTTCTACACCATCAGGGATGTGAGGTTGTACTTGTATATTATCATCTCACAGTTTCCTGCTTTGCTAAATGTGAATGGCCATTTTCTACACACAAGCGGCAGCAGTTGTGTCCTCTGTTCTGTTGTGAAGGTGTTGCAGTTTGTACCACATTGTTGTCAATGTTGAGGTGCTCTGATTCTTATGTGTGTGTGCTGCATTGTGGGTGTGTTGCCCCTACAGCTCTGATTTTGCTGGCCCTTATCCCTTTCAGGCAGTGTGCCTTTCACTTCTGTGCTTCTACAGTGCTGAGATATTGCAGACTTGGGTAAATTGGGCTCTTGGTCGGAGTTGTGACTCTTGGGCATGGTTTGTCAGCAGATGTGCTATACTTAATTGTCCATGTGTGCCATTGTGCCCATCTCCCCCCGTCCCCCCAGTCCCTGGTCGTTACCCACCCTGTTGCTGTTGTCTCAGGTCATGTTGTGCAGTGTCCGGTCCCCCAACTCCTGCCACCGTCTCCCCAATGATGACTTGGGTCACCATTTCCTCCATCTCATCCAGCTTCTGGTGTGTTGCTGGACTCCCACCTCCAGTCTGTATTGCTGCTTTCAGGTTGGCTGTGAGTTTCTGCTTGGTTTTGTGCTTCACATCAGTCCAGCGCTTCTTGCAGTTGTCCACTTCCCTTCTCTTCACTCCGACTGCATTCACCTTGGCCAAGATGGACTGCCATATAGTATTTTTAGTTGCCAATGACACAGTGGAAGTGATGAACAGTTGGTGGTGGTGTTCTATCACCTCCGTAATGAGGATCTGGTTTTCCTGCGTACTGAAAGGCGGGTTCCTCTTCTTCTTCTCCTTGGCCTTCCCTGACCCCGAGGTCCCAGGCTTGTCCTCCGTGGGGCTTGTGGGGTTCTGGTCGTCCTCTGTACTTGGTCCGGCTACCTCCATGGTGCTTCACAGTTGTTTGTGTTTTGTTTGTGTTTTTTGTTTCCACTTTTATTGTGGTTTTTCCTGCCTGACTTGTGGGACTTGCAGGCCTGGCGCTGCTTATCGCTGGATTTTTTATCACAGTTGGGCCCATCGCAAGTTTTTTCACGTTAGGCTTTAGATTTTTATCGCCGTCCCGGTAATTTTATCGCGGACATTTGATGCGTCATCGGGAAACTATTGCATGTTACCGCCGTGTTGAGAATGAGACGTTAACACGGAGTTATTTTCCCGCGATAGACGGCGATGTGGAAAATTGCGTTAACCTATTTTGGCGATGATTATCGCACGTTCTTGAGAATATCCCCCCAAGTTTTAATGTATTCATGGTAGCAATCGTTTTGGGCGCAGTATTTCCAATGGGTTAACCTCGACAATTTACGATGATGGTCTAAGTGGTGATTTATAATGACGCAGCACACAATCTTGGCAACCTGCTTTTTCTATTAGATTTTTTTTTTTTAAATACCGCCCTGACAACAAACATGTGAATAATAATAACTAAATTATCCATAAAGGTGTTGCGCAATTATCTGTGCCATTCACCATGAATTCTTAGATACAAATACATTCAAAGCAGCTGAAGTGAGCCTATTTTACAGTGCAGTCGATAGCCAACTTGTTCCTAGTCCTACGCCCTTCCATGCTTATACGGTGGCTACAAGTTCTTGCAATTGTTTTGAGCAGCTAACTACTTAACTGTAAAACTTCGGCTAATGTAACTTTGTGAAATTCTTTTTAAACCAAGTTAAACAAAGGATTGCCAAGAAAAAAACAGCAGCACCCAGAAACCCCTACTTTTAGTGGAAGTATTTTCCTGCAGCCAATATTTTTGATTAACATTTCTCCTTCTGGTTTTTGCAGTATAATTCATTGACAATGTTTTTATAGAGGAAATCCTCATCCAGTGTCAAAGTTGTTCTATGTACACTAATTTTGAAAGTTCATGAAGTGCAAATTGTATACTTGACCCAAATGCACCTGTGACTATATAATTTCACGCATCTCTGGTTCACAGTTAGATCCCGACCTTTCTCAAAAGGTGTATACATCCCATAAAAATCAATATTTCGGATATCAAGCGCTGGGAAATGTTTGATGACCGCAACAAAAAAAGTTTTGCATTCTGACCTTACAAAGGAAGGACAAATAATGACATTTAGCGAGACAGAAATAGGAAAAAAAAATAGAATAATTGGGACTGTCCGGTGTTGTGAGAAAGCAAGAATCAGTGCCGTATATTAATTTTTTAATATTCTAAAGCTTTGCACTAACGGTATTAATGTGCCTTATACAGAATCACATCATAACACATTAGTAATCAACCCGAAGAAATTCTCAACATAACGTTAGCAGTTGGGTAAAAGTGGAGCAGGAAAGGCTTAGGAAGTGCACAGGATCAAGGGGACAACACCAATAGAACATTGCTTTAGTGCAGTGGAGGGTTTCTTGCCCGAGGAAGATTAGTGGGGTAGGGGAGATGCACGTGGGAAGGATGAATTTTCTAAAAGTAGCCTTAAAGGAGTGAGGGGAGGGTGAGTTCACAGCTGGATTGGAGATTCTAGTTGACCAGTTACAGCTGATTTAACTGGCTTAGGAGCCTGACATTTTTTTGACATCAAGTTTTGACCATTGTAGCTGATTCCAGGTGCACCCTGGCACCGGCCAATCATACACACACTTGCAAGAGTTGGTTTCAGTTGTTTTGTGTGACCAGTAGCACTTTTCCTCTTTTATTTCGACAGGCACATCTATACAAATCTCTAAAAGCCTAATTTCTACAGCTGGATCAAAGTAGAAACCATTTTCAATGTTCAACCAAACTTCGCCTAAGGGAAAAGTCATGGATGTAGATGAAACAAACTGTTCGCAAGAGCGAAACATTAATCCAAACGAAAATGAAAGGTATCTCAAAATAACAAAAGCAAGCCAAAAAACTTTATGAAAGGCACTGACTTTGAACATCATCCATATTCCGCGCAAAGAGCTGACACTTCCAAAAGAGGCCAGCTTGATGTGATGAAGTTTCATCCTGTATTACTTTGGTAATGGGGAATACACATGTCAGCAGTAAAACAAACTCATGACCCTACTAGTGGTTCAGCAGTAAGTGTAGATGGCTGTGTAGGGAATGCCAATTTAGTACAACCTATTAAGCCTTCTGAACGGTTGTTATTTCCTCCTTGTTGTTAATCCCTATCCAACTGGCAGACTATTAGAGAAACATTGCACTAGTGCAACAAGAGGGCAACACCATTTTCCCTGTTATGCTCCTTGTGAAATTTGGACCCAGAAAGACTCTTTTTCCCTAGATTATGTTATCTAATAATTTTGCTCCCAACAAACGTGATAAAGGAATATATGATGGAACATCACATGCCAACACAACGCATGCCATTACAATGCGGTTGTAACGATGCAAATGCTGTTACAATGTGTTATCATTACAACGCACACTTTTACTACGCATATGCCTTTACCACGCATGCCAGTACAATGCAAAGGCATGCATGGGAAAGGTATAGACTTGGTAAAAGTGGTTAAGGTAAGTAATGGTATATATGTGTGTATGTGTGGATATAGATATATATGTGTGTATATATATATATATTTATATATACATATTATCTACTGGCGATCGCCAGTAGATAGTTATAGTTAGGACCTATTTTCCATAGGAAATTCACAACATTCTATTTCCAATAACTTTGGCGCCGGTTGACGAATCATTGCGAAAGTTTCAAAACTCGTGGGGCGCTCCGGTCCGCTCCTATCTTGAAAGTTTCGGGGTGATTCGGCAAGCGGGGGCCGAGAAAAAAGGGGGGTCCCAAAATGTGTTTTCCCCATGCAATTTTCCATAGGAAACTTTAGACACGGCTACAGCCCGAACTGCTGAACAGAATTACACCAAATTTGGCAAAGAGGTAGTTCTTGGTTCAGAAAGAACCCTTTTTGTTAAATGGTGTAAATCCGTTCAGTAGTTGCTGAGAAAATCAAAAGTAAAAACACATATATATCTATGGCCGCGGAGGATCCGCGCACCCTGAGCGCACCCTCCCGATCACGAGCTGTATGCTAATTGGCTGTCAACACTCCAAACCAGGAAGTGTTGGCAGCCATCTTGTTCCTCGGTAGAACCAGGCACAGAAACAAGTGCGCAAAACGCGAAAAGGGGGCAGGGTAGAAACACCCTGACCCCCTAGGCCTGCTTAGGGCCAAAAAAAGCATTTTTTTAAAAAAAAAATCGGCGTGATGCGCTTAGGATGCGCGGATCCCGCCGTGAAAAAAAAAAACGAAGCGCTGGCTCCCGCGCTTCTTTGTTATTTGGCCCCCGGGTGGGCCAAGTCCCGGGGGCATGCGGGGGTTCATAAAATATTTGTTTGGGGGGCCTCTAAGGCCCCCCCTAGCCCCGGGGACCACCACCCCCCAGGGCTTTGAATTAAAAATGGTGCGGGAGGGCACTCGGCCCTCCCGCAGCCCCGGGGACCGCACCCCCCGGGGCTTCTTTTTTTAAAATAAAATTATCTGTGTGGGGGGCTCGAGCCCCCCCACACGCCCCGGGGACTGCCACCTCCCCGGGGCTTTGCACATGTTGGGAAGGTTGGGAGCTGTTTGCTATGACAGGGCGGGAGCCTCGTGGCTCCCGTCCTGTCATAGCAAACTTGCTTTCAATTTTGGAAGAGAGAGCAGGAAACCTGCTCTCTCTTCCAAAATTCAAAGCAAATTGCTTTTCCACACGGGGAGCTGCATCTTAGCAGCTCCCCATGTGGAAAAGCAATGCCGGCTCCCGAGGGACGCGGGAGCCGGCGGGACCATGGGGGATTGGGGACCCCCACGGTCCCCAACGGAGAGGGCCAGCTCCGGGGGATGGGGTCCCCGGGGCTACAAGTGGCCCGGGAGGGGGCCACGCGGCCCCCTTCCCCAAAATTTTAAAAATATATATATTTTTTAAAAAACAAAGGCCGGCCCCGGGGGATGGGGTCTTGGGGGCCATAAGTGGCCTGAGGAGGGGGGCAACGCAGCCCCCCTCCAAAAGATTTTAAAAAAAACAAAAAAGGCCATGCCCCGGGGGATGGGGTCCCCGGGGCCAATTAAGGCCTCGGGAGGGGGCCACACGACCCCCTTCCAATTTATTTTAATTTTTTTTAAAATAGGGGGCAGGTCCTGGGGGATGGGATCCCCAGGGCCAATAAATTAGAAAAAGAAGGTGGGCCACACAGCCCCCCTTCTTAAAAACAGAATAAAATAAAAGACCGGCTTCGCGCCGGAGGCCGTGCCCCCTCCTAGCAGCACTCTGCAAACGCGCCCCCTGGCACGTTTGCAGATGGGGAACGAATTCCCCTTGAATACTGGGGGTCCCTGGGGGCCAACTAGCCCACCAGGAACATCCAGTATGCGCCAGGGGGCTGCGTTGCAGAGAGGTGTTCTGAGGCCACGCCCCTTTTTACACCTCTCTGCAACGCAGCTCTGTGGCGCTTAATGGAGGTAGCTGGTGGTCTAGTTGCACCCCAGGGACCCTCAGGATTCAAGGGGAGTTAATCCCCGAACTTAAAACGCACCACGGGGCACGTTTGAACAGTGGTGAAGGGAGGGGGCGAGGCCTGAGGTGACATGTGTGCAAACACGCCCTGTGGCACGTTTTAAGTTGAGGAATTAATACCTTGTTAATCCTGAGGGTCCCTGGGGCGAACTAGCCCACCAGGTACCTCCAGTAAGCGCCACAGAGCTGCCATGCAGAGAGGTGGCACAGGCCACGCCCCTTTTTACACCTCTCTGCAATGGGGCTCTGTGGCGCTTACTGGAGGTACCTGGTGGGCTAGTTGGACCCCAGGGACCCTCAGGATTCAAGGGGACTTAATCCCCCAACTTACTACGGCCACAGGGCTTGTTTGCACACATGTCACCTCAGGCTCCCCCTCCCTTCACCATTTGAGATGTCATCAGTGATGTCATCAGTGATGTCACTGACCATGTCATGAGTGATGCAATATGTGACGTCATCAGCAGTGCATTGCGGGGGCGCGAGTTATAGTTAGCTGAACTAACTATAACGGGGGAATTTCTATGGTTTTGTACGAGTGAAATGTCCAACTAACTATAACTGTCCCTAAAACCTATGGTTTTTTCAGTGAATTTCAAAGGTTTTTTAAATGCTAATTTCTAACTATAACGTGCCTGAAACCTATGATTTTTTAAGTGAATTTCAAAGGTTTTTTTAAATGCTAGTTTCTAACTATGCCTACAGAGGTAGGACATGTGAAGAAAGAAGAAAAACGCACAGAAAGAAGCAAAAGATGTGCAGAAAGAACCAACAGAGGAGCAGAAAGAGGCCTTGTTGCAAAATCATCCTGTGCCCACAACTTTTTCAGACGGGTACTGGTGGTAACTGACTCTGACTAACCAGAGCCAGTGCTATGCTAAAAGACACTTAGAATACAGTGAAAACACCTACATACACTAGGGAACACTATGCGTTGGGGTACCCCTGTGATTAGCATGACCTCGTCTGCAAGTCCCTAGTACATAATAGGGCAGGGGATTAAAACTACCTCTTAAAACGCGCTACAGGGCGCAATTGCACAGTGGTGAAGGGAGGGGGGCCTGAGGTGACATGTGTGCAAACGCACCCCGTGGCGCGTTTTAAGTTGCGGGATTAAGTCCCTTGAATTCTGAGGGTCCCTGGGGCCCAACTAGCCCCCAGGTACCTACAGTTAGGACCACAGAGCTGAGTTGCAGAGAGGCGTTCCGAGGCCACGCACCTTTTTCACCTCTCTGCAACGCAACTCTGTTATGCTTACTGAAGGTACCTGGTGGGCTAGTTGGCCCCAGGGTCCCTCAGGATTCAAGGGAATTAATTCCCCAACTTAAAACGCACCACAGGGCGTGTTTGCGCACATGTCACCTGAGGCCCCGCCCTCCCTTCACCACTGTGCAAACGCGCCCGTGGTGCGTTTTAAGTTGGGGGATTAGGTCACCTTGAATCCTGAGGGTCCCTGGGGCCCAACTAGCCCACTAGGTACTTCCAGTAAGCACCACAGGCCTGCGTTGCAACGCCTGTAACAAATTGTGCAGTTGTGTTAGGTAGTGAAGAGGGTCGTGCTGGGGGGATTGTTTTAGGGTTTAGGGTAGTGCAGTGGTGTTTGTGTAGTGTAGGGGGTAGCGTTTTAGGGTTTAGGGTAGTGCAGTGGTGTTTGTGTAGTGTAGGAGGTCGTGTTTTAGGGTTTAGGGTAGTGCAGTGGTCTTTGGGTAGTGTAGTGAGTCGTGCGGCGGTAGTGTTTTAGGGTTTAGGGTAGTGTAGGGGGTCATGCGGGGGGTAGTGTTTTAGGGATTAGGGTAGTGCATTGGTGTTTGGGTAGTGTAGGGGTCATGCGGGGGTAGTGTTTTAGGGTTTAGGGCAGTGCAGTGGTGTTTGGGTAGTGTAGGGGGTCGTGCTGGGGGAGTGTTTTAGGGTTTAGGGCAGTGCAGTGGTGTTCGGGTAGTGTAGGGGGTCGTGCTGGGGGAGTGTTTTAGGGTTTAGGGCAGTGCAGTGGTGTTCGGGTAGTGTAGGGGGTCGTGCTGGGGGTAGTGTTTGAGGGTTTAGGGCAGTGCAGTCGTGTTCGGGTAGTGTAGGGGGTTGTGCTGGGGGTAGTGTTTTAGGGTTTAGGGTAGTGCAGTGGTGTTCGGGTAGTGTAGGGGGTCGTGCTGGGGGTAGTGTTCTAGGGTTTAGGGCAGTGCAGTGGTGTTTGGGCAGTGTAGGGGGTAATGCTGGGGGTGGTGTTTTAGGGTTTAGGGCAGTGCAGTGGTGTTCGGGCAGTGTAGGGGGTCTTGCTGGGGGTGGTGTTTCAGGGTTTAGGGCAGTGCAGTGGTGTTCGGGCAGTGTAGGGGGTGGTGTTTCAGGGTTTAGGGCAGTGCAGTGCTGTTCGGGCAGTGTAGGGGGTCATGCAGGGGGTGGTGTTTCAGGGTTTAGGGCAGTGCAGTGGTGTTCGGGCAGTGTAGGGGGTCGTGCTGGGGCTGGTGTTTCAGGGTTTAGGGCAGTACAGTGGTGTTCGGGCAGTGTAGGGGGTCGTGCTGGGGCTGGTGTTTCAGGGTTTAGGGCAGTGCAGTGGTGTTCGGGCAGTGTAGGGGGTTGTGCTGGGGCTGGTGTTTCAGGGTTTAGGGCAGTGCAGTGGTGTTCGGGCAGTGTAGGTGGTCGTGCTGGGGGTGGTGTTTCAGGGTTTAGGGCAGTGCAGTGGTGTTCGGGCAGTGTAAGGGGTCATGCTGGGGCTGGTGTTTCAGGGTTTAGGGCAGTGCAGTGGTGTTCGGGCAGTGTAGGGGGTCATGCTGGGGCTGGTGTTTCAGAGTCTAGGGCAGTGCAGTGGTGTTCGGGCAGTGTAGGGGTCTTGCTGGGGCTGGTGTTTCAGGGTTTAGGGCAGTGCAGTGGTGTTCAGGCAGTGTAGGGGGTCGTGTTGGGGGTGGTGTTTCAGGGTTTAGGGCAGTGCAGTGGTGTTTGGGCAGTGTAGGGGGTCGTGCTGGGGCTAGTGTTTCAGGATTCGGGCAGAGCAATGGTGTTCAGGCAGTGTAGGGGGTTTTGCTGGAGGTGGTGTTTCAGGGTTTAGGGCAGTGCAGTGGTATTCGTGCAGTGTAGGGGGTGGTGTTTCAGAGTTTAGGGCAGTGGTGTTCAGGCAGTGTAGGGGGTCTTGCTGGGGTTGATGTTTCAGGGTTTAGGGCAGTGCAGTGGTGTTCGGGCAGTGTAGGGGGTCGTGCTGGGGGTGGTGTTTCAGGGTTTAGAGCAGTGCAGTGGTGTTCCGGCAGTGTAGGAGGTCGTGCAGGGGGTGGTGTTTCAGGGTTTAGGGAAGTGCAGTGGTGTTCGGGCAGTGTAGGGGGTCGTGCTGGGGTGGTGTTTCAGGGTTTAGGGCAGTGCAGTGGTGTTCGGGCAGTGTAGGGTGTCGTGCTGAGGGGTGGTGTTTCAGTGTTTAGGGCAGTGCAGTGGTGTTCGGGCAGTGTAGGGTGTCGTGCAGGGGGTGGTGTTTCAGGGTTTAGGGCAGTGTAGTGGTGTTCGGCCAGTGTAGGTGGTCTTGCTGGGGGTGGTGTTTCAGGCTTTAGTGCAGTGGTGTTCGGGCAGTGTAGGGGGTCTTGCTGGGGGTGGTGTTTCAGGGTTTAGGGCAGTGCAGTGGTGTTCGGGCAGTGTAGGGGGTCTTGCTGGGGCTGGTGTTTCAGGGTTTAGGGCAGTGCAGTGGTGTTCGGGCAGTGTAGGGGGTCGTGCTGGGGCTGGTGTTTGAGGGTTTAGGGTAGTGCAGTGGTGTTTGGGCAGTGTAGGGGGTCGTGCTGGGGCTGCTGTTTCAGGGTTTAGGGCAGTGCAGTGGTTTTTGGGCAGTGTAGGCGGTCGTGCTGGGGCTGGTGTTTCAGGGTTTAGGGCAGTGCAGTGGTGTTCGGGCAGTGTACGGTGTTGTGCTGGGGCTGGTGTTTCAGGGTTTAGGGAAGTGCAGTGGTGTTCGGGCAGTGTAGGGGGTCATGCTGGGGGTGGTGTTTCAGGATTTAGGGCAGTGCAGTGGTTTCCGGGCAGTGTAGGGGTCGTGCTGGGGCTGGTGTTTCATGGTTTAGGGCAGTGCAGTGGTGTTAGGGTAGTGTAGGGGGTCGTGCTGGGGGTGGTGTTTCAGGGTTTAGGGCAGTGCAGTGGTGTTCGGGCAGTGTAGGGGGTCATGCTGGGGGTGGTGTTTCAGGATTTAGGGCAGTGCAGTGGTGTACGGGCAGTGTAGGGGTCTTGCTGGGGGTGGTGTTTCAGGGTTTAGGGCAGTGGTGTTCGGGCAGTGTAGGGGGTCTTGCTGGGGGTAGTGTTTCGGGGTTTAGGGCAGTGCAGTGGTGTTCGTGCAGTGTAGGGGGTCGTGCTGGGGGTGGTGTTTCAGGGTTTAGGGCAGTGCAGTAGTGTTCAGGCAGTGTAGGGGATCGTGCAGGGGGTGGTGTTTCAGGGTTTAGGGCAGTGCAGTGGTGTTCGGGCAGTGTAGGGGGTCGTGCTGGGGGTGGTGTTTCAGGGTTTAGGGCAGTGCAGTGGTGTTCGGGCAGTGTAGGGGGTCATGCAGGGGTGGTGTTTCAGGGTTTAGGGCAGTGCAGTGGTGTTTGGGCAGTGTAGGGGTCGTGCTGGGGCTGGTGTTTCAGGGTTTAGGGCAGTGCAGTGGTGTTCGGGCAGTGTAGGGGGTCTTGCTGGGGGTGGTGTTTCAGGGTTTAGGGCAGTGGTGTTCGGGCAGTGTAGGGGGTCTTGCTGGGGGTGATGTTTCAGGGTTTAGGGCAGTGCAGTGGTGTTCGGGCAGTGTAGGGGGTCTTGCTGGGGGTAGTGTTTCAGGGTTTAGGGCAGTGCAGTGGTGTTCGTGCAGTGTAGGGGGTCGTGCTGGGGATGGTGTTTCAGGGTTTAGGGCAGTGCAGTGGTGTTCGGGCAGTGTAGGGGGTCGTGCAGGGGGTGGTGTTTCAGGGTTTAGGGCAGTGCAGTGGTGTTCGGGCAGTGTAGGGGATCGTGCTGGGGGTGGTGTTTCAGGGTTTAGGGCAGTGCAGTGGTGTTCGGGCAGTGTAGGGGGTCGTGCTGGGGGTGGTGTTTCAGGGTTTAGGGCAGTGGTGTTCGGGCAGTGTAGGGGGTCTTGCTGGGGGTGATGTTTCAGGGTTTAGGGCAGTGCAGTGGTGTTCGGGCAGTGTAGGAGGTCTTGCTGGGGGTAGTGTTTCAGGGTTTAGGGCAGTGCAGTGGTGTTCGGGCAGTATAGGGGTCATGCTGGGGGGGTGTTTCAGGGTTTAGGGCAGTGCAGTGGTGTTCGGGCAGTGTAGGGGGTCGTGAAGGGGTGGTGTTTCAGGGTTTAGGGCAGTGCAGTGGTGTTCGGGCAGTGTAGGGGGTCGTGCTAGGGTATGTGTTTCAGGGTTTAGGGCAGTGCAGTGGTGTTCGGGCAGTGTAGGGGGTCGTGCAGGGGCTGGTGTTTCAGGGTTTAGGGCAGTGCAGTGGTGTTCGGGCAGTGTGGGGGGTCGTGCTGGGGGTAGTGTTTTAGGGTTTAGGGTAGTGCAGTGGTGCTTGTGTAGTGTAGGGGGTCGTGCTGGGGGTAGTGTTTTAGGGTTTAGGGTAGTGCAGTGGTGTTTGTGTAGTGTAGGGGGTCATGTTTTAGGGTAGTGCAGTGGTGTTTGGGTAGTGTAGAGGGTCGTGCTGGGGGTAGTGATTTAGGATTTAGGTTAGTGCAGTGGTGTTTGGGTAGTGTAGGGGGTCGTGCTGGGGGTAGTGTTTTAGGGTTTAAGGTAGTGCAGTGGTGTTTGTGTAGTGTAGGGGTTCGTGCTGGGGGTAGTGTTTTAGGGTTTAGGGTAGTGCAGTGGTGCTTGTGTAGTGTAGGGGTCGTGCTGGGGGTAGTGTTTTAGAGTTTAGGGTAGTGCAGTGGTGTTTGTGTAGTGTAGGGGGTCATGTTTTAGGGTAGTGCAGTGGTGTTTGGGTAGTGTAGGGGTCGTGCTGGGGGTAGTGTTTTAGGATTTAGGTTAGTGCAGTGGTGTTGGGGTAGTGTTTTAGGGTTTAGGGTAGTGCAGTGGTGTTTGTGTAGTGTAGGGGGTCATGCTGGGGGTAGTGTTTTAGGGTTTAGGATAGTGCAGTGGTGCTTGTGTAGTGTAGGGGGTCGTGCTGGGGTAGTGTTTTAGGGTTTAGGGTAGTGCAGTGGTGTTTTTGTAGTGTAGGGGGTCATGTTTTAAGATGCAACGCTCCAATACCTGACCAGTCTACACTACATAAAACTGCAAAAAAACTAAAAATAAAAAGTGTTTTGCACACTTTTGTCATTGGGCTATATGTGGGCTACATCTGGGTAATATTTGTGCTACATTTGGGCTCTTTTTGCACTGGTGGCCATCTTGGAAGACTTCTTTGTTATGAAGTTTCCTAATTTCCTCATTTACTGCAGTCTCCTCAGTAGGAAATGCTTTCAGTTTTTACTTTGATTCCATCAAGAAGGCATTCAGATGTGTCACACATTTGCCATAAATTCAGAATGTTATTACTCTAGTTGTTCATTAGATCACTGTAGTAAAGCTACTGCTCACCAAGGAGTTAACTGGAAGTCTACTGCTGGTATTGAAAGTGATTGTTTCAGTCTGCATGTCAGAATTTTCTAATGAAATAGAAGAGGAGTTGAGATCTCACTTAAAACATGCACTAAATTTTCTTTTGCAGCACTAACCATAATTTCTATGGCAAAATGAACCCCCTCATTTTGTTCCTTTTTAAATTAAATGTTTTAAGTGTTACCAGTTTATTCCAATCAAGATGGCTTCAGGTGTGCCATACTTTTGTCATAAGTAAGGCTGTTAGCACTCTAGTTGTTCTTTAGAACACTCTGGGAAGCTGCAGTAGAACACAAAGGCATCAACTGACAGGCTGCTCCTGTTGAAATATAACAGGAAGATATTTGAGATCTCACTTAAAACACGTCCTAATTTTTCTTTCTACAGCACTAACCATAATTTCTATGGCAAAATGAACCCCCTCATTTTGTTCCTTTTTAAATTAAATGTGTTAAGTGTTACCAGTTTATTCCAATCAAGATGGCTTCAGGTGTGCCATACTTTTGTCATAAGTAAGACTGTTAGCACTCTAGTTGTTCTTTAGAACACTCTGGGAAGCTGCAGTAGAACACAAAGGCATCAACTGACAGGCTGCTCCTGTTGAAATATAACAGGAAGATATTTGAGATCACACTTGAAACATGTCCTAATTTTTCTTTCTACAGCACTAACCATAATTTCTATGACAAAATGAACCCCATCATTTTGTTCCTTTTTAAATTAAATGTTTTAAGTGTTACCAGTTTATTCCAATCAAGATGGCTTCAGGTGTGCCATACTTTTGTCATAAGTAAGACTGTTAGCGCTCTAGTTGTTCTTTAGAACACTCTGGGAAGCTGCAGTAGAACACAAAGGCATCAACTGACAGGCTGCTCCTGTTGAAATATAACAGGAAGATATTTGAGATCACACTTGAAACATGTCCTAATTTTTCTTTCCAGAGCACTAACCATAATTTCTATGACAAGATGAACCCCATCAATTTGTTCCTTTTTAAATTAAATGTTTTAAGTGTTACCAGTTTATTCCAATCAAGATGGCTTCAGGTGTGCCATACTTTTGTCATAAGTAAGGCTGTTAGCACTCTAGTTGTTCTTTAGAACACTCTGGGAAGCTGCAGTAGAACACAAAGGAATCAACTGACAGTCTCTGCCCTTGTTGGATGTACATGTTTTACTGAGAATGTCAGACTTCATTCTCACATGACTGAGAAAGATAATGTGAATTTACAGAAAATATGCTCTCATTTTAGCTTCTGGAGCACCTTCCAAAACTGTATGGGACAAGCATGTGAAAATAGTTCTCTCAAACATGATTCATGATATCCCAGCAGAAGGTTTTTCACAGGGTAAAATCACCTTAGAACACACCACAATTCCTGAAATTAGTATGGTACCATCAACAAATGAATTCTAATGTAACTAAAGTCTGTTATCACCCTTTATAGTTCTCCTTTTGGTAATCCTCAAAATCTTCGATTCACTACAATGCATTTATATTGGTCCCAAGATGGCTGCCAGCAATTCCAGGATGAAGTGCTGACAGCCAATCAGATCTCACGATGACATGTGTGGTTAGGCTCCGCCCAGATATATATGTGTTTTTACTTTTAATTTTCTCAGCAACTACTGAACGGATTTACACCATTTAACAAAAGGGTTCTTTTTGAACCAAGATCTACCTCTTTGCCAAATTTGGTGTAATTCCGTTCAGCAGTTCGAGCTGTAGCCTTGCATAAAGTTTCCTATGGGAAATTGATTTTTTGACTCTTATTTTTTTAATTTCTCCGCAACTACTGAACGGATTTACACCATTTAACAAAAGGGTTCTTTCTGAACCAAGAACTACCTCTTTGCCAAATTTGGTGTAATTCCGTTCAGCAGTTCGGGCTGTAGCCGTGTCTAAAGTTTCCTATGGGAAAATGAATGGGGAAAACACGTTTTGGGACCCCCTTTTTCTCGGCCCCCGCTTGACGAATCACCCTGAGACTTTCAGGGTAGGAGCGGACCGGAGCTGGCCATAAAGTTTGAAAATTTCGCGAAGATTCGTCAACCGACGCAAGAGTTATTTCAAATAGAATGTCGCGGATTTCCTATGGAAAATAGGTCCTAACTATAACTATCTACTGGCGACCGCCAGTAGATAATGTGTATATATATATATTACCTACTGGCGGTCACCAGTAAGTAGTTATAGTTAGGACCTTGTTTCTTTTCAAAAAGCGTTTTTTCTTTTGCCAATATCTTTGGCGCCGTTTGACGAATCTTCATGAAATATTCAAAACTAATGTTTCGCTCAGGTCAGCTCCTGTCTTGAAAGTTTCGGGGTGATTCGTCAAGTGGGGGCCGAGAAAAAAGGGGGGGTCCCAAAATGCATTTTCTCCAAGTTAATTAGGAACTTTAGACAAAGCTACAGCCCGAACTGCTGAACGGAATTACACCAAATTTGGCAAAAAGGTAGGTCTTGGTTCAGAAACTGTGCTTTTTTTTAAAATGGTGTAAATCCATTCAGTAGTTGCTGAGAAATTAAAAAAAATAAAAATATCGATATCTGAGCACCGAGGAGGATTCGCGAACCCTCCCGAGCACGAGCTTCATTCTGAATGACTGCCAACACTCCAAACCAGGAAGTGCTGGCAGCCATCTTGTGACTCGGTAAAACCGAGTCACAAGAAATCAGTTAAAAAAAGGATAAAAAACAAGAAAAGTGGGCAGGATAGAAACACCCTGACCCCCTAGGCCTGCTCAGGGGGTCCCACAAGGACCCTGAGGGCCCAAAAAAGCATTTAAAAAAAAAAATGACCGAATTCGCGCTGGGTGCGCAAATCCGGCCCAAAAAAAAAAAATGAAGCGCGGTCTCCCGCGCTTCGTTTCTTTGAGCCCCCGGGTGGGACAGGTCCCGGGGACCGCCATCTGCCTGGGGCTTTATTTATAATGCATGGGGGAATGCGGCCCCCACAGCCCCGGGGACCGCCACCTCCCCAGGGCATTGATCATTATGGATGGGGGGGCCTCACGGGCCCCCCATGTCCTGGGGACCGCCACCTCCCCGGGGCTTAAATTTAAATTATAAAGTGTGTGGGGAGGGGGCTCCTGCCCCTCCCCACACTGCCCCGGGGACCACCACCTCCCTGGGACATTGATCATGAAGTGCGGGTGGGCCACACGGCCTCCCCCACAGCACCGGGGACCACCACCTCCCCGAGGCACTGAGTTAATAAATGTGGGGGGGCCTCGCGGACACCCTTCCCATTTTTAAAAATTATTTTTATAAAAAATGGGTTAGGCCCTGGGGATGAGGTCCCCAGGGCCCAAAATCTATGAAGTGAAGGGGGGGCCACACAGCCCCCCTTCTAAAAAAAAGAAATAGAAAGGAGAAGCCGGCATCTTGCCAGAGGCCCCGCCCCCTCTCTGCATCACTCTGCAAACGCACCTCCTGGCGCATTCTGGGTTGGGGGATTAAGTCCCCTTGAATCCTGAGGGTCCCTGGGGGCCAACTAGCCCAGCAGGTACCTCCAGTAAGCCCCACACAGTGGGATTGCTGAGAGGTGGTCCGAGGCCACACCCCTTTTTACACCAATCTGCAAACGCGCCTCTTGGCGCATTGCTGGTGGGGCAAAGAGGTCTTTTTGTGTCCTGAGGACCTCAGGACTAAAGTGGACTTCTTTTCCGAGCAGCAGTGCGGCAGGAGGTGCGTTTGCAGAGTGGTGTAAAAAGGGCGTGTGGCCTAGGACCACTCTCAGCAATCCCTCTGTGTGGGGCTTACTGGAGGTACCTGGTGGGCTAGTTGGCCCCCAGGGATCCACAGGAGGCAAGGGGACTTCATCCCCCAACCAAGAGCGCGCCAGGAGGTGCGATTGCAGAGTGGTGGAGAAAGGGTGTGTGGCCTGTGTCTACCTCTCAGCAATCCCACTAGCTATGGCTTACTGGAGGTGTCAGGTAGGCTAGTTGGCTCCTAAGGACCCCCAGCAGTGAAGGGGACTTTAATCCCCATCCAAGAGCACGCCAGGAGGCGCGTTTGCAGATTGGTGGGCAAAGGGGGCATAGCCTGCTATGAGAACATAGCAATCCTGCTGTGTGTGGGACTTACTGGAAGAAATAGGAGGGGTAGTTGGCCCCCAAAGATGTCCTTGGGGGCCAACTACTCCTCCTGTTACCTCCAGTAAGTCCCACACTGTGGGATTGCTAACAGGGCTTCTGAGGCCACGCCCCCTTTCTCTACCACTCTGCAAACGTGCCTCTTGGCACACTACGGGTTGAGGGATGAAGTCCAATTTACTCCCGAGGGACTTTGGGGGCCAAGAAGCCCTCCTGGTACCTCCTGTAAGTCCTACGCAGCGGAATTCCTGAATGCTGGTCGGAGGCCCAGCACCCTTTCTCCACCACTCTGCAAACGCGACTACTAGTTAAAGAAGCATTTGCAATGTAATAGGTTTTGCATTTGCGAGAGTTAGAGCTATTGGCATTGTAAATGTAAAAATGTTTACTAATGTTTTTTGGGGTGGAGTGGATGTATGTTGTGTGTAGTGGAATTATGTGGTATGTTGTGCAGTGAGATTATGTGGATAGAAAGTACGTGGTATTTAGTGTATAGGAATTATGTAGAGTGGGATTATGTGTTATGGAGAGTAATTATGTGGTATGGTAGTCTATGTTGTGGAGTGATAACCTCAGGTTTAGTCTTCCTCGTTTCCATAGAAGCTAAACTATAAACTCAATGAGACAAAAAAAGAAGGAACCACTGGAGCACTTCTGGACCTAGTCAGAGGTATGAGCAGGGCCACTGGAAATTTGCGACTGTTTGGCTGCACCGACTTTCGCACAATTATACATTTTCCGCAGTTGACAAATAATCCATCATCTGCTGCATAATCTGCAGATTTGAACAAAAAAAATCTTGTTTCTAGTTCAAACGGCTCAAACGTTACCAAAAATGCAGCGACAAGTGTTACAGCGTGGTGGAAGGCCCTTTGGAAACCTGGAATGGTCACCTGTTACTTATTGCTAAATGTGGGTGTTAAATTGGTACTAATGGTGTGCAAAGCACTCTTGCTTCTTTCTACGCCTCTCTTGCCTCTTTCTGCATTTCTGTTGCTTCTTTCTGCACCTTTCTTTCTTTTTCTGCACTTCCCTTGCCTCTTTCTGCACATCTCTTCTACTTTCTGCACCTCTGTTGACTCTTTCTGCACCTCACTTGCTTCTTTCTGCATCCTTCTTGCCTCTTTCTGCCCCCTTCTTCCCTTTTTCTGCACCTCTCTTGCCTCTTTCTGCACCCATCTTCCCTCTTTCTCCACGTCTCCTGCCTGTTTCTGCACCTCTCTTGCCTCTTTCTGCACCTCTCTTGCCTCTTTCTGCACCTCTGTTTCTTCTTTCTGCAGTTCTCTTGACTCTTTCTGCACCCCTCTTGCCTCTTTCTGCACCTCTGTTGCTTCTTTCTGCACTTCTCTTCCCTCTTTCTGCACCCCTCTTGCCTCTTTGTGCACCTCTGTTCCTTCTTTTTGCACTTTTTTGTTTCTTTCTGCACCCCTCTTGCCTCTTTTTGCACCTCTGTTGGTTCTTTCTGCACTGCTCTTACTTCTTTTTGCACCTCTTTTGCAAAGTTCTGCATCTCCTTGCCTCTTTCTGCACCCCTCTTCCCTATTTCTCCACCTCTCTTGCTTCTTTCTGCACTTCTCTTGTTCTTTCTGCACTGCTCTTGCTTCTTTCTGTACCTCTCTTGCAAATTTCTGCACCCCTCTTGTCTCTTTCTGCACCCCTCTTCCCACTTTCTGCACCTACCTTGCCTCTGTCTGCACCCCTGTTTCCTCTTTCTGCACATCTTTTGCCTGTTTCTGCAACTTTATTGCCTCTTTCTGCAGTTCTCTTGCCTCCTTCTGCACCTCTGTTGCTTATTTCTGCACTTCTTTTGCCTTTTTCTGCACCTCTCTTGCTTCTTTCTGCACCCCTGTTGTCTCTTTCTGCACTCGTCTTCCCTCTTTCTGCACCTCTCTTGCTTTTTTATGCACCCTTCGTCCCTTTTTTACATCCCTCTTGCCTCTTTCTGCAGTTCTCTTGCCATTTTATGTACCTCTCTTGCCTCTTTCTGCAACTCACTTGCCTCTTTCTGCACTTCTCTTGCTTCTTTCTACACCTCTGTTGCTTCTTTCAGCAATTCTCTTGCCTCTTTCTGCACTTCTCTTACTTGTTTCTGCACCTCTCTTGCGTCTTTCTGCAAACCTGTTGCCTCTTTCTGCACCTCACTTGCTTATTTCTGCACCCCTCTTGTCTCTCTCTGCACCCCTCTTTCTGCACCTCTCTTGCCTCTTTCTGCACCCCTGTTCCCTCTTTCTGCACCTTTCCTGCCTGTTTCTGCACCTCTCTTGACTATTTCTGTACCTCTGTTGCTTCTTTCTACCCTTCTCTTCCTTCTTTCTGTACCCCTCCTGCCTCTTTTTGTACCTCTCTTGCTTCTTTGTGCACTTCTCCTACCTCTTTCTGCACCTCTCTTGCCTCTTTTTGCACCTCTGTTGGTTCTTTCTGCACTGCTCTTGCTTCTTTCTGCACCTCTTTTGCAGATTTCTGCATCCCTCTTGCCTCTTTCTGCACCCGTCTTCCCTATTTCTCGAACTCTCTTGCTTCTTTCTGCACTTCTCTTGCTTCTTTCTGCTCTGCTTTTGCTTTTTCTGCACCTCTCTTGCAAATGTATGTATCCCTCTTACTTATTTCTGCACCCCTGTTCCCTCTTTCTGCACATTTCTTGCCTGTTTCTGCACCTCTCTTGCCTCTTTCGGCACCTCTGTTGCTTCTTTCTGCACTTATCTTGCCTCTTTCTGCACCCCTCTTGCTTCTTTCAGCACCTCTGTTGCTTCTTTCTGCTCCCCTCTTGCCTCTTTCTGTACCCCTTTTGCCTATTTGTGCACCACTCCTGCCTTTTTCTGCACCTATCTTGCCTTTTTCTGCAGTTCTCTTGCCTCTTTCTGTACCTCTTTTGCTTTTTTCTGCACTTTTCTTGCCTCTTTATGTACCCCTCTTGCCTCTTTCTGCACCTCTGTTGGTTCTTTCTCCATCCCTCTTGCCTCTTTCTGTACCCCCCTTCCCTCTCTCTGTACCTCTCTTGCCTCTGTCTGCACACCTGTTCCTCTTTCTGCACCCCTTTTGCCTGTTTCTGCAACTCTATTGCCTCTTTCCACAGTTTTCTTGCCTCCTTCTGCACCTCACATGCCTCTTTCTGCACTTCTCTTGCTTCTTTCTGCACCCTACTTCCCTTTTTCTGCACATCTCTTGCCTCTTTCTGCACATCTCTTGGTTCTTTCTGCACTGCTCTTGCCTCTTTCTGTACCTCTCTTGCTTCTTTCTACACTTCTCTCTCCTCTTTCTGCACACTTCTTGCCTCATTATGCCCCTCTGTTGCTTCTTTTTGCACTGTTCTTGCTTCTTTCTGTACCTCTCTTGCCTCTTTCTGTACCCCTCTTCCCTCTTTCTGCAATTCTCTTGCCTCTATCTGCACCCCTGTTCCCTCTTTCTGCACCTCTTTTGTCTGTTTCTGCAACTCTCTTGCCTCTTTGTGCAGTTCTCTTGCCTCCTTCAGCACCTCTGTTGCCTCTTTCTGCACCTCTCCTACCTCTTTCTGCACCCCTCTTGCCTCTTTTTGCACCCCTGTTGGTTCTTTCTGCACTGCTCTTGCTTCTTTCTGCACCTCTTTTGCAAATTTCTCCATCCCTCTTGTCTCTTTCTGCACCCCTCTTCCCTATTTCTCCACCTCTCTTGCTTCTTTCTGCACTTCTCTTGCTTCTTTCTGCACTGCTCTTGCTTCTTTCTGCACCTCTCTTGAAAATTTCTGTATCCCTCTTACCTCTTTCTGCACCCCTGTTCCCTCTTTCTGCACCTTTCTTGCCTGTTTCTGCACCTCTCTTGCCTCTTTCAGCACATCTGTTGCCTCTTTCTGCACTTTTCTTGCCTTTTTCAGCACCTCTGTTGCTTCTTTCTGCACTTCTCTTGCTTCTTTCTGCACCCTTCTTGCCTCTGTCTGCACACCTGTTCCCTCTTTCTGAACCCCTTTTGCATGTTTCTGCAACTCTCTTGCCTCTTTCTGCAGTTCTCTTGCCTCCTTCTGTACCTCACTTGCCTCTTTCTGCACTTCTCTTGCTTCTTTCTGCACCCTTCTTCCCATTTTCTGCAAACCTCTTGACTCTTTCTGCACCTCTCTTGCCTCTTTCTGCACATCTCTTGGTTCTTTCTGCACTGCTCTTGCCTCTTTCTTCATCCCTCTTGCCTCTTTCTGCACCTCTTTTGCTTCTTTCTGCACTTCTCTCTCCTCTTTCTGCACCCCTCTTGCCTCTTTCTGTACCTCTGTTGCTTCCTTATGCACTACTCATGCTTCTTTCTGCATGTCTCTTGCCTCTTTCTGCACCCCTCTTCCCTCTTTCTGCAATTGTCTTGCCTCTTTCTGCACTCCTCTAGCCTCTTTCCGCATCTCCTTTGCTTGTTTCTGCTCTTCTTTTGCCTTTCTGTACCCCTCTTGCCTCCTTCTGCACCTCTGTTGTTTCTGACTGCACTGCTCTTGCTTCTTTCTGCACATCTCTTGCAAATTTCTGCACCCATCTTGCCTCTTTTGACACCCCTCTTCTCTCTTTCTGCACCCCTGTTCCCTCTTTCTGCACCTCCTCTGCTTGTTTCTGCACCTCTGCTGCCTCTTTCTGAATTTCTCTTGCCTCTTTCTGCACCTCTGTTGCTTCTTTCTGTACTTCTCTTGCCTCTTTTTGCACCCCTCTTCCCTCTTTCTGCACCTCTGTTGCTTCTTTATGTACTTCTCTTGCTCCTTTCTGCACCTCTCTTGCTTCTTTCTGCATCTCTCTTGCCTCTTTTTGCACCCTTCTTCCCTCTTTCTGCACTCTTCTTCCCTCTTTCTGCACCTCTCTTGCCTCTTTCTGCACACACAGGGCTACTTTTAAACTGACCTCAGGCTCAGCAGTGCACACATGCATGTGCAGAAAAGGGCTGCTGGCCTCTAAACTGCCATGCCCTACTATATGCTAGGGACTTAGAGGTAGTTTTAATCCCCCTGCCCTATTATGTTCTAGGGCCTTACAGGGGATGTCATGCCAATCACAGGGGTACCCCAACCAATAGTGTACCCTAGTGTATGTAGGTGTTTTCACTGTATTCTAAGTTTCTCTCAGCATAGCACTGGCTCCGGGCCTGGTTAGGCAGAGCCCAGGGTCAGTCAGAGTCAGTTACCACCGGCACCAGTCAGCAAAAAGTTGGGGGGGTACCAGGGCACAGCATGACTTTGCAACATGGCCTCTTTCTGCACCTCTGTTGGTTCTTTCTGCATATCTCTTGCTTCTTTCTGCACCTTTCTTCCTCTTTCTGGACTTCTGTTGCCTCTTTCTGCATTTCTCTTGCTTCTTTCTACACCTTTAGTCCTCTTTCTGCACATGCCCTACCTCTGTAGGCATAGTTAGAAATTAGCATTTAAAAAACCTTTGAAATTCACTGAAAAAACCATAGGTTTCAGGGACGTTATAGTTAGAAATTAGCATTTAAAAAAACCATAGAAATTCACTGAAAAAAACATAAGTTTCAGGGACGCTATAGTTAGAAATTAGCATTTAAAAAACCATAGAAATTCACTGAAAAAAACATAGGTTTCAGGTACGTTATAGTTAGAAATTAGCATTTAAAAAACCATAAAAATTCACTGAAAAAACCACAGGTTTCAGGGACGCTATAGTTAGTTGGATATTTCACTCGTACAAAACCAGAGAAATTCGGCCGTTATAGTTAGTTGAGCTAACTATAACTTGCGCCCCGCAATGCACTGCTGATGACATCACATATTACATCACTCATGACATGGTCAGTGATATCACTGATGATATCACTGATGACATCATCCACGTGATAATCTGATGCACCTCCTCACAGCCTAACATAACCTTTGATACACCCACTCTAAAATACAGACTGTCATTCTCAAAACCATAAACACACCAATACCAGTTACTACATACCCACTCACTGATTCCTAGGTCTACACACACATCCACTCCCTCATCCATACAGTCACTCATACAAGCAGTCACTCATCAATACAGCCACTATCATATGTACTCATACACCCATACAGACACTCACACACCACCAATCACCCATAGAGTTACTCACACAGCTAGTCAGTCATGCATAGAATCAATCACACTCCCATTTACTCACTTACACAGTTATATACACACCACCTCACTTATTTATACAGATACTAACACATACTTACTCTCTTATACAATCACTGACACAAGCACACACTCATCCATACAGCCACTCTCACAATCACTCACTCTCACATATAATCATTAATATACTCCAATACTCACATATACTGCCTTTCACATATGAAGTTACTCACACATGTACCGCTGAGACATCCATTCACTCACCAACACAGCCATACTCACACTTACCCACCCATACAGCCCCTCACAGACGCACTCTTGAACCCATACACCCAGTGAATCACCCACTCACACATCCATGCAGGGAGTCACACACACCCCACCCTCCCACACAGACACTCAGGCACCCATTCAGGTACTCAGACAACCAATCAAAAACCCATATAGACACTCATGTAGATACTCACCAACCCAAGCAGCCACTTACACACCAATTGACAGACTGATACAGACATTCATACAAATTAGTCAGTCACCCATGTATTAGTAAGACACGTTTAATCACTCACTTATACAGTCAGTCATGCACGTGATAAATCATCCATTCAAACACTCATACACCCACTCATTCTTCAATACACCTTGGCATATATATATATATAAAATATATTTAATCTTTTTAGAAACACTCAGTCACTGGATGATGTCATTTGAGATGTCATCAGTGATGTCATCAGTGATGTCACTGACCATGTCATGAGTGATGTAATACGTGATGTCATCAGCAGTGCATTGCGGGGGTGTGAGTTATAGTTAGCTCAACTAACTATAACGGCCGAATTTCTCTGGTTTTGTACGAGTGAAATGTCCAACTAACTATAACGTCCCTGAAACGTGTGTTTTTTTCAGTGAATATATATATATATGAACACCACTTTCAAATCTCCATAATGAATCGGACACCGACATGGGGGTAGCGTTAGCAATTTTGTCTCAGATTTAATTCATGTACGCTGTAATGCGTTTCAGCACACCTGCCTTGATCACACAGCAATCGCCATTAAAACAAATGCGTTTAAAAAGCAGAGTAGCGTGGTCACATGACTCATGATTCTCGATAGGCAGCAAAGACAGACTTCAAATGATGAAACGAAAGCAGATACACAGAGAAATGCCAATCAACTTCAAACAAATCAATATTGTTTGCAAATCTTGCTACAATTTTCGTTTCAAATTATATTATTAATTCATGATTAAAGCAACAATTAAAATTTCATTGTCACTAAAAACAAGCTTATTACTATTTTAAACACGTGCTAGTACAAATATGATAAACATGGCTTAACACAATTCCTTGTGGCATAATGATAAAAGGCAAGTGCCCATGCTCTCATTTATATCATTTATATCATGCACATAAAGTGTCCATGTATACTAATGCTTAAAGTTCAGCATTGGAAAATTATTCTACACAATGATAAATCTCATTATGAGTTACAAAGTAGACCATCCTACTTCATAAATTCTTTATACATACTTCATTAAAATTGCATGAAATAATGTGCAGCCTTTTGTTTGTCCAATGCAAATATTAAATTGAGTGAAGTGCTACTAGCTTAGTCATGACTATAATTCATCTGGGAATCAGTCCAAATAAAAAGAAAACAGATACTCAATCATGAATTAAAACATTCAATAAAGTGCAAGTACTATTCATCAAGTGTCTCTGGACCTCCGGTTGCTTCACAAAAGCTGATTTCAGGTACTTTCCAGCTTTGATTAATGATGCATCTAAGAATTAATCAAAAGTGCAAATGCTTCATTATTGTACTCAAAATTATGGTCTATATACCTGTGCAAATTTATGCAATAAAGTGCAAGTGCATTACATTACTTAAACATACACTTTATGTGGCCCATTAATGAACCATAATGTGCTAGTGCATCAACCTAATATCTCATCCTAGAGTACACAAGCAGTTTCATTAAGTTTTCATGTTGTATCAATATACCCAGAGAACAGAAGTATAATTACCCACTTGATGAATTACTGTTAACTCTACCATACTAAAAACTTTACTTTCTTGTCTACAAAAGCTTCATGTTCACCCTGCCTCCATCATCCTTATAACTTTCACATGGACAACGTCTGTCTATGCCACTCAAAAAGCTCCTAACTCTGCTAAAATTAAAATAAAAAGCCTCTGAACTGGATACCTCTACTTTGTTAGATGGACATGCAAGTCTTCTTCAACATTAAGTCCAAATGGAATCTTGGAATTGAACAGCAAAATATATCTGGACTCAAGTTGACGAAGTTACCCTCTCGATCACCCTCTCTTCTGAGTTTGGGAACTTGGTCTATTGCAAAGTAGGACAGGTCATTTATGTTGCCTCTGTGAACCTCGTTTATGTGTCGTGCGACCACATAATTCTTGTCATTGTTTTTTACAGCCTTGAAGTGCTGCATTATGCGGAAATGCACCATGTGGATGGTACTGCCCACATACGTTTTTGGACATGTGCATTGTAGAATGTATACAACGTACTCACTTCTGTAATTCAATGAACACCTGATCTTCCATAGACTGTTCATAAGTGGCGAAGTGACCTGCTTTTCATTCCGACCAAACTTACACGCTTTACATTTAAAGCATTTGTGGAAGCCGGGACTTACTTTCAACCAACCTTCCACTTTGCTCACTTCCAGGCTACTGTTGAACAAATCATTCCTCATTGACTTTGCCTTATTAAAGGTGATCATAGGTCTACGTGACACCAAACCATTCAGTATCGGATCTCTTTTTACTAGATACCAGTGCCTACACAGACTATCTCTAACCTTAGACTGGTAGGCACTGAATCCGGTAATCATCCTTATTTGATCTCCTGTGGCTTTTCTCTTTCTCTTCAATTTTTCTACATCAGGTCTCAGGAGTGTCTCCCTTTCAATCTTCCTCACTTTTTCACATGCCTGATTCAGTAATCCATGTTTATAACCTCTCTCAACAAATCTTTTTGTTAGGGAATCCTGAACTTCTGCTAAAGCCAGTGCCTCACTGCAGTTACGTTTCATCCTCAGATGCTCAGCATAAGGAATACTCATCTTAAGCCTCTGAGGATGAAAACTGTCTGCGTGCAGGATGGAATTTCCCGCTGTTGGTTTTCTAAACGTGCGGGTATGGATCACCCCCTGTTGAACATATACTTCAAGGTCAAGAAATGATACTCTGGACTTACTGATATGGTCTGTGAATCTAAGATTCAAGTCATTGTCATTAATGTCCTGCACAAAGTGCTTAGCTGAATCCCACAAACCTTCCCACACTACAAACAGATTGTCTATAAATCGGATCCAAGTTACAACATTGTCATTCCACTCCCTGTTGTGTTTGACTTTGAGCACCTGCTCCTCCCACCAGCCCATATGCAAATTAGCATAGCTGGGGGCGAAGCAGGTGCCCATCGCCATCCCTTGTAGCTGCTTGTATGTGTCTCCTCCAAACATGAAGTGGTTATTATTCAAACACAATCTGCACATTTCCACTAACATCCTTGAATGTTGATATAGGCTGATAGGTCGTGTATCCAAGTAGTGGCGTAGTGCACGCCAACCATCTTCATGTGCTATGCTCGTGTATAAACTAACCACATCTAACGTGATCAGGAGGTAAGATTCTTTCCAGACCACATTTGTGATTTTATGCAAAAAGTCCCTGGTATCTTGAATGTATGTTGGGAGTGCTTTCACAAACACCTGCAAAAAGGGGTCTAAGTATCTGGACGTGGGCTCAAACAAACTGCCAATTGCAGAAATGATGGGTCTGCCCGGTGGAGTTTCCTTATTTTTGTGTATCTTTGGAATCAGATAGAGGATGGGCATGACTGGATTTTCTACCTTCATGAACAAGTATTCTGCCTGTGAAATTAGCCCCAATCCCCGCCACCGAGCTAGATCCTTCAGGAATTTCTGCTTCACTTCTGCTAAATTGCTTTGAGGTACTTTTAAATAGCTTTTGTGGTCCCTTAACTGCATTTTGGCCTCTGCATTATAGGACTCAAGTGGCCAGAGGACCACATTGTCACCTTTGTCCGACTGTCGGACCACAATATCTTTTCTGTTTTTTTATCTTACTTACAACAGTATAATAATCTTTATCTAGTTGATTGCTATCTTTAAAAAATGCCTTATTAGAGACTGATGATAACTCTTTCAGATCTTTGATCACCAGATCTGAAAATACATCTATGGCATCTTTTGGGGTATTGGGGGTGAAAGTTGATTTTGGTTTGAATGAAGTTGCAGTACTGTCAAAAGTATCTAAACACAATAAATTTACCATTCACTCATAGTCCCCAGTGCTGGTAACCCCTCACCCTCATGTTCAAGCTGTTGTAGATCAAAAAGTACCTCCATGTCCCTGACTTCCAAGTTCCCTGCTTCTTCTCTGTCAAGTATATTTTTCTCAAAATTATCACTCCTATTGAAGAAGAATGTTTTAAGTTTTAGCTTCCTTATGAATTTAAAGAAGTTGATACGGGTTTGCGTGTAGTTGAAGTTTGTTTGAATACAAAATGATAGGCCCAGTGACAATATTCTACTTTCCTCATCCGTTAACATCAAGTCTGACAAATTAATTATGGTTGTGGGGTCTTCCATCCACTGCGTTGGTATGATTCCTTTGTCTTTGTCCCCGACCGTAGTTCCATGCCTGTGCCATCGATTTTTGCGCCTCCTTGGTGCTCTTTTCTTTTCCCTTGTGGATTCGGCCTTGTGCTTTGTGTCTGGTCTATGTATAAAAAACCAAATTCTTCAATGACAGACGGAGGTTCGCGTTGCTTAGGATTACGATTGCCTTCTTCCGATCGGGTCTCTATGTCGGAGCTCACCAAGGAGCTTGCTTCAGAACTTAAATCTCCTCCTGCTTGCAGCTCATCATCTCTCTTTCTATCAATGGCCTTGGACAATCTTTGTCTCCTGATATTGTCAAATCGGCGGGCAAATGTATATATCTGCCCTCGTTGGTAATCCAGCCTATCTCTTTGAAATTTCGTAGCTTTCCGATCTCTTATAACTTGTTCATGCCTCTTTAGGCGGGCACATAGATCTGATTCGAACTTCTTCAGAGTGTCCTCCTTCGCTGCTCTCTTAAGCTCACTCTCCACCTCTTTAATTTCATCAAGTATTTTATCACGATCTTTACTTGCGTATTTATTTAAGATCTTCATCATATTCTGTGATGATGACGCGTTGTTAGCAGCCCACTCCTGGAGCATTTCCGGATCTGGATTTTCATAGGTGGGAGCTGTGAGCACTCTTAAACCACTGGGGACTCTCCCCACATCAAGGTATTTGCTTAGTGACTTCACTTCCCACCATTTTGAAATTTCATTACGCTTCAGTTTTTCAAGTTTGCGCATTAGCGTTTGAACATTAGTTTCACTTGTGGAGGACTCCGGACCACGACTTTGCTCGGGTAAACCCACTGGTTCTTCGCTGAAAACTGAGTCCGCTGCCTCCTCCCTTTCCTTCATCAGAGTATCCATTACAGCACGATTTACACCAGGAGCAACTGCAAACACGCCACTTCGTAGCCAAATCAAATGTGAGACTCGCAATGCTACCCCACCGGGTAACCTTCCCGGCTCCTCTCCCTGTAAGAAAATTACAACGTACCGCACTTTCTGGTGCAGCGTTTCCCAGACAACAGGCTTCCTCCGATGCACTGTGCCCGGGAGCTTCTCACCTTGTGGTAAATGTCTTTCTCACTGCTGAATCCACGGGGGGCTTCTCGCTATGCTTCACGCATTTCCTCCATTGACTGCCGGAATTCTCGAAGAAGCACCAAATCGAGGCTGTATCGGCGTTGCCGCTTCCCAGCACGTAGCGGCTCAAAACGAACACCACTTCTGAATCTTCATAATGAATCGGACACCGACACGGGGGTAGCGTTAGCAATTTCGTCTCAGATATAATTCATGTACGCTGTAGCGCGTTTTGGCACACCTGCCTTGATCACACAGCAATCGCCATTAAAACAAATTCGTTTAAAAAGCAGAGTAGCGCGGTCACATGACTCATGATTCTCGATAGGCAGCAAAGACAGACTTCAAATGATGAAACGAAAGCAGATACACAGAGAAATGCCAATCACCTTCAAACAAATCAATATTGTTTGCAAATCTTGCTACAATTTTCATTTCAAATTATATTATTAATTCATGATTAAAGCAACAATTAAAATTTCATTGTCACTAAAAACAAGCTTATTACTATTTTAAACACGTGCTAGTACAAATATGATAAACATGGCTTAACACAATTCCTCGTGGCATAATGATATATATATATACTTTTTTTTAATACCCCACAAAACTCAAAAATTACCCTTAGTACCCCAATAACCATACCCCCTAAAATTCTAAAATTGCCCTTACAACCCCAATACCCATACCTCCTAAACCCTAAAATTACCCTTTCCGCCCCAAAACCCATACCCACCCTGAACCCTAAAACTACCCTTGGCACCCCAAAACCCATACCCACCCTGAACCTTAAAATTCCCCTTGGCACCCCAAAACCCATACCCACCCTGAATCCTAAAACTACCCTTGGCACCCCAAAACCCAAATCCACCCTGAACCCTAAAATTCCCCTTGGCACCCCATATCCCCCCTAAAACTTACAATTATCCTTGGCACCCCAAAACCCATACCCACCCTAAAACTTAAAATTATCCTTGGCACACCAAAACCCAAACACACCCTGAACCCTAAAATTGCCCCTGGCACCCTAAAACCCATACCCACCCTGAACCTTATAATGACCATTCGCACCCCAAAACCCATACCCACCCTGAACCCTAAAATTACCCTTGGCACTCCAAAACCCAAATCCACCCTGAACCCTAAAATTACCCTTGGCACCCCAAAACCCATACCCACCCTGAACCCTAAAATAACACTTGGCATCCCAAAACCCATACCCACCCCGAACCCTAAAATTACCCCTTCATCCCAAAACCCAAACGCACCCTAAACCCTAAACTTACCTTATACTTACATGTAACACACATATGCCTTTACCATTCATGCCTTTACAACAAAATTTGTTGCAATGTGATGGTACTTGCATTTTGATGGCATGCGTTGTAATGGCATGCGTTGTCCGGGTTTCGTTGTAGTGGCTGTTTCCTTTGATAAAGGATTGTGGCACTATTACTAAATAGTTATAAAAGAGGCGTTTACTTATAAATTATTTTACGTTGTCTTAGAGATTTTTATAGAGAAACCCAAGTCTATGCTGAATTTTCCTTAAAAATATATTGCACAATGATTTTACACTGTTTGTTTCTATGTAATAAAATATGTTATACATAAATACAGCATAAATAATGGGACATCAGTTGTGCCATGTTTGCCTTTATGCAAATACCAATTGCTCCACTTCTTACTCCACAAGCAGCAAAGATGGTGCATATGGATTTTCCTCATTTTTCCAATGCAAAGATTTTGAAATTCACTCCTGGGTGAATTCTATGTAGAAGAAAGGCAACGAGGACGGCATTGTTAATTTGAGAGGTACATGTCTCAGCATAGAACATTCATGCATCTTTTTAACTTATGCAGGTACTAAAAACTGCCTGTTTGAGAAAGTTGGCGTCTGACCCAACACTGAGGGGCATATTATCAAGCCCCTATCGCCACCACAACGTCACTTTTTGTGACATTGTGGTGGCGATAGGGTCAGCGCCCTATTATCAAGGCAGTGTTAAGCCACTTAACGTGGCTTAAAGCCACGTTAAGTGGCTTAACACTGCCTTGATAATAGGGCCCCTTTCCCGCTAAACTTACCGTGAAAGGGGGTGTGCAGTGGGTGTTGCGGTGCGTTCCACCGCAACACCCATTGAAGTCGACGCTGCCACCTATTATCAAGTTTGGCGATAATAGGTGGCAGCGCCGAACTTAAAACTAGAAAAATCCTGGTCTTAAGGTGGCGAAATGAGGAGAAATGCTTTATTTCTCCTCGTTTTTGCTTTTTCCATTTGTGCTGCCTTGTGCAGCACACATGGAAAAAGCAAAATGCCATGGTTTGTTCATGTACAGGGGTCCCTTCCTGTACATGAACAAACCGTTTTTCAAAATGCCATTTTGTAACTTCCATGTGTGCTGCACGAAGCAGCACACATGAATGTTACAAAATGGCATTTTAGGTTTGTTTATGTGCAGGAAGGAACTCCTTCCTGCACATAAACAAACCTCCCCTGCTCGCAGACACCCTTGCACTCTGGTGCAAGGGTGCCTGCGCTAGTGGTATGTTGTGTAACTTAGCGCCATCGCAGAAGTAACGCCAGGCTGCACCATGTCCTTGTTAATATGGTGCAGCCTGGCGTTTCCCGAAGTGGCGAGAGAGGCGTTAAGCCAAGACGGCTAACGCCTCTCTCCGCCACTTCCTTGGTAATATGCCCCTGAATGTGTTAGAGGTACGACATGAGGCACTGGTGTGCTTCTAGTGGTTTGGAAGCCATTTTGCAAAAGCAACAAACATAAATGTGACATACATGTTGCCTCGAAAACTCCGGAAGTGTCTGGTCATTATTGAAACTTTAGAGATAGGTAAAAATGCCTGGTTTTAAATAGCTGCACTGCTCAGGCTACATCCAGAGAAACTCAGAAGAGTCCAATTGCTAATACACCGTTTCCTGAGCAGGGCGAATAGCCACAAAACCATTTTCTACTCTCTGATGTTCTTTTTTAAGAACTGTATATTAAGCTTACTAAAACTATCAGCTTCTAAGAAAGAGGAGAACAGAAATGTAATCATAATAGTAATGATTTTAGGAGGAATGCTATCCATTAGGGTGTAACCGTATCAGGCTGTGCACTGTCACTTGCACACCACAACGCACACATGAGAATATCCTTCTGAAAGGTTGTTGGACTTCAGTGTCTAGGACTGTCTGGCGAGGGCTATATTTTCGTGACGAGTGGTATTTTCTTAAATGTTCTTTGAGATCCCAAGAAATACAACACGGAAAGGTTCAGATTTCTAAATGATGCAAGAATGAAAGTAAGATGTCTGTAACGAAAAAATCTGTCTGCGGAGAACTGCATTGCTGTTCTTTTTGTTCATAAAATTTTTATTTCAGAATTTAATTACAATGTACTACAACACGTTAAATGTCAAAATATAACTTGGAAGTGATGGATAATGTGTAATTAATCTGCAAATTGCTAGCCCATTTTGGGTTCGGTTTCGGAGCACTGTAGGTTTTCAGATTCATCAACGAAAAGGAAGAGAAGAAGTTTGTGAAAGAATTTGCTCTACTATAGCCTTCTGTAGTCATCTGAATTTTGGTGATCTGGTATTCAACTAGTCACATGAAAACTGTCCCAGAGTTATGGTTCATTTTGTGATATATCCCTACTTCACAAAGTGATCATAGGAAGACTGAAGAGGGCTAAAAGAGTAAGGGGCTTATTTACAAGCCCCTTGAGCCACTTTTGCGTCATTTTTAACATGGGAAAAGTGACGCAAAAGTGGCACAAGGGGCTTGTAAATCTGCCCCTAAGTGTCCAGTTGGAGTGCTGGTGTTTTTGCTGTAAATAGTGATAAAGTTTAATATGTATGCAAGAAATGCCCTGGCCTTCACAGGAAGGAGTTTGAAACCCTCTCTGCCTAGGGTAGGTAGTCATCTAAAACAACAGTGGTTCCCTCAGGGGAACCTTTAAAGACTATGCTTCCTTGCTATAACAATAGAGCATATATACACACATGGAAAAAACTGTTGTTTTATTTACTCTATAACATTTGGTCATGTACACAAAAAACATTTGATGGATGATTCAAAAACAGTGCAATGATAGTGAGTAGTTACAAAGGTGAATAATAGTGTGCAAGTGCTACTTACAGAGAAAGAAACAATGCAGTCAACTAGGTTGTAAGTAATTTCATATTAAACAAGCATTGGAAATGCATTAGGTCTCGCATTTGTTTGATTTTGTGCTTTTGGCTTTGTAAATGGCAATGTGTTTTACCCATGGTTATGGAGTGTATGTATGCGTATGCAGTGGAATTATGTGGGTTGTATTGGAATTGTTATTTGTGGAGCAGCATGAAACATAAGGAAGGAGGGTGAAGAGAGCAGCATGGCGCCCACGTGAGGAGAAGAGGAGTGTGAGGCACAAGGAAGGAAAGTGAGAAGAGGAGCGTGAGGTACAAGGAAGGAAAGTCAGGAGAAGAGGAGCGTGAGGTACAAGGATGGAGAGAGAGGAGGAGAAGAGGAGCGTGAGGTACAAGGATGGAGAGTGAGGAGGAGAAAAGCAGCGCGAGGCACAAAGACGGAGAGTGAGGAGGAGCAGCGCGAGGCACAAGGAAGGAGAGTGAGGAGAAGCGCAGCATGAGGCACAAGGAAGGAGAGTGAGAAGAGCAGCGTGAGGCACAAGGAAGGAGAGTGAGGAGAAGAGCAGCGTGAGGCACAAGGACGGAGAGTGAGGAGAAGAGCAGCATGAGGCACAAGGACGGAGAGTTAGGAGAAGAGCACCAGGAGGTACAAGTAGGTAGAGTGAGGAGAAGAGCAGCATGAAGCACAAGGACGGAGAGTGAGGAGGGGAAGAGCAGCGCGAGGCACAAGGATGGAGAGTCAGGAGAAGAGCAGCATGAGGCATCAAGAAGGAGAATGACGGATAATAGCAGCGTGAGACAAATTAAGGTCCCCCTTTTTTTTTTAAAGAAAGAGGTAGGAGCAGAAAACTAGTTTTTGTTTTGTTTTTGGGAGTTTTACATAGCGCGAACTAGACCCGAAGGTATCGGAGCGCTTTACAGGAGCACCAGTTGCTTTACAGACAGACACATTAATTTTTTTTGTTAGTCACGGGGAGATTAAGTGATTTGCCCAGAATCACAGGATGTTGATCGTCCCTGCCGAGACTCGAACCCGGTTCCCCAGCTCCGAGGTCGATTGCTCTAGCTGTTAGGCCACATCCTCTCCCCATGTTTGCTACTGAAACCCCTAACAGTAGTACAAGAAGCAAATAAGTAAAAACATTAATCCTTAAATATAATGTATAAAAATGCCTTAACTTAGAACCATGAAATAAATGTTTGTTACCCTTCCTCTCCCGATTCTTGTGCCAATCCAGTAATAAATCAGGCTGTAAGGAGAGTTGAGGAATTATGTGTACCCAAAAAATAAAACAATAGGCCCTCTAAAATACCAAAAGCTTCCATTTTCTGCATGTAAGGAAAAAAACGGCCCCCAACCACCATGCTTTTAAAATAGCATTTTCAATGCTAGAGCTATTGGCGTTGCAAATGAAAATGTCTTTTACCCATGTGTTCAGGTTTGCAATGCAGTGGCCTTTGAGACCTTATAAGGAAAGCAGTCACCAAGGCAAAAGAAGGACTTTGCATCAGGCGAAGGTATCTAAAGATTAGCTTAGCATAAACCCCCACATCTCCCAGGCCCCACCCCTCCTCTCATGCAATGAAAAATGTTCAGGTCATATTGTAAGCTAATCGTGTTAGACGCTGTAAACATTCCATTAAACGATAAAAAAAAAAACGTCGATTGTGAAACTGCCACATTTGCTACCATTGTTCGTGGCTGGATTAAAAGTGAAGTACTTTCTAGTTGCCTGGTTGTGAGGCAAATTGTACATATTAGGAGCAGCTAGATAAAGGAATACAAAACAATGCATTTCTAAAACGGGCAAAGAACGTTCATGCAATGTCAAAACAAGCTTTGGAATCCTCTATTTCATTAATATATTGGAAGGCAGTGCAGCCAACCTAACACCTACACTGTAAAATCATGTGTGCTCTTGATGTCTTCTTTGGTTATTAGCGCCATGAAACCATATGGTGTACGTGCGCTCTATAAATACATTTAACATAACATAACAGACAGGATCCCACCAATGTGCAGGTGGAAACAAAGAATCTCCGGTGTGGCTCCATGTGGATGCTCACACTGAGGACAAAGTACTGCTGGACATCTTCAGATTGACAAACGTCTTCCCGTCCTAAAGCAATCATACTCTGGAAAAACTCCAAGTACCTGGAATGATTCACGACATATCCAACAAGCCACTTCATTCTGCAATTTGAAAGGAAACTCACATAACCTAAAAAACCTTTCATCTAGTCCCATCTATTGTATTTGGTCTTCTCAAATCCTCGGCTACAAAGATGACACCATCTTTTTGAATATGTAGCATTCCTGTTTATAACTTGTTCTTTGCTTGTCTCGCTATTATTCTATGTTTGTCTCTCTGTCACCTCGGGTCCTGGGTCCTGACACTCTACGTGAATAACCGAAAGAAAGAAAGAAAGAAAGAAAGAAACGCAGTACCATCTTTTAAACCAATTTCTAAAGGAGTCTCATTTCTCAAAACATGAGTACAGTCCGTTCCAGTAGCTTGATTCCACGTAATGCTTGTGGTTGAAAAGTTTAATACTGACATTTGCCCATGTCTATGCCGAATGGAATATAAATATGCAGTTAACACGCTCTAACCTCTAATTGACTAACAATATTATTATGATCCAATATTTGCAGCACCTTCACTTCCTAGTTGTCACAATTTATTGCAAATCTTTAAAATCCCTTCGCAATTACGTATTTAGTGGTGTGGGTGTATCAATATTGAGTGTTGTCCATCTTGGAACTGCCACTGCAGCCAGCAACCATTTTACTCCCTTAAATACACAGCGAGAAATGCAACATCTTTGCATCACAGGAAGGAACTTTTTTGATCGATTTTGGCCAGTAGGCCTGTGTCATCCAGTAGCAACATTTCACCCATGGAGTAATCAATTCAATTCAAAATTATATTTATATAGACCTTGGTCTTTAAACAATGGTGATACCAATAAAAACAGGATAAGACAACACAATTTATACATTCTCAATGTCAAAAGTTGATAGATTCTCGGTGAGGAAGTAGCAAAAATAACTTTTCTACACAGAACAACACCACTCTTCCTAAAAATTGTACAAAGTTTAAAACATTTTTAAAATACTATACAAATATTTATCCTTATAAAAGTAGAGGTAGTTTAAGATTTTAAAAATAAAAACTAATTCTCACTAAGGAACCTTTTGACTTCCTTCATGTAGTTCCCTAGTGCAATCGCAGTCTCCAGATTAGGCATTTCAGTAAGTAGTTTAACCGCCTGTATCCGTAGCCTTATATCATGTTTTAGGAATATTGGGCGAAGATATCGTTTACGCTGCTCTATTACTGTTACACAGTCTAACAGAATGTGCAATATATTGCCTTTAGTTCCCAATATGCACTTACAGTACCCATCCTGATGCAGCATTTTTGTTTTTAGTTCTTCATTTACTAACCAGGGATTTATACCAATTCTCAGTCTTAAAATCTCCTGTCTGTACCAGTGGTTTGGTAAAATATCCAGATAAGGGAACCATTTTTCATTTAGCCATGCATCTCTCATAAATTGCACTGATTTTTTCTTAGCCAGATAATCCATATCTGCTCGTCTAGAGGCTTCTAGCCCTTTATTTCTGAGATCGCTTTTACTAAATTCTACATTCAGGGATTCTGGGCAGATTTTCACCTTTACATTCTCACAAACCGATAATATTTCCTTCCTTATCTTTTTAGCCCATTTTAGATTGCTACATTGGATCTCTTATCTACACCACTGAGATACCTTTTGGCCTATATCTGAGTCCAAGCGTTTCCAGAATCTTATTAAAATCATTTGTGACTCAACCCTCCACGCAGTAGTGCCTAACTCGTTTCTTATTGCTTGAATCATTGACGAGTATGGCATTGACAGTAGAGTTTTCAGGCACCTCCCTTCCTCTAAATCCCAATCTTGTTTACCGCTTAAGTAAAGGACTTCTGCTCCATAAAGTACTTGTGGCGGTATCATCGCACTAAAGGCCCATGGAGTAAATATGGCAATAACATTGACCCCCGAGGTCCTCCTGGATCAAGAGGAGTTGGATTAAAATACCCACAACGTATATTTTGGCCACTTGTGCAAACGTTCTTAAAGGGCTACCAGTATGGCGAAAAAAATTCTCAAGTCATGCGTGACTTAGGCCTAGTTTAATAGAGTCTGAGATCAGATAGTTGCGCCATTCCGACATGGCACCTACGCAATTTTCTGTATGCATGCATTCCTGTGTGCCCCTCTTGCTTCAGGCACTAGCCGTACTTAGCTCAGCTGGAAGGATTTTCTGAACCCCAAACAAAATGACATTTCGCCTATGGGTTCTCCTTTTCCACGATCAATAGGACCTTTTATGAGACATTTGCTGCAATCTGGTGACCACCTGTGGACATCTGCAGTGGCCGCTGAGGCTGCTCCCACTATGGACCTTTATGTAGCACCAGTCTGTGAATGCGAGGGAGGACAAGTTCCAACTCCCCTTTGCAATGCACTAAGAACAAAAAACAAGCACGGAATCGAAACCTGTGGTGCGCGCGCACCACAGAGGAGCCGAACGCGGGAATTGAAACCAGTGGTGCGCGCGCACCACAGAGGAGCGGGGGGGCGAGGGAGCCTGTCGTCTGTGCCGCGCGCTGATGCGCGTCCTAGACACGGACGGGAATGGGTGGAGCAAAGGCGGGACATGCGCCCACCTTTGCCCAATTGCGTGCCGTTTAAAAAAAAAAAAGCACGCTACAGCCAATGCCAGCCTGCGAAAGCAAAACCACACGCACGAGCGTGTGGTTAGCTTTCTGAAGCCCATACAAGAGGTCTCGCACTGCAACACTAGGCGCAAGACCTAAAAAGGAGTCAGATTTCATTTGAAAAAAAGGACTCAGATTTGTGGACACTTCAATGTATGTCAGTCAATAGGTGGGTATGTGGATGTTTCAACCCTTACAAGTATTTCCACCGGATCTTCATATGGACAAACTTGGTAGTAACTTTACAGATAAATTAACAGGAGTAATCAAGAATAATCAAGACACATTGCACATCCACTTTAAGGATCAAGAATGATCAGAAGGGTCATCATTACTTTCAAACTGCAAACACCATCTCAGATCAGTGCAATGCAACTCCCCATATTTGCGCAGTGCCTGGATACACCATCCATGTGCAAAGAAAGTCCTGTTTATGGTTTATTGTTTTTTTTTTGTATATGTATGTGGGAAGCTTTTTATGTCAAGGAAGCATAGGCTTTAAAGCTTCCCCAAGGGTAATCATTGTTATCTTGTAGACTATATACCCAGTTTCCTAGGAATAGCAGGTTGTCCATACTATTTTACTAGGACAGATAGTCAGCTTCAATGTATTATGATCTCCTCACCAAAATAATATCTAATTTCGCCAGTTACAATGTAACAATTTTGCCAGCTTTGCAAATTCAAGACCTGAAAGTGACTTATTCTACACCTCTTCGCTCTTAAGCCATTAGGCTATCTCTTCAGTTGACTTCCTTTAAGTCTCTCATATCACCCTCTAACCTCATGAGCATTTTTGTTTTTGTTGGATTGGTCTGAATGGACCAGTTTGCTCTTTGATTTGTATTCCATCAAAGCTTCAGTTGACATCAATCCATTATTTCTCTTGTGTTTTGTTTTCACTGTCTCACAATGATCCGCATCCTTGCATTCCAAAGTTGCAGTCATAACTCTTTTAATTGAAACGTTATATGTATTCAAATATGCATTTGCATTTGGCGACCAAAACATTGAGTTTTCTGCATTTTCTTTCCATTCTTCATTGATTATGCTTATTTATTTCTGGCACCCAATATAATCATAGATTGACTCACAGACTTTCTCTCTTCTTCTACACCACATGTGTTGCTTTGTCACTTACTTTGTTAATTTGTGTTTTTATACATGCCCGGGGTTTTCTTTTCAAGTGGTTTCTTAGTGGTGCCTATTCTGCTAGATCTACAATGTTTCTATGTGCCTTTCCAACAATATAAAAGCTTTATCTATAGTTCTACAAGGTGACATTTTAAATAAAGACATAAAGTGTTGTTTTTGTTCTTTTGGAAAAGATAGACAGAGTAACAGTAAATGGGTAAGTTCATGTGGATTTTTTTCCCTTACATCTACTTAAAAGCCTATTATACTTTTTTGTTTACAAATGATAGTTTATTTCTCCTACTATCTTGTCAGTTAACCAATCTGTATTTACATAAGTCTTTGTCTAGCTTCTCGTAGATAGCTTGAAAGGTAAGCGCCCTTCCCGATGCCTCCATAATGTCAACGGATATTTCACCACCTGCACTGCACCTTGTTAGCCAACAACACTGGTTGCAGAATGGCATGGCAGAATAGGAGGAGGGAGCATGGTATTGGTTTGAACCCACTGCAAAGAAAAAAGAAACAGGGGCATAGGCTGGGGACACTAAAAGAAGGGCAGGCTTCAGAAAACCCACATCTGCATCTGTTCCGCAGTCACATAAAAAAAACCACAAAATTCACCAGTCACTTTTTTCCAGTAACAAGGAAGAGCAGCAAAAACAAAAACAAAAAGGGAGCTGGAAAAGATCTGGGGGGCAAAAATTGCCACATTCATCACAAGGAAACCATCCACGTAGCGTCCATCTGTGTTTTTCCTGCGATTAAATACTACACCAAGGGGGATATTCTCAAGAACGTGCGATAAACATCGCCAAAATAGCTAACGCAATTTTTCATATCGCCGTCTATCGCGGGAAAATAACTCAGTGTCAACGTCGTATTCACAACACGGCGGTAATATGCGATAGTTTCCCGATAACGCCTCAAATGTCCGCGATACAACTACTGTGACGGCGATAAAAAAGGAAACCCGAACGCGGAAATAGTTGCTATGGGCCCAACCGCGATAGAAAAATCGTCGACAAGCAGCGCCAGGCTTGCAAATCCCACGTCAGGCGGGAAAAATCACCATAAAAGCAGCAAAAAAAACCATAACAACTGCGAAGCACAATGGAGGCAGCCGGAGCAAGTACAGAGGACAACCCGAACCCCACAAGCCCCACAGAGGACCAGCCTGGGACCTCGGGGTCAGGGAAGGGCAAGGAGAAGAAGAAGAGAAAGATGCGGTTCAGTCCACAGGAAAACAGGATCCTGATTATGGAGGTGATAGAACACCATCAACAACTGTTTGTCACCTCCACTGTGTCATTGGCAACAAAAAATGGAACATGGCAGTCCGTCGTGGACAAGGTGAATGCAGTCGGAGTGCTGAGGAGGACAATGGACGAGGTCAAGAGGCGCTGGAATGATGTGAAGTGCAAAACCAAGCTGAAACTCGCAAACAACCGCAAAGCAGCAATGCAGACTGGGGGTGGGATCCCTGCACCACAGGAGGAGCTGGATGAGATGGAGGAAATGGTGTCCACAGTCATCAGTGTGGAGACGGTGGCAGGAGTCGGGGGACTGGACATTGCTCAACATGACCTGACACAACAGCAACAGGGTGAGTAACCACCAGGGACTGGGGGGACGGGGAAGATGGGCACAATGGCACACATGCACAATGAAGTATAGCACACTGCACAACCACAATGACTCCGGATCATGTCCCTGATCTCCTTGCCATACTGCAGCACACATAGAAACAGCAAGCAGTCCCCCGTCCACAATGTGCCCAGAGGAGGCCCTCCCCACACATCACCAATCTCACAACAAACACATGCACATGTGCTGAACCCAGCAAAGCTGCGGATCCGTGAGCCCCACTGACAATGCAAGTGACACTGCATGACAATGAGCATGTCTGCAGGCCACTCATCATGACATGTTCACGCCACGACACCGAGGTGGCTGAGTGTGGTCCACATCCGGAAAGGAGCAAGTCACACACTGACACATCCACGTGCACAAACAACCCCTGACGGCAACAAGACATCTGCGGACAAACCATGCCCAAGAGTCCCAACTCCCACCAAGAGCCCAATTTACTCCAGTATGCAACATCTCAGCACTGCATAAGCATAGAAGTCAAAGGCACACCGCCTGAAAGGGAGAAGGCCAAGCAAAGTCTGAGCTGCAGGGGCGACTCTCCCACAATGCAGCACACACACAAGAATCAGAGCACATCAACATTGACAACAATGTGGTACAAACTGCAGCACTTTCACAACAGAACAGAGGACACAACTGCTGCCACTTGTGTGTAGAAACTGGCCAATCACATTTGGCATAGCAGGAAACTGTGACATGATAATGGACAAGTACAACCCCACATCCCTGATGGTGCACAAATGTCCACTGTCCCGCTTCAAATAGGCAGCTCCTCCTAAACAGTCACAATGTACATTGTCATGCAGTCTGTTTGGAAACTTGGCCACTGCGTGAACATACATGGAACACACTGTTAAACTGCATCTCCCCTTTACATTGCAGAGGGAGAATCATCCCCTCCTGCAGAGCAGACCGAACACCTCCTCACTGATGACGAGGAGGACCTCCCCACCTTCGACACCGATGCCCTCCAAGAGCTCATGGACAGCTTCGGCACCCCACCTCCAGGAGCAGGGCAGCCCAGCTGCATCGAGGAGACCCCACCCCCTGCACAGACCACACAGCAGGAAGCACCCACCACCCCGGCTGTCTCCCAGGATCCCCACGAACAACACATGGCATTTCAACGCCATGTGTTGGAGGGCCGAAGGAGATGGCTGATCAGGTGCGGGTGGGGTTCGACCTCATGACAGCCAAACTTGATGCCATCCATGGGTGTCTATGTCCCATCAGGGACCACTTACAGTCCCTAACGGACACCCACAGTCCGCTCCATGGTCTCCAATGAGCCATGGCTGACATTGCTGGAGTCATGACTCGGAGACAAGAACACCTGTCTAGTCAGAGTGGCTCCAGCGATCTCAGCCGTGAGTTGGGACACATGCGGAGGCTCATGGTGGACATGGTGCGGATGGAGGCGGAAAGGATGGCTGTCATGGCTGCACATCAGCGAGATGTAACTGGGATCTTCCATGCCCTGCAGATCCTCATCATGGCATTGCTGCCACAAGGCCTGGCACAGATGAATGCTGCTGCTCCTACACCATCCACATCTCCGCCCCCTGATGTGTCAGTGCCCCACAGTGCGCCAGACATTTCACCTCCGGCACCTGATGTGTCACTGCCACACAGTGCGGCCGACAATCCACCTCCGGCCCCTGATGTGTCAGTGCCACACTGTGCTGCAGCCAAAACACCAACACCCACAGGTGAGGCACATCACACATCAGAGGACGATGATGTGGATGAGACTGCCGTTGTGGTAATGAGGAAGCGGTAGCATTCATCTCTGCCATATGACCTGTTTCAGCTTGGTTCGGCCCTTTGCATCATCACCTTCCACTGTCCCCCGATACACTCTGCGGCACTCACCTTGGACCTCGACATGGACTGCCATATTCTGTTTGGTTACCAATGACACAGCAATCAGACTGCCGACTGAACTCTTCCTCTTCCGATGAACTTGTCCTTCCCTAAGGACTCTGGCTCTCCCTCCATGGGACAACAATGTCAAGTGGGGTGTGCATGGCCATGTACTGCTCCAGCTGCAACACTCCACTGGATGTGAATAAAACATTCAAATTCACACAGATGTGTCATGTCTATGATCCTTCAAGTATGACAGTATGGATGAATGTAGGGTCACTGATTCCCCCTCATGTCCATTTTGCACATGTTGTGGGGCTTGGGTCACAGGGTGCAACATTGCCGATTGCGGTCCGGGTGGCGCAGACACTACAACGGAGACACACGTCTGGTTACTTCCTTGTCGAGGCCAGAACTGAGCCATGCCCAGAGCCCCGGGCTCATTGTTCACACCCCTACGCTGGACTGGCATACGCCAGCCCAGCCCACTCCGCTTAAGCTCACAGGGGGTGACGACACAGCTACATGTCCCAGGTCTTCCCTGTAATGATCTGCTGGTCACTGTTCTAGTTGTCAGCATGCCACAGCCACTCCCTGAGGGCTGGTTTACACCCACACCACACCCATCCAACACAGGTCACTGGACATGTGACCCTGCCAATAAAAGGGGCCCACAACAGCACATCCCCCACTGCCGGTGGTGACATGATGGCGTCCGCATCCACGGAACTCAATCATTAAGGGTCCGTGACTTGCGTCGCACAGAGTTAGTGGCACCCGATGGCCTGCGTCCGGCACGGGCCCACCGCCACGTGGCGATGACTTGCGTTGCACTGAGTTAGTGGTACCCGATGGCCTGCGTCCGGAACGGGCCTACTGCCACGTGGCGATGACTTGCGGTGCACAGAGTTAGGCCCACATGAAGAGCTGAGCGGGTGTGCAGCCTGCGATGATGCGTTGGCCTCGATACGGTGTCCAGCAAATCAAGACTCAATTTGAATTGTGAGCCCTGCTGGACCGCAGTGTATGCGCAGGCAGCAGTCAGCACCCACATGACTCCGTGGTGCGGTGCTTCAGGGTGCGCTGGGGGCCTGTGGCGCGGAATCCAGCGATCGGCTGAGGAGGTTGCACCGGCACGTGGAGGGCCCTCTTGGAGACACGCCGGTGGCAGCAGGTGAGCATTGAGGCCTGGGTGCACAGGGGCGGGCAGTCATCGCTGGGCGGCGGACCGGTCTGGGGACCAGGGCTGGGGTGCAGCAGGTGCACAGGATCACACAGGCACCACCGGTCACGGCAGCGGCCTTGTGGCTGGGTGGCGGGCGCCGCCCTGGCGGACACGACCCTGCATGCGCTGACGAGATGTGCGCGGGTTGGCTTGGGACATAGTCTCCTTGTCTCCAGTGTGAATACGGCCGTTGAATGTGGTCGGGCACGTGTGTGTAGGCCTATGGTCATGATATGGTGGACACAGAGACACACGCAGTAGTTACTGTGGTGGCCATCCCGGAACTGGACCACTCCCAGGGCCCTGGGCTATTCATTCATGACATACGCCGGCCAAGGCCGCTCCGCTCAGGCTTACAGGGGGGACCACATGGCTACATGTCCAAGGTCTTCCACACTGCCTGGGGTAACCTGTTTGCGTCCACTGTCCACTACACTGCAAACACCAGCAGTAGATGTCCAAATGGACATGTCTGTGCTGTGCATACTGCAGTCTGTCTGGCACATCTCCGCCACACTTGGCCTTTCTTATTGCTGTACATTCTGCTATTGTGTGGCAGAGGGGCTCTGCCTTTGTGGATGGTTTGTCTACATGTCTGGCCCCTGTTACCACGGTTACTTGTGTTGTCGTGTCCGGTAGTTGGGCATGTTAGTTGGCATGTTGTATGTGATTTTGTTACGTGTGCTCTCCCACAGTTGTGAGTTGTGTGATTGTGGAGTTGAGGTGTGTGGTGTGTTCAGTTAGTACTTACCAATTGGCAGTGCCTTGCCATAGGTGCCATCCTGGAAGCGCTGGTTGATGATGGACTGTCGGAAGATGTATATATCATGCACACTGCCTGTGAATTTGGCGACGACATTGGTGAACTGTCCCAGGTGGTCCACTATTGCCTGCACATTGATGGAATGCGTGTGCTTTCTGTAGCGGTAATTGTGTGCAGGGTCGGCAGGGGGCACAAGTGGTACATGTGTACAGTCAATTTCCCCCGACACCTGCGGTAAGGCAGCTATGGCATAATTCCCTTGCATGGTCTCCAGCTGTTCATGCACAGCGTGGGGGAAGTGAAGGTGCTGGGGTATCAAGATGATACAAACCGTGATGTTTACAGGTATGATGAATCCTGCATAATGAGACCGTAACAGATGTTTGTGTGGTCGTAACCTTCCTTTTCTTTCCTGCAGAGGTTATGAGCACATGGACTTCTGTTACAGTATATTTGGACTGGATTCATCATACCTGTGTGCATTCCGGTTTGTCCAAGTGCAATACACTGTACCAGATTACGTTTGTGACTATGAGGACGCTTGACCATTGTCACCATTTCTCAAACAGGTTTCTGACTACTGATTTCGGGATGTGGAATGGTATTGGGGAGTTCCCGCAGCATTTGCAGTTTATTGGATCCACATGTTGCCCTGGTGAAGTCCCCCATTGGGAATGGAACGCGTTGGCTGAGCTTTTCGTCTTGTTGTTTATGTATTTGTAATAAAGTTCTGTTTTTCCACTACCGTTGACTACTGGACTTCATGACCTGGTGGGGAGGGTCCGGGGGGTGGTTGCGGTGGGTGTTGTGGCCCTCTTGGGTCTCCAGGCTGCATGATCATTGTCTCCATGGCATCTGTTGGTCTTCAGATGTGGCTCTAGGCTGGGCTCCCTTTCATACTGCAGGTTGTCGTCATGCTTAACACCAGTAAAAGGCAGGTGTTGAATCCCTGCTGCTAACTCGCCTTATCGCCTGTTTTCGGATAGCATCGCTGATATGGCTGGTCATTGAGAATATCGCGAAGTGGTGTTTTCGTGTGTTTTTGCACTGGAACGCCTACTCTGCATATCATTAGCGTTAGTTGTCGCTCTCATCCGTGGCGATGTGTTTTGCGGCAGCTATCGCAGGAAAAATGGCGATGTGAGCAGTGTGCACCATCTTGTGAATAGGGCGATGAGTATATCGCCACTTTTGCGGCGCTAAAGTGCCGATAAATCGGCGATGGCTCCTTGAGAATATGCCCCCAAATTTTGTATTTGGAAAGATGGTGAAAAATCGATGTTTTATCAACTGAGAATGAGTGATGTCGATGAAATGGTTTCTGTTTTAATCTACTTTTCAAGTAGTACAAATGGTTTCCTTTATGAAGTTTTATTTATTGAACAGTCATAAATCAAATTCTCAATTGTGCTTTTTGATTTAATCGCCCACATTCTTTTAAATTTAAATAAATCTCTCAATCACAGAGGGGACTATTTAAAAACTGCATTTTGTACTGTGTGAAGCAGTACTACAGTTGCATTACTCATGTACTACAAAATGCAATTCAGAAACCTACATGCAAAGTCCAGTGCAGAAACTCGACCACTAGTATGGATATTGCTGCTCACATAGGTTGCCGTTGTGCTAGGAAATATATAAAGGAAATGGGGAAGAGGCTGGAAAATAGGGAAAACATTACCTATCTTAGAAGGGGTGAGGGTCGGGTAAGGAGGCTTAAGCTAGAGACACACACCCATGCAAGAGTAAGCCATTGTGTCACAAACTGCACTCCGTAAGTTACTACATACAAAAAGGCTCCAAACAGTAGTAAATGTGCTGTTTATTTCACCAGGCCTCATCAGACAGGATGCGTTTCGGCTGTGCAGCAGCCTTGGTCGCCTAATGAGCACCATCTTGCGAACAGTATATATACTCTTGTAAGTGAAAAACATAAACAAAATACTACAGTGTTCGTTTATAAGCAACACAGCATCATAAAACAAATGCTGAGCACTCATGGTAATTCAGTAATGCATATACAATTCTAATCATTCTTTTTTTAATAAGTTGAATATTACTGCCCTTGAAGGTGAATACCTTTAATTTAATTGCAGGCTAAGAAATAAATTAAGAAATATGCACTAATAGGCATTAACCAATGTCCTCATTCCGAATTGAAACGGATTAATATTATACCAAAAATTAGCAAGTTAAAACTGAGATCATATTTGAGCTTGAATAGGCAACACTCATGTAGTGCATGCAGTACACCCACGAGCGGCAAACCTAATGAATTTATAGTTCAATGAAAATGGCAACTGCAACAATTATGCAAACACTCTGGATCATCCAATGTCAACATTATGTCCGGGATCTCTGGCAATTAAGGCACACTTTTGCTTGAAGCTAGAATAGTCTCTTGTCCCATGTTAGACATTAAATATCTCTTGCAATGTTGTGGGTTCACACCACTTTTTAAAAGTGCACTGTTGCATATCTAAATAAAATGTCTCGACCCAGTTCATTTCAATTCAATGCCTTTCAAATGAACTGGGTCGAGACATTTTATGCAACAGTGCAGAGATCCCGTGACATAATGTTGACATTTGATGATCCCGAGTGTTTGCATAATTGTTGCAGTTTCCATTTTCATTGAACAATAAAGAGCAAAATGGTGGCTGTTCTTTGTTGTGAGAAAGGCCGCTTGGACAAACGAAACGCATTACTTGAGATTGAAGTTGTCACAATAAAAGAAGTCTTGTGAACCCGAGTGTGCTGGAGCCTGTTTCGGATGTATGGAATGGGCATTTGGATTATATATATATATATATATATATATATATATATATATATATATATTTATTTATATATATATATATATATATATATATATATATATATATATATATTCACTGAAAAATCCATAGGTTTCAGGGACGTTATACTTAGAAATTAGCCTTTAAAAAACCTTGGAAATTCACTGAAAAAACCACAGGTTTCAGGGACGTTATAGTTAGTTAAACATTTCACTTGTACAAAACCAGAGAAATTCGTCCGTTATAGTTAATTGAGCTAACTATAACTCGTGCCCCCGCAATGCACTGCTGATGACGTCACATATTACATCACTCATGACATGGTCAGTGACATCACTGATGACATCACTGATGACATCATCCACGTGGCCGTCTGGGATCCCATCCCCCGGGGCCCGGCCATTCATTTTTTTTTTAATAAAGGGAGGGGGGCTGCGTGGCCCTGTTCCCTGGGACACTTGTGGCCCCGAAGACCCCATCCCCTGGGAATGTTATTGTAAATAAAGCGGATAAGGGAGGGAATGTAGTGCTGTGGCCCAGAAATCTATATATGAATGAGGCAGAACGACACCTTAGCGACACGTCATGCTATAGGAAAGCGTTGTTCCAGGAGTTGAAATCCGTCAAAGATCTGGTTTATAAAGAGTTATCCCAGTGGAAAGGCGAAGGGTTATTGAGTAAAAACGAGTACAATTTTCTTAAAAATAACCATCCTATTACTCCAACCTTGTACTTTATTCCCAAAGTCCACAAAAAGGTTAAACCCATACCTGGTAGACCCATCATCTCGGCTCAGAAAGGTATTCTTGAAGCCACGTCTAAATATGTTGATTTTTTCTCCATGAATTTGTAGACAGCCTTCCTTCCTTCATTAAGGACACTGGGCATTTCCTCTCTAAATTGAAAGATGTTACCTGGAATCATAATTGCCATTTCATAGTTATGGACATTTGCTCTCTTTACACTACCATACACCATACTGACGGGTTGGAGGCTGTCAAATACTTTTTAAACAAAAGGAATATCCAATTTTTCAAACATAATGCTATGTTGTTAAACATGATTGAACTGTGTTTGTTGAACAATTATTTTTGTTCAACAAAGAGATATATCAACAGCTGCGTGGAGTTGCTATGGGGGCATGCTTCTCTCCCAGCTATGCGTGTTTACACGTAGGCTGGTGGGAGGAGCATGTCCTCAGGCAGACCCACAAAGAAATGTTTGATGCTCATGTTCTTAGATGGTGGCGTTTCATTGATGATATTTGTGTGATTTGGCAGGGATCAATGGAATCTGCACGGGAATTTGTCAATGCAATTAATGTCAACAATCTAAATCTTGAGTTTACAGCCAACATTAGCAATCAGCGTGTCGAATTTCTTGATGTAGAATTGTATATTGATAACAACAAGATAGAAACGAAACTCCACAGAAAGAGTACAGCAGGAAACTCAATACTACATGCGAGTAGTTCCCACCCAAGACACCTAATCAAAAGCATCCCGTATGGGGAATATCTTAGGATCAAAAGAATCTGTAGCTCTAACTCAGACCTTGCTCAATGCCAAGCAGAAGCAACACAAAGATTTTTAGCTCGAGGATATAATAGGAGAGATCTGAATAGTGCATTATGTAGAGCCAACAATACTGAGGATGAGAGTAGTCCAAGGTGTGATTTAATTTCTAATAGGATAAAGACTTGAATATTACACAAGACAATACTAACACTGTCAGATTAATAACTACATATAGCCAGCATGAAAAACAGGTTAGGAGCATCATCTACAAAAACTGGCCAATTATCAAAACAGACTTAACTTTATCGTCTATTCTGCCAGAATTACCATCTACCACCTTTAGAAGGGCACCGTCGATGAGGGATAGATTGGTTAAAACAAGCCCTGAGGTACTAGCTCCCACCAATTGGCTATCTAGCAAGACCGGCTTCTACAAATGCATCTCATGCCGTGCATGTAAGTTTGGTGTCAACACACAGGAGTATACTGACGCATTTGGACAAACTCCAAATAAAATTAATGGGATGTACACCTGCAGAACTGACTTTGCAGTATATGTCCTTGAATGTACTTGTCAGTTACAGTACGTAGGTAGTACGAAACTTCATGTGTTTAATCGTATTTTACAACACCTACGTGCAATAGTAAATTCTGATCCCAGCTATCCTGTTGCACGCCATTTCAAGCTAGTCCATAACAACAACTTGAACGACCTTAAATATTTTGTAATTGACGCAGTACCGAGGTCAATAAGAGGCGGCAACAGGGAAAAGAAATTACGTCAGCTTGAATCTCAGTATATTTTACAACTTGATACCAAAATGCCGAATGGCCTCAATACGGGAGAAGATTTACATAACTTTTTATAACTTGGTTATTTATTCAGAACTATATAGGCTTTTTTACATTAATGTTTGAACTTTTATCTCCAGTTGATTTTTAGCCCCGGATTTTGCCTTGTTTTTAGCCCAGTCCTTGCCAAATTTTAATAGATTTTATCGGTTTTAATGAGGTTTTTTACTGGGTTGGTTGCAGGGTTTTAATTGGGTGCTTTTAACCAGTTTCAAATGGACTAAATGAGAACCTATTTATCTCCCATCATTGTAGTGTATTTATTACTTTGCACTATTTCTAGAAAGGTCTGGAGTTCAGTGAATTTTGCACAGTTCTATCAATGCACTTTAGAGAAATATTTGCTTTTGCTATTTTGGAGTATTCCCCTGGGTCACTTATGTGAACACATATTTGTGATAACTTGGATCAGTAAATTAAGATGTCCGTATTTGTTTACACTTTCTTCATGACAACAAGCATTAGCTGTTACATTGAACATGTGTCATGTATTAATTTAGGCTCAGGTCGGCCGTCCATATATTTTTACCCAATATGCAGCTATGTTAATTCAAATAGTTGTCATATTTTTTAAATGTTATATGCACCTTTTAAGAACAAAAGCACTTTTTTCACGATTTTTTCACCACTAACTCCCACTTAAAAATAAGCCAAATTATCATGAATAGATCGATTTGCAAAGTTGTGTTTATTGTGACCTTTTTGCTTTCAGGTAATATTTGCCTTATTATACGGTTTGGCCACTTGGCCACTATTTCATGATACAACAACATTTAAGTAAGTTCGCAACATGTGATGAATTGTTCATTCCGATTATCGTAGAGCATTATGCTTTTACTTGATGCTTGTATTAGAACTATGTCACAACAGTGTATATAAGATATCACATCAACTCTTCTAATCATGTTAGTCTGTTGTCTAGCTTTAGCGTGATAGTGGGAGCTTTCAATCAATTAGTCTGTCACTATATAACATTGCTTAATGGTTCTGGCACGTCATGTGATCAAGACCGGGGAAACTCGGTCGAAATGCGTCATGCTTTGGATTTTGCAATAAAGCACTACCTTATCACCAAGCACTTTGTGGTCCGTACCTGATTTCCAACTAAAGTGGAGTCCAATCGGGATTGTGGTTGCCCATATATATATATATATATACATATATATATATATATTCACTGAAAAATCCATAGGTTTCAGGGACGTTATACTTAGAAATTAGCCTTTAAAAAACCTTGGAAATTCACTGAAAAAACCACAGGTTTCAGGGACGTTATAGTTAGTTAAACATTTCACTTGTACAAAACCAGAGAAATTCGTCCGTTATAGTTAATTGAGATAACTATAACTCGTGCCCCCGCAATGCACTGCTGATGACGTCACATATTACATCACTCATGACATGGTCAGTGACATCACTGATGACATCACTGATGACATCATCCACGTGGCCGTCTGGGATCCCATCCCCCGGGGCCCGGCCATTCATTTTTTTTTTTAATAAAGGGAGGGGGGCTGCGTGGCCCTGTTCCCTGGGACACTTGTGGCCCCGAAGACCCCATCCCCTGGGGCCTGGCCTCACGTTGGGGACTGCGGGTGAGCCCCAATGCCCCCTCGATCCCAGCCAGCTCCCCGCCTCCTGTGGGAGCCAGCATTGCTTTTGGACAATGGGAGCTGATGACATGGAGCTCCCCTTGTCCAAAAGCAATCTGCTTTGCTTCATGGAAGGGAGAGCAGGTTTCCATGAAGCAAAGCAGTGTTTGCTATGGCAGGGTGGGAGCCGTGCTCCCGCCCTGCCATTGCAAACTGCAATGTCCTGGGGGTAGGCACCCCGGGACATTGCTGGAGCAGGCCTTCGGTGTGGCAGTCCCCAGGGCCAAGGAGGGCGCAGGAGGGGCGCCGTGTGGCCCCCTCCCAGCAAGTTTGAAGCCCGGAGAGGTGGTGGTCCCCGGGGCCAGGGGTCTGCTACGGACCCCCGTATTTACATATTCAATGCCCCTGGGTGGGTGGTGGTCCCCGGGGCACGGGGGGCCCATGAGGCCCCCCACATTTATTAGCTCAATGCTCCGGGGAGGTGGTGGTCCCCGCACTTCATGATCAATGCCCTGGTGAGGTATAATTTAAATTTAAGCCCCAGAGAGGTGGCGGTCCCTGGGGCTTGGGGGGGCCCGTGAGGCCACCCGCCCATAATGAGAATTTGGCCAAAAATATATTAAAAAAATTCTTTTTTTTGCCCTGCAGGCCTAGGGGGTCAGGGTGTTTCTACCCTGCCCCCTTTTCTTGTTTTTTATCTTTTTTTCTCCTTTTTTCTTGTGACTCGGTCTTGAGTCACAAGATGGCTGCCAACACCTTCTGGTTTGGAGTGTTGACAGCCAATTAAAATGAAGCTCATGCTCAGGAGGGTTCGCGAACCCTCCTTGGCCCTCAGGTATCGATATATATATATTTTTTTATTTCTCAGGAACTACTTAACGGATTTACACCATTTAAAAAAATGGTCGCTTTCTGAACCAAGAGCTACCTTTTTACCAAATGTGGTGTAATTCTGTTCAGCAGTTCGGGCTGTAGCAATGTCTAAAGTACCTGAGTAAATTAACATGGAGAAAACGCGTTTAGGGACCCCCCTTTTTTCTCAGCCCCCGCTTGACGAATCACCCCAAAACTTGCAAGACAGGAGCTGACCGGAGAGCCCCAGTTTTGAAAATTTCGCGAAGATTCGTCAAATGACGCCAAAGATATTGGCAAATCAAAAAACGCTTTTCCTATGGAAACTAGGTCCTAACTATAACTACCTACTGGCAACCTCCAGTAGGTAATATATATATTGAAAATTTCACCTGGTGGTCCGTACCTGTTTTCCTTGCCTTTGGATGTGGCAAGGTGGGATTGTGTTTTGCATATATATATATACAATATATACAATCCACCAACTGCCACACATTACGCCTGAACTCCTTCATGTCGGGTGCCTCCGCTGTGCATGTGGCTTGCACACAATATTTTTCTCACCAAACAGGGCTCTCCATCAAGAACCGTACTGGAGCTCTCTGGGGATTCAAGCGATGCATTTATTCAAATTACACACTTTCAAAATGCAATTGTTCCACTCTGCCTGGCTCGCGTTTCAGCGTGTCCGCCTTTCTCAAATGCTTCAAGTGGGATTTCTTTAGCGTGCAGGTGGTCCCGTGGTCCATTTAACTCCTACTTAGTTATTGCCATCAAGGAAGGACTACGACCTTGTTGCAGTTCCCTCCATTATTTTCACCGCCATCTTAGCATGGTTTTATTTCAATCTTCGTGATGTTCATCTAAGTGATGGTATTCATTTAAGTAATTGTTTTTCTCTTTGGCGGTATCATGGTGTTAATTATTTTGCGATTATCGGAGTGGCCACATTTCACGGTCTCCCCTTCGACAGCCACATTTTAGTCCATCAGAAATATTTAGCCTGAAGATGCGATGCTTTGTAGCTGCCTCACCCATGTAGTCATGTCCAACTGTTTAGTTAGCAGGCATACTTCTCTTTGGAATGCGATGGTTCTGGCGTGTTTCAAAAATACAATCCTCCAGTTGCCACAGATTACGCCTGAACTCCAACATGTCGGGTACCTCCGCTGTGCATGTGGCTTGCACACAATATTTTTCTCAGCAAACAGGGCTCTTCATCAAGAACCATACCGGAGCAGTCTGGGCATTCAAGCGATGCATTTATTCAAATTACACACTTTCAAAATGCAATCGTTCCACTCTGCATGACGCGTTTCAGCATGTCCGCCTTTCTCAAATGCTTCGAGTGGGATTTCTTTAGCGTGCAGGTATTCCCCTGGTCCATTTAACTCCTACTTAGTTATTGCCATCAAGGAAGTACTACGATCTTGTTGTAGTTCCCTCCGTTATTTTCACCGCCATCTTAGCATGGTTTTATTTCATTCTTCGTGATGTTCATCTAAGTGATGGTATTCATTTAAGTAATTGTTTTTCTCTTTGGCGGTATCATGATGTTAATTATTTTGCGATTATCGGATTGGCCACATTGCACAGTCTCCCCTTCGACAGCCACATTTTAGTCCATCAGAGCCACGGGCAGGCAGTGTCTTGGGCGAGAGAGATGCTTTGACGAATGTTTGACTACAAGCGCTCCTCCCCTCCCTTGTTGAAGCTCATGGGGCCCTAATTAGGCTACCTAAGTATTGTTTTTAAAGAGAATACCACATAGGTATTGGATAAATGTATTTTTGACAAAGATGCATATTAGCCTTTGACATTGACTAGACTGACCACACTAGGTAACAGTCAGAGTGGTAAAAGGGATCAACATCCTAGGTCCTGAAGAGAAGCTGAGGGGTAGGCTTCAAAACATGTAGACCCGTGAGTAAACTGCCCATTATAGCACTTTTTCCTCCTTTTCCCCACTTTTATTAATACAAGCTATAAGGAGTATTAAAGTTTAGTTTTCCACGCAGCCAGGTATTTTTTAACTCACTTATCTTCTGACCCTTCCACTCTCACATCAAACACATTATTACACTTCACTTGAAAGTGCTCCCATGTATCCGTAGGTCGCAGCACGCCCCGTTCCGCAGCGGGACAGGAAGAACCCAATGATGAAGCATGCCACCAAGGGACCTTTTGGTGGGTGAGGGTTATTTTAGAACACATATCGTTTCTCCCATGCTAGAAACCGAATGGTTCTCTTGAGTTTAGTCACTAATTGTAAGGATATCACGGTTCTTTGGAATTGAGAGTGGACTCCCTTTGTTTTTTCATTACTTGTAGAGGAGGCCAAGTCCACAACTTATTATACCTCTTCACTCCCTTCTTTGTTTTTTGGCAACTGTTTAGTTAGCAGGCATATTTCTCTTTGGAATGCGACAGTTCTGGCACATTGTAAAAATACAATCCACCAATCGCCACACATTACACCTGAACTCCTTCATGTCGGGTGCCTCCGCTGTGCATGTGGCTTGCATACAACATTTTTCTCACCAAACAGGGCTCTCCATCAAGAACCATACCGGAACACTCTGGGGAGTGAAGCGATGCATTTATTCAAATTACACACTTTCAAAATGCAATCATTCCACTCTGCATGACGCGTTTCAGCGTGTCCGCCTTTCTCAAATGCTTCAAGTGGGATTTCTTTAGTGTGCAGGTGGTCCCGTGGTCCATTTAACTCCTACTTAGTTATTGCCATCAAAGAAGGACTACGATCTTGTTGTAGTTCCCTCCATTATTTTCACTGCCATCTTAGCATGGTTTTATTTCAATCTTCGTGATGTTCATCTAAGTGATGGTATTCATTTAAGTAATTGCTTTTCTCTTTGGCGCTACCATGGTGTTAATTATTTTGCGATTATCGGAGTAGCCACATTGCACGGTCTCCCCTTCGACAGCCACATTTTAGTCCATCAGAAATATTTAGCCTAAAGATGCGAAGCGTTGTAGCTGCCTCTCCCATGTAGTCATGGCCAACTGATTAGTTAGCAGGCATACTTCTCTTTGGAATGCAACGGTTCTGGCGTGTTTCAAAAATACAATACACCAATTGTCACACATTACGCCTGAACTCCTTCATGTCGAGTACCTCCGCTGTGCATGTTTCTTGCACACAATATTTTTCTCACCAAACAGGGCTCTCCATCAAGAACCATACCGGAGCACTCTGGGGATTCAAGTGATGCATTTATTCAAATTACACACTGTTGGACTTGGCCCGTTTTGCAGGGTCATCCCTAAACTTTTTGCCTTTCTCCTAGCCTTTTTTCTGACATGGTGGTGGTGGTTTTAGGACTCTGGGCACTTTAGCACTGCTGTTCAGTGTAAAGTGCGTGTGCTCTCTGTGATAAATATGGTAAGATTGGTCTACACCTGTTTGGCCTATTTAATTTACCTGTCAGTCCCTTGTAAAGTGGTATCTCATATACCCAGGGCTGGTGAATTAAAAGCTACTGGTGGGCTTGCAGCGCTGATTGCGCCATCCACCAAAGTAGCCTTTCAAACCTATCTCAGGGCTCTGCCATTGCAGGGCCTGTGCGCGCAGTGTTACTGCCGCCGTGACATGACATCTAAAGTGTGTGCCATGTCTGTGACCCCCCTTTTACTACATGTCAGTCACCCTTAAGGTAGGCCCTAGCTAGCCCTATGTGCAGGGTGCATTGTAGGTAAAAGGTAAGACATGTACCTTAAGTGTGTGACATGTCCTGGTAGTGACAAACAACCATTTTTGGTTTCTCACTACTGTGAGGCTGCCCTCCCATAGGAATGCATTGGGGATTCCCTGATAAGTGTTTCAGTGGTAATTCCTGATATGGGAGGAGCAGCGTGGTCAAGTTTGGTATATTTGGAATAGTGATAATAAATGCTACGCAATGGTGTGCGCAGATTTATTATCACTATTTTAGAAATGCCACTTTTAGAAGTTGGCATTTCTGTGTGCTATGTGTCTGCCTGCCTGATGTGAATTGCATGTCTGGCTTTTGAGTGACAGGGGCTGGTGAGGTGTGTGTGGCTCCAGGAGGGGCAGGGTGAGTCAGCGCTAGGCTGAATAGGGCAACTGCATTTGGAGTAGTGGGAGGAGTAGTCCCCTGACCCTGAATAGGATTGTGCCTGCCCTAGTGAATGCTGGCTCCGCCCCCTGTGGTGTGTCTGATTATGAGCCCCCACCTGACAAAGGGGAAGAGGAGCCTTGTAAACAAAGTGTTCCAATTCCCCCCTGAACCAGTTTAGGCTGGTTAATCCCAAGCCCTGAGCCAGGGCAGATAAAGCAAATATGGGATATAAAAATAGGGGCTGTGACCCCATGAAAAGGCTGTGCTTGTGCTTACTTGGGCTGGAGGGACACTGCCAGGAGCAACCGCCGTGGGACCCAGCTACAGCTTCTTGGGGGTCCCTGTGTGCTGGCCTGCCTGGCTGCACCCTGCTGGGGAGTCCCCAGCCCCAAGGACTTTTAATTCCTTGCCCAGCTGTGCCCTTGGAGTGTGAAGGGCCCTAGCGCCTCGTGAGCGCTACAACTTTATTTCCAAGAGGAGAAGGCTGCTCCTGTGGCTTGGCACACCTCTGGTGCCCAACTTGCCTTTTGAGCCTCTTGGCTCTTAGCACCTCGTGAGCGCTATATTGCTTTGTGCCCAGAAGCGAGAGGAGCGTGCGAGCCCTGCAGTGCTGGGCGGCAGGTGCCTTGAGGGAAACCCGGCGTTGGGGATTCCCCCGTGAACAGGAGCCGTGAGCGGGTGCCCACCCCACATGTATGTTTCTCTTGGCTCGTGCCCACCCCGCACTCGTGCTTATTTGAAAAGCGGGTGCCCACCCCGCATTGCCGCTCTTGTGGTGGGTGCCCACCCCGCTGTGGTGTTTCATGTCTGCGGAGCCCACCCCGCATTTCGCCGCAAGGAGAAATCACCGCCACGGCCCGGAAGACAGGGATCTTGCCTGGTTGTGGGCGGAGCTAATCTGCCGGCCAATTGAGGAGAAGCGAGACTGGAAGAGAAGCGCCGGCCGGAAGACAGGCAGACTTGTGCCTGTGGTCCAGGAAGCGCCGACCCAGAAGACCCAGGCAGGAGCCCACCCCGCGCTGGGACGTGCGCAGAGGAAAGACGGAGCCTCGAGGGCTCCCAGTGCAGAGACCTACCCCCCGCAAGAAAAGTCCCGGCTGAGGGCTGCGTGCCCCAGAAGGAGGACGGTGCCTGGTCCTCAGCCCCGGAAGACCAGAGGAGAGGCCGGGAGGAGTCCAGAGATGCCCCAGTGAGTGGAGCGTTACTTTGCCTATTGTCGGTGCCTTCCCCCTGCCAGAGGAGGCATCAGGAGAGCCCAGGTGAGAGGGGCTCCCTGAGGCACATTGTCGGTGCCTGAGCGGTCCCGCAGGAGAGCGGGCCGCTCCACCGGTGGGGCCATTTTCTTTCAGAGTCCCAGTGGGGACTGTTGTGATTTATCTTGCCTCTGTTTCTTTCTCTCATAACTTACCTTTGGCTCTCTCTGTCACTGCTTCTTCTCTGCCTGCTTCTTACCTGGGTTAGAGCTTTCATGCTCACAGTGTTCCTAGAATGTGAGGTTGACGGCACTCCACGATTGCCAGTTGCAGCTGGGTCATTGAGTTGGTCGGATGCCAGGTTGTGCTTTCCAGTAAAGAACTTCATCTTCATTCCTGGCTGTTGTCTTCTTTCCTGCGACGCTTCTCAACATTTTTGGCAACGATCTTGAAGCTGTTCTTGCACAACCTGGTGATCCTTTATCAGCTTCTGCTGATCCCACCTATTTTGCTGCCCTCGTTCACTGTGAGATGGTATCCTGTTGCTTCTGATGCTCCGGTGCGCCACGCTGTGATCCCACTCCTGAAGAGTCTCTTCGATTTACTTTTTGGGACATTTTGCGGCATCAGTGCGACCGTTGGTGTCTCGCGCTCCTCTCTCGTGTCACCAGCCGCCTACATCATGATGAGAGCATCAATTCCACATCAGTGAAACGCACCAGCACGTTCTTCCTTACGTGCTGTGTGCAACGTAACCAGTGCAGCGTGCGTAACGTGCTGCCATTTTGGGAGGTCCTGTCAGTTTCCCTGATTACGCGCAGCACTGTTCTTCCGGAGTTTATTTCCTGCATTCACGGTATTTATATTTTATTTTGCCGTGCTGCTTTGAGTCATTGACTGATTTCTACCACCTGCTGGCGTTTCAGAGGATGTTTCTCCTGTTACCTCGTAGTTGCTGAGAACTATTCAATAACATTTCCATTTTAAACTTCTATTACAGTTATCTACAGTGAACTTTATATTTGGTAATTTTACTGAAGTGTACTTTGCCATTATTGTTCTTTAACCTTTATTCCACAGGTCATTGTTATCTCATTCTTCACAATGTCTTCTGATTCATCTAATGTTATTTTTCCTCCAATATTTTTAGCTCATCCAGGTCCTCCACCAATTATTTGGGAGGATTGGATCGAAATGCTTGATAATTACATTACTGCATTAGATGGTAACAATTTTTCTCCAGCTAGGAAAAAAGCATTGTTATTGAGTGCGTTGGGCAGTGAGGGTCAACGTGTTTTCAAATATCTACCTGTGGCTTTGGGACCCAATGGACAACCTATGGATGTTCTGTATACAGAAGCTATAAAGAGACTAGAAACACGATTTTCCAAAGAAGTGAATTTGGTATTAGTTAGATATAAGTTTTATACTCAGCCTCAACTGGAAGGAGAAAGTATTGACAAATTTGTTGCTAGACTACGTGAACTCTCAGTTAAATGTCGCTTCGGGACTATGACTGATGAACTGATTCGTGATCAGTTGATCGTACAGTGCCGCGACAAGAAAATACAGGAAAGGCTATGGGCTGCCAAAGATCCCTCATTGAAAGATGCTGTTGATATGGCCAAGGTCATTGAAGAGTCACAGAAGTGTATTAGAGAATTGAGTAAAAGGGATAAAATTTCACAAGAAGTAGGGGATGTGGAAAACAAAGATGAGGATCTTGATGTTAATGCTGTTTCTAAAAAAACTGTTAAATCTCCAAGTGTTTTTGGTGCCACACCCAAACTCAAGAACAGAGAGTGTTTACATTGTGGTAGTCAATACCATTTAGCTGCCTCTAAATGATGCTTTGCACTTGATCAGATTTGCCGGCGGTGTGGGCGGAAAGGGCACTATGCTAGAATGTGTAGGCAAACTGATTCTTCTGATTAGTCAAAATCCAAGGTAAATGTGGTACAACTTGGTGATGATTACAAACCAGACATAAATAAGGTCTTGGTTGTGGGAGAAATGTGCGATGAAGTGATGGTTGGAGTTACTCAAGGTTCTCATAGGTTAAATAGACCCACTGGAGTGTTTAACATCTGTGGTAAAGATATAATGTTGATGGTTGACTCTGGTTCCATGTCCACGATCATTCCAGAGTCTCTGTTTCGAACCACTTGGGAGGGGTTTTCCTTGTTAAACAAGGATATCAATCATGCTGGATATCAGGGCTAGTCTATTGATATTCTGGGGTCCATGTCTGGCAAAATTACTTTTGACACACGCAGTACTCATGGAAAGATTTATGTTGCCAAAGAGGGTCCCCCAATACTTGGCAGGATGCACCAATATGATCTTCATATTGTTATCAATCCGAGGTCTCCCAATCAAATTATGGTGGTGCAAGATGATATTCAGGTTCAGCATATTCTTCAAGATGCTCACAGAGTGTTTGAAGATAGACTTGGTTGTGTCAAAGGGTACCAGCACAAAATTATCCTCAAACCCAATGCGTGTCCTGTGCAACATAAGCTCAGGAAAGTCCCTCTGTCGGTGAGACAGGGTCTTAAACATTTTTTGGATGATTTGTTGAAATCTGGAGTCATTGAACCGGTGGAGGCTTCCTCTTGGATTTCTATGGTAGTTTTGAAGCTCAAATATGATGGTCGACTCCGTTTCTGCATTGATCTCAGGTCATTAAATCGAGATATTGACACTGACACGTTCCCTCTGCCTAACATTAATGAATTATTGCAGTCAGTGGGTGGTGGTAAGTACTTCTCCAAGATTGACTTGAGAAGTGCTTACCACCAGATCAAACTACATCCAGATTCCAAGCCTCTCACAGCGTTTATAACAACGGAAGGCACTTTTCATTTCACTCGTATGCCCTTCGGGCTAGCCTCAGCTGTGAGTGTCTTCCAAAGGATGATGTCCAAAATGCTTAAAGGTTTGGCTGGTGTAGTCTACTTTCAGGATGACATACTGGTGTCAGGAAAGACCATTGAGCAACATAATGCCACCCTCAGACAAGTCTTATGGAAACTAGAACAACAAGGTCTTACTTTGAACAAAGATAAATGTCAGTTTCTCACTGATCAGGTTGACTATCTGGGTTACTCGATCTCTAGTGGTGGGATCTCCCCCAAGAAGAATCTTTTGGAGGCTATAAAAAATGCTCCTGCTCCTAGAGACAAGGACCAGCTCAGGTCGTTCCTTGGGCTAGTCGAATATTATTCTAAATTTGTTCGTGGATTTGCTGACATGTCTGAGCCTTTAAGAAAGCTTCTTCGCAAAGGGTGTAAATTTGAGTGGGGAATGAGCAATCAGATACTTTCTCCAACATAAAGTTTCAGATTAGTAATTCTGGCATACTTTCTCCTTTCAGTGCTTCATGCAAGTCTTATCTTACGGTCGATGCCAGTCTTACTGGAATTGGCGTAGTGTTGTCTCAACACCAGAGGGGCACTGAAAGAACGATTGCATTTGCTTCGAGAACTCTCACCCAGGCTGAAAGGAATTACTCAGTCATAGAGCGTGAAGCTCTTGCTGCAGCCTGGGGAGTGGAGTACTTTAGAGTGTACTTGTGGGGTTCCAGATTTGTGTTGAGGACTGATCACAAGTTCCTGATGAAAATCTTGTCTGCGGGGGTGCGGGAAAGGGGTCAGCGCGCCTTGCTCGGTTCGCTGCAAGGTTACAAGTGTATCTCTATGATGTTGAATTTATCCATGGTTGGAAAAATTTACAATCTGACTGTTTGTCGTGAATGTCACTTGATTGGGAGATAGTTGACAAAGATGTTGTCAACAAGTTGGAAAAGGAGGAAGCTGTTGCCTTTGTTTATGATGTGTGTGAATGCAGTCTGGGTACATTTTCAAAAGTACAGTGGTCGGAGGCCATGAGCAGTGACTCTATTTTGCAAGATGTTATAGTGCTCATTAAAAAAGTTTCCCCTCAAGAGAGTTTGGTGTCTGCACGTGTTAGGCCATATTGGAAACTTTTGGATGAGTTGTCTTTGTGTGGCCAAGATATTGTTATGAGAGGTGAGAGATTTGTGCCTCCGGCTGGTCTTAGGTCGCACATTTTTTTTTTTTTTTTATAAATCTTTTTATTCAAACGTAAAACATAAATCATACAAATCAAACAAATCAGTACAATACTATAATCTCACAGTACAAAGTCTCAAGACACAGTGAATATAAACATTTAGGTGGTGGGAAACATTTAAAAAAGAGCATACTTTGACGTTTCACATTTTAGCACTTAAATATCTTCATCGTCTACCACTAGGGAGGGAGGAAGGACAATAGGGGCACACAGCCTACCTCTATTTTTGTACCATGGATCCCATATTCTGGACCATTTTTGTGGGCAACCCCTACTTTCGTAAACCCCCCTCTCAGCCTGCATGCACCAATCCATGTCTAACTCCCAATCTTTGTGACGTAGCTGAACTACACCCCTCCATGTTCTTGCACTGTTACGCTTCGCCACCATACACCCCAGCGTAACCCACAACTGCTCGGTCCGTGACAAATCCGTGGCATCCCATATATTAAGGAGACACATCCAGGGGGAATCATCTATTTTAGACCTACACACGCGGGTCATACCACCAATGATTTTTTCCCAATACTTTTGTAAGACAGGGCAGTACCACCATTGATGCATATAGGTACCTTCTAAGCCACAACCACGCGGGCAAGCGGGGGATCCCAGCACCCCTATCTTGACCAGTATAGAGCTAGTGTAGTACGTCCGATGCAACAATTTGAGTTGTATGAGTCTGAATCGTGAACGGATCGCTACCTCGAGAGGAGATGCCAGCGCTTCCCTCCAGTCGTCGTCATCCAGATATCCGACATTGTCAGCCCACTTAGCCCGCAATTTATCCTGAGCATCTGGAGTATTATTGAGGATTTTCCGGTAAGTCAGTGAGATAGCCTTCTCCGGGTGATAGTCATCCAACAACCTGTCCTCCAGAGGCGAGGAAACCGGTACCTCCGAGGTTGTAGGAATGGCTTTATACAATGCATGTCTGACCTGCAGGTAACGGAAAGTTTCTCGATCGTGCAGTTGATAATCTCTCTGCAGATCGGTAAAGGGGATCACTTTGCCACCCACCCACAGGTCCCCGACCATAGAAAGGCCTATCAAATCACATTTATCGAATCCTGGCTGCTGGGAGAGCATACCCAAGCGGCCGGATTCCAGCAGGGGGGTAACTTGTGTTATTTTGTCTCTCCACCCCAAAGCCTGCATAGCTTTATGCCATATATCCACAGTAGAAGAAGTGGGAGTAAACCTGGGTACATAACGAGTACCCCCATAAAGTGCTCTGAGATAGGAGCCAGGTAGCATATTATGTCGGTCCATTCTATAAGCGGGGTCAGAAACAGGTCGATGAACCCAGTGATTTAAAACAACCAATTGGGACGCCCAGTAGTAAGACCTGATATCAGGCAGGGCAATACCACCATCGTACCAGCTCTTTGTCAATTTGGTGCGAGCGTTACGGGGGGCACAACTATCCCAGAGCAGGGCCCTAACTTCGGAGTCAATTAATTGGAAATACAGCGGAGGAACTGAGTATGGCGTGTTCTGCAAAGCATACAAAAACTGGGGAAGAGCCATCATCTTATACAGGGCCGCTCTACCCAGCAATGTAAGGGGCAATGTTTTACAGTGACGGATATCATTTTTGAGACGAAGCAAGGGGGGCAACAAGTTACGTTCGTAAAAGACAGAGGAGTCTGGCGTAACGTAGATTCCTAAATATTGAAAACCGTCCGTTACTATGCTGGCCTCATAATCCACCGGTAAAAGCGGAGGGACCCCACTCAACACATACACCATGGACTTGTCCCAGTTCATTGTATACCCGGAATATTTTTGAAATAGAGTGAATATATGGAGGACACGACGCAGGGAGAAAGAAGGTCTGGCCAGATACAACAAAATGTCGTCAGCGTAAAGGGAAATCCTATCGGACCAATCAGGCACCAAGTTCAGTCCCCTAATGAGCGGGTCTCCCCTTATCCAGATCGCCTGGGGCTCCAGGGCCAGGGCAAAGAGCAGGGGTGACAGCGGGCAACCCTGTCTCGTACCCCTCCCCAGGACAAAGAATGTGGAGCTAGCACCATTAACAGAAATCCGTGCCAAGGGGTCAGTATAAAGGAGACGCACCCAAGACCGGAATCGACCCCCGAAGCCATATCGCTCAAGTGCGGCGAAAAGAAACGGCCACTCTATCAAATCAAAGGCCATTTTGGCATCAAGGGACATAATAATGGTGTCTTCTTGGATAGTGGCGGCCCTGCCCAACACTCCATACAACCTTCGGAGATTCAATGCTGTATTTCTAGTGGGCATAAAGCCCGATTGTTCGGGGTGTATTAGTTTAAGAAGGCATGGAGAGAGGCGTCATGCCAAGAGCTTGGCGAGTATTTTGACTTCCGGGTCCAATAAAGAAATGGGGCGATAGGAGCTACATTTCTCTGGGGGTTTACCCTTTTTATAGATCACTACAATAAAGGCTAATCGTTGCGTAGCAGGCAAAACACTGTGAACTCGGCTCTCCTCATACATTTTTATTAAGAAGGGGGCAATAGTAGTATTTGTATAATTCTATTGGAAGACCACTCGGGCCCATAGCTTTACCCGACTGTAGAGAGCCAATGGCCTTTGTAACCTCTTCGACTGTAAAATCACCTCTAGGTTCTCCGCCTCTTGAGCGTCCAGGGTAGGTAGCTGCAGGGTGGCAAGTAACTCTGCGGACTCAGCCTGGGTTGTTGACTGCCTGGATGTGTAAACCTGCTCAAAGTATCTAGCAAAGGCCCCGGCTAGTTCGGTCCTGTCACTTATTACCTCTCCCTCCTGTCCCTCTATCTGGGCCACCCAACAATTTACTGGCTTTATCCCCCACCTCATAAATACGATGCTGGGTCGCTCGATACTGAGTCTTAGCAGCCTCTGCAGCAACATCCCTGTATTCTTTTTGTTTAATGGATAATTTATGTGCAGTCTCTGGAGTATGGGAGGTCACCAATTCAGCTTCAAGCGCGGATACCCCTGCTTCTAATTCCTCCAACTGTTTGCGCCTCTCCTTCCTGTGACCAGCAACTGCCGCCACCCCCTCCCCCGGACAACTACTTTAAAAGCCTCCCAGAGGGTGACGTCAGATGCCACTGACCCATCATTTTCGGTAAAGTAATTCCGAGTAGTTTTAATCAGTTGTTCCCTAATGGTTGGTATCCTGAGGTACCATGGATTAAGTACCATTTCATGTCGTGTGGGGGGGGGGCGCTGCCATAATATGTCACTATAGGGGACTGATCAGAGATACCTCTAGGGAGGAAAGATATACTCCCAAACATAGGAATCTGGGGGGCTCCACAGAAGATGTAATCAATACGGGACAGGCTCCCATGTACCCCAGAGTGAAAGGTGTACTACGAAGAGGTAGGGTTACAGGTTCTCCATACATCTATGAGGCCCAGTGCCTCCAGAAAGTCACCCAATCACCTTCCCGCCGACTCTCCCACCCTGGGCGGCAGCCGATCCACCTCCCCATTAAGTGCTGCATTACAATCGCCCCCCACCAAAACAGCACCGTCTGGCAAACCTAATAAATGTGGCCCTAGATCGGCCAGTGTAGTGGAATGTAGCTGGGGCGGCACATAAAGAGAAGTTATGTTAAGGGGTCTTCCCTCCCACTGCCCAGAAACCGTCACAAATCTGCCCAATGAGTCACGGGAAACTGATTGTATTTGAAAGGGGAGTGACTTTCGCATCAAGATTCCTACTCCCCTGGACCCCTTAGTAAACCCGGCATGTGCAACCAATTTATATACCCATCTATTAAGGGCACAGTAGGCAGTAGCGGCCCGTGGTGGGCATCCTGCCGGGCCATTGACACGGGGCGGGGCGGGGGGTAGTAAACTTTGGAATACGGCGCACAGAGAAGTACACAAACAAAGAAATAAAACGAGGTTTGTTGCGCGTGCTGCATCGCAAAATGCCTCCATCTCAGAGGATTTGTCGTCCGGTGCGTCAGTCTTGGAGTGGGCGAATTTTGACAATTTCAGCACACTGGATTGTCTGGAACCCTTATTAGTGGCCATAGCGCCGTAAGCACAGTTGTCCGTAGTAATGCAGTGCAATAGTTGGGAGGTGCAGAAACTGAGGGGGGGAGGGAAGGGAATTCACACCCACCTCAATTCGAACCCAAACCGCACCACCGCAAACAGCCAGTACAGAAGGGGCCCGGTTGTGGAATCTGTGGTGGAGAAACGCAGCTAAAGAATAAATCCGGGTCTACACCATGCCTGCGCGCCTGGGGAGCAGAAAGGCAGCAGGTCAATGACCCCCCACTGCACCAAACATCACCGGCAATCAAGGGCTGGTCCTACAGAGAATCATTAGTCTCAATAAATCTACTGTGCAGCAGGAAGGGACCAAAAATCAAGTGCGACTACACTCCGTAGCAATGATGGGGGAGGGGCTCCTTACCGATCCGTGATGGCAATCCCACCGGGGGGAGCCGGCAAAATCAGTTCAGCTCTGCATGTGATGCATAAAGAGGGACCGACAAACAATCAATTGCCCCTCACTCTGTAGCCGTGAGGGGGGAGGGGCACTGCTCAGCCCCGTGATGGCAGGCACACCGGGGGGAGGCGGCCCCAATTAGCCGACCGCACCACACAGCGCAGGCACTTATGTCCGAGGGGGAGGGGGGAAGAGCCCCCACATCTCCTCCAGCTCCGGGGATCCGAATGTTGGCCTGGGCACCGGCGTCTTCTCCCACAGCACACACGCTCACGCCGGAGCCCACCCGGCGCGGCGCCACGCTCATCAATCCTTAGCCACCAAACTGCGTCGGGGACACTGCTCACGTCGCGGCAAGTCCCCCGGTGCAGGGAACAGCTTCACCGAAGGCTGCACGCCGCCTCACACCCAGGGCCCAGCCGCAGCCACGATCTCCGCGTCAGTCAGCTCCGCGCGCCTTCACAGCCAGATCCTCCTCACGGCCGCGGTCTGGAGCTGCAGCTGCGTATCTTCGGGCCGGGAGGACCAATTTATGGCTTCAAAGGACCGGGGGACTCCGCAGATCCACAGCTAAACAGTGCCGGTAAGCAACGGGACTCACGGATGAATGTGCGGATTATCGGGGATAATTAAAGCTCCGAGACTCGGAGCTTCAGCACAATGCAGCCATTTTGGGTGCTGGCTAGCCACGCCCTCCTCTAGGTCGCACATTTTTAAACTTGCGCATGAAGGGCATTTGGGGCAAGGAATGACCATCAGGAGGATTAAACAAGAATTCTGGTGGCCTGCTATGGACGATCAAATCAAGAACTGGGTTGTTAATTGTACCTTGTGCAAAGAGAGTGAAAAGAGACTGAAAGTTGGTTCTCAGAGTGTCATGGGGCATATTATTGATCCTGGCAAACCTTGGCACACTATTTGTCTTGATTTTATTGGTCCCCTATCTGAGCTTTCCTTGGACTTGCGGTTTGCAGCTGTGATTGTGGATGTAGATTCAAGGTGGTTGCACCTTGAATTTTTGAGAGACGTTACCACAAGCTCCGCTGTTGGTGTATTAGAAACTTTGTTTTTGCATGAAGGGATTCCACATGTTTTACTAACTGACAATGGTACTCAACTCACTTCTGAGGAGATACGTTGTTTCCTTGAAAAGTGTGGTGTTAAGCATCATTCTTGTACTTTTCTTTACAATCCTATGGGTAATGGAATTGTGGAAAGGGCCAACAGATTAATTAAAGGCACGATACAGCTTGCGTTGGCGAATGGATTGGCTCCCAGACGTCTTATTCAAGATATGCTCTGGGCTTATTGCACCACTACTCACAGTGTTACTTTGAAGTCCCCATTTTCGGTCATGCGAGGGCGTCTTCCAGGCTCTCGTCTTGTTCCTGCTTGGCTCAAAGATTGGGTATCATCTGGGGGAGAGCACACGTTTGATATCACTCCTTCTAAGAGTTCTGTGGGCGATTGGGTCAAACTGAAATCTGGTAGGATTAAAGGTGGTCTCACCAAATTCAAAGGTCCTTTTCGAGTCATCAGTGTGGGCAAGTATTTCGTTGTAATTGAAGGAGGAGAACGTTGGAACCTGCGCAGAGTGGCTTTGTATCAAAAGGGGGGATCATCTCCTAAGTGTTCCACAGATGATGGAGGTTGCTCGGGTGCCATGTTCATTCCTGATAATCTTCCTGGAGACGATCCATGTTTTTCTGGCTTGTTACCTTTTCCCCTAGGAGATAGAAAATAGGGTTCTGAAGAGTTGTCTCCGTCTCCTATTTTTGACTCCTCTTCCAGAGTTCGCAGACCTCCAGTGTACCTTCAAGAGTATGTGAGATCTTGATCTTCCTTTCTTGATCTTTCCCTTTTTCTTGGTTTTTATTCTTTTGTTCTTTCTCCCGTGTTATGTTCCCTGTTGTTTCTATTTGCTGTCCATAGGGGGAGGATGTGTTGTGATTTATCTTACCTCTGTTTCTTTCTCACATAACTTACCTTTGTCTCTCTCTGTCACTGCTTCTTCTCTGCCTGCTTCTTACCTGGGTTAGAGCTTTCATGCTCACAGAGTTCCTAGAATGTGAGGTTGACGGCACTCCACGATTGCCAGTTGCAGCTGGGTCGTTGAGGTGGTCGGATGCCAGGTTGTGCTTTCCAGTAAAGAACTTCATCTTCATTCCTGGCTGTTGTCTTCTTCCCTGTGACGCTTCTCAACAGGGACCCAGTAGGCACAGTGGTGCCAGGGCTAACTTTTACTCAGCTGCACCGCGAGAGCGCGGGAAGCTGCAACGTTTGGGGGGCATTTTCTTTGGTGACAAGGAGGGGGTGAGAAGCACCCCACGCCCCAGCACAGGGCGCACTTTGTGTGGGCTGCAGAAGTGGCAAAAGGGCCAGTGGAAGGCCCCAATACAAGCCCTGACATGTTTGGACATAGGGCATTGGGCCCCAGAGAAAGGCCAGTGGGCCTGGGGACAGTTTGGTGACCTTGGTAGAGCGAAAGGCTCTACAAAACTGCAAAATGTGTTTAGGCCTACTATGATGGTTGTCAAAAATGGATTTATGCCCATTGTATTTACGATACTGTGTTTATGCTAGTGAGGCCTATTGCATAATGTGTTTATCCTTAGGAGGTTATTGCATAATGTGTTTATGTTGGTGAGGCCTATTGCGTAATGTGTTTATGCTAATGAGGTGGGCCAATTGGGTTTATGCCTAATGTGATAATGCTGAGGTCATTATTGTACCAGTAGTTACTGGTTATGGTTTATATTTACTTACCTGTTCTGATGGTTCTGACAGTGGCCCGATTGGCCCTGTCCTGTGTATATAGTCCCCTGTGAATATTGCCTAGGGCCAGTTGGCACAGTGTAAATGTGTGATTATGTTTCTAATGTGTTTATGATAAATACAAAGGCTATTTTTGATATAGCCTTGTGTGGAGTTTCTTTTGTGGTGTGCCTAGTGTGTTGATGCTGTGAGTGTGTGTTGCGCAAATGCTTTACACATTGCCTCCGGGGTAAGCCTGACTGCTTGTGCCAAGCTACCAAGGGGGTGAGCAGGGGTTATCTTCAGCGTGTAACTCCCTTGCCCTGACTAGAGTGGTGGTTTCTGCCTGGCTTTGTTGCAAGCCTTAGCCAACCAGAAATCCCATTTCTAACACACACTTTCAAAATGCAATCGTTGCACTCTGCATGATGCGTTTCATCGTGTCCGCCTTTTTCAAATGCTTCGAGTGGGATTTCTTTAGCGTGCAGGTGGTCCCGTGGTCCATTTAACACATACTTAGTTATTGCCATCAAGGAAGGACTACGATCTTGTTGAAGTTCCCTCCGTTATTTTCACCGCCATCTTAGCATGCTTATATTTCAATCTTCGTGATGTTCATCTAAGTAATGGTATTCGTTTAAGTAATTGTTTTTCTCTTTGGCGGTATCATGATGTTAATTATTTTGCGATTATCAGAGTGACCACATTGCACGGTCTCCCCTTCGACAGCCACATTTTAGTCCATCAGAAATATTTAGCCTGAAGATGCGCAGCTTTGTAGCTGCCTCTCCCATGTAGTCATGTTCAACTGTTTAGTTAGCAGGCATACTTCTCTTGGGAATGCGACGGTTCTGGCGTGTTTCAAAAATACAATCCACCAATTGCCACACATTACGCCTGAACTCCATCATGTCGGGTGCCTCCGCTGTGCATGTGGCTTGCACACAATATTTTTCTCACCAAACAGGGCTCTCCATCAAGAACCATACCGGAGCACCCTGGGGATTCAAGCGATGCATTTATTCAAATTACACACTGTCAAAATGCAATTGCTGCACTCTGCATGACGCGTTTCAGCGTGTCGGCCTTTTTCAAATGCTTCGAGTGGGATTTCTTTAGCGTGCAGGTGGTCCCGTGGTCCATTTAACACCTACTTAGTTATTGCCATCAAGGAAGGACTACGATCTTGTTGTAGTTCCCTCTGTTATTTTCACCGCCATCTTAGCATGGTTTTATTTCAATCTTCGTGATGTTCATCTAAGTGATGGTATTCATTTAAGTAATTGTTTTTCTCTTTGGCGGTATCATGATGTTAATTATTTTGTGATTATCGGTGTGACCACATTGCACAGTCTCCCCTTCGACAGCCACATTTGAGTCCATCAGAAATATTTAGCCTGAAGATGCGAAGCTTTGTATCTGCCTCTCCCATGTAGTCATGTAAAACTGTTTAGTTAGCAGGCATACTTCTCTTTGGAATGCGACGGTTCTGGCATGTTTCAAAAATACAATCCACCAATTGCCACACATTACACCTGAACACCTTCATGTCGGGTGCCTTCGCTGTGCATGTGGCTTGCACACAATATTTTTCTCACCAAACAGGGCTCTCCATCAAGAACCATACCGGAGCACTCTGGGGATTCAAGCAATGCATTTATTCAAATTCCACACTTTCAAAATGCTATCCTTCCACTCTGCATGACGCATTTCAGCGTGTCCGCCTTTCTCAAATGCTTCGAGTGGGATTTCTTTAGCGTGCAGGTGGTCCCGTCGTCCATTTAACTCCTACTTAGTTATTACCATCAAGGAAGGACTACGATCTTGATGTAGCTCCCTGCGTTATTTTAACCGCCATCTTAGCATGGTTTTATTTCAATCTTCATGATGTTCATCTAAGTGATGGTATTCATTTAAGTAATTGTTTTTCTCTTTGGCGGTATCATGATGTTAATTATTTGGTGATTATCGGAGTGCCCACATTGCACAGTCTCCCCTTCGACAACCACATTTTAGTCCATCAGAAATATTTAGACTGAAGATGGGAAGCTTTGTAGCTGCCTCTCCCATGCAGTCATGTCCAACTGTTTAGTTAGCAGGCATACTTCTCTTGGGAATGCGATGGCTCTGGCGTGTTTCAAAAATAAAATCCACTAATTGCCACACATTACGCCTGAACTCCTTCATGTCGGGTGCCTCCACTGTGCATGTGACTTGCACACAAAATCTTCTCACCAAACAGGGCTCTCCATCAAGAACCATACCGGAGCACTCTGGGGATTCAAGCAATGCATTTATTCAAAATGCAATTGTTGCACTCTGCATGACGCGTATCAGCGTGTTCGCCTTTTTCAAATGCTTTGAGTGGTATTTCTTTAGCGTGCAGGTGGTCCCGTGGTCCATTTAACACCTACTTAGTTATTGCCATCAAGGAAGGACTATGATCTTGTTGTAGTTCCCTCCGTTATTTTCACCGCCATCTTAGCATGGTTTTATTTCACTCTTCGTGATGTTCATCTAAGTGATGGTATTCATTTAAGTAATTGTTTTTCTCTTTGGCGGTATAATGATGTTAATTATTTTGTGATTATCGGAGTGGCCACATTGCACGATCTACCCTTCGACAACCACATTTTAGTCAATCAGAAATATTTAGCCGGAAGATGCGAAGCTTTGTAGCTGCCTCTCCCATGCAGTCATGTCCAACTGTTTAGTTAGCAGACATACTTCTCTTGGGAATGCGACAGTTTTGCCGTGTTTCAAAAATAAAATCCACCAATTGCCACACATTACGCCTGAACTCCTTCATGTCGGGTACCTCCTGTGTGCATGTGGCTTGCACACAATATTTTTCTCACCAAACAGGGCTCTCCATCAAGAACCATACCGGAGCACTCTGGGGATTCAAGCGATGCATTTATTCAAATTACACACTTTCAAAATGCAATTGTTGCACCCTGCATGACGTGGTTCCGTGTGTCCACCTTTTTCAATTGCTTCGAGTGGGATTTCTTTAGCGTGCAGGTGGTCCCGTGGTCCATTTAACACCTACTTAGTTATTGTCATCAAGGTAGGACTGCGATCTTGTTGTAGTTCCCTCCGTTATTTTCACCGCCATCTAAGCATGGTTTTATTTCAATCTTCGTGATGTTCATCTAACTGATGGTATTCATTTAAGTAATTGTTTTTCTCTTTGGCGGTATCATGTTCATTATTTGGTGATTATCGGAGTGGCCACATTGCACAGTCTCCCCTTCGACAACCACATTTTAGTCCATCAGAAATGTTTAGCCTGAAGATGCGAAGCTTTGTAGCTCCCTCTCCCATGCAGTCATGTCCATCTGTTTAGTTAGCAGGCATACTTCTCTTGGGAATGCGACGGTTCTGGGCTGTTTCACAAATAAAATCCACCAATTGCCACACATTACGCCTGAACTCCTTCATGTCGGGTGCCTCCACTGTGCATGTGGCTTGCACACAATATTTTTTGCACCAAACAGGGCTCTCCAACAAGAACCATACCTGAGCACTCTGGGGATTCAAGCAATGCATTTATTCAAATTACACACTTTCAAAATGCAATCGTTCCACTCTGCATGACGCGTTTCAGCGTGTCCGCCTTTCTCAAATGGTTCGAGTGGGATTTCCTGAGCGTGCAGGTGGTCCCGTGGTCCATTTAACTCCTACTTAGTTATTGCCATCAAAGAAGGACTACGATCTTTTTGTAGTTCCCTCCGTTAGTTTCACCGCCATCTTAGCATGGTTTTATTTCAGTCTTTGTGATGTTCATGTAAGTGATGGTAATCATTTAAGTAATTGCTTTTCTCTTTGGCGGTATTATGGTGTTAAATATTTTGCAATTATCGGAGTGGCCACATTGAGGGGCTCCCCTTCGACAGCCACATTTTAGTCCATCAGAAATATTTAGCCTGAAGATGCGAAGCTTTGTAGCTGCCTCTCCCATGTAGTCATGTCCAACTATTTAGTTAGCAGGAATACTTCTCTTTGGAATGCGACGGTTCTGCTGTGTTTCAAAAATAAAATCCACCAATTGCCACACATTACACCTCAACTCCTTCATGTCGGGTGCCTCCACTGTGCATGTGGCTTGCACACAATATTTTTCAAACCAAACAGGGCTCTCCATCAAGAACCATACCTGAGCACTCTGGGGATTCAAGCAATGCATTTATTCAAATTACACACTTTCAAAATGCAATCGTTCCACTCTGCATGACGCGTTTCAGCGTGTCCGCCTTTCTCAAATGCTTCGAGTGGGATTTCCTTAGCGTGCAGGTGGTCCCGTGGTCCATTTAACTCCTACTTAGTTATTGCCATCAAAGAAGGACTGCGATCTTGTTGTAGTTCCCTCCGTTAGTTTCACCACCATCTTAGCATGGTTTTATTTCAATCTTTGTGATGTTCATCTAAGTGATGGTATTCATTTAAGTAATTGTTTTTCTCTTTGGCGGTATTATGGTGTTAAATATTTTGCAATTATCGGAGTGGCCGCATTGCACGGTCTCCCTTTCGACAGCCACATTTTAGTCCATCAGAAATATTTAGCCTGAAGATGTGAAGCTTTGTAGCTGCCTCTCCCATGTAGTCATGTCCAACTGTTTAGTTAGCAGGCATACTTCTCTTTGGAATGCGACGGTTCTGGCGTGTTTCAAAAATACAATCCACCAATTGCCACACATTACGCCTGAACTCCTTCATGTCGGGTGCCTCCGCTGTGCATGTGACTTGCACACAAAATCTTTTCACCAAACAGGGCTCTCTATCAAGAACCATTCCGGAGCACTCTGGGGATTCAAGCAATGCATTTATTCAAATTACACAATTTCAAAATGCAATTGTTGCACTCTGCATGACGCGTTTCAGCGTGTCCGCCTTTTTCAAATGCTTCGAGTGTTATTTCTTTAGCGTGCAGGTGGTCCCGTGGTCCATGTAACACCTACTTAGTTATTGCCATCAAGGAAGGACTACGATCGTGTTGTTGTTCCGTCTGTTATTTTCACCGCCATCTTAGCATGGTTTTATTTCAATCTTCGTGATGTTCATCTAAGTGATGGTATTCATTTAAGTAATTGTTTTTCTCTTTGGCAGTATCATGATGTTAATTATTTTGCGATTATCAGAGTGGCCAGATTGCATGGTCTCCCCTTCGACAGCCACATTTCTAGTCCATCAGAAATATTTAGCCTGAAGATGCGCAGCTTTGTAGCTGCCTCTCCCATGTAGTCATGTTCAACTGTTTAGTTAGCAGGCATACTTCTCTTTGGAATGCAACGGTTCTGGCGTGTTTCAAAAATACAATCCACCAATTGCCACACAATACGCCTGAACTCCTTCATGTCGGGTCCCTCCGCTGTGCATGTGGCTTGCACACAATATTTTTCTTACCAAACAGGGCTCTCCATCAAGAACCATACCGGAGCACTCTGGGAATTCAAGCGATTCATTTATTCAAATTACACACTTTAAATGCAATCGTTCCACTCTGCATTACGAGTTTCCGCGTGTCCGCCTTTCTCAAATGCTTCGAGTGGGATTTCTTTAGCGTGCAGGTTGTCTCTTGGTCCATTTAACACCTACTTAGTTATTGCCATCAAGGAAGGACTACGATCTTGTTGTAGTCCCCTCCGTTATTTTCACCGCCATCTTAGCATGGTTTTATCTAAATCTTCATGATGTTCATCTAAATGATGGTATTTATTTAAGTAATTGTTTTTCTCTTTGGCGGTATCATGATGTTAATTCTTTTGCGATTATCGGAGTGGCCACGTTGCACAGTCTCCCCTTCGACAGCCACATTTTAGTCCATCAGAAATATTTAGCCTGAAGATGCGAAGCTTTGTAACTGCCTCTCCCATGTAGTCATGTCCAACTGTTTAGTTAGCAGGCATACTTCTCTTTGGAATGCGACGGTTCTGGTGTGTTTCAGAAATACAATCCACCAACTGCCACACATTACTCCTGAACTCCTTCATGTCGGGTACCTCCGCTGTGCATGTGGCTTGCACACAATATTTTCTCACCAAAGAGGGCTCTTCATCAAGAACCATACCGGAGCACTCTGGGGATTGAAGCGATGCATTTATTCAAATTACACACTTTCAAAATGCAACCGTTGCACTCTGCATGACGCGATTCAGCGTGTCTGCCTTTTTCAAATGCTTCGAGTGGGATTTCTTTAGCGTGCAGGTGGTCCCGTGGTCCATTTTACACCTACTTAGTTATTGCCATGAAGGAAGGACTACGATCTTGTTGTAGTTCCCTCCGTTATTTTCACCGCCATCTTAGCATGGTTTTTTTTCAATCTTCGTGATGTTCATCTAAGTGATGGTATTTATTTAAGTAATTGTTTTTCTCTTTGGCGGTATCATGATGTTAATTCTTTTGCGATTATCGGAGTGGCCACATTGCACGGTCTCCCCTTTGACAGCCAAATTTGAGTCCATCAGAAATATTTAGCCTGAAGATGCGTAGCTTTGTAGCTGCCTCTCCCATGTAGTCATGTCCAACTGTTTAGTTAGTAGGCATACTTCTCTTTGGAATGCAACGGTTCTGGCATGTTTCAAAAATACAATCACCAATTGCCACACATTACGCCTGAACTCCTTCATGTCGGGTACCTCCGCTGTGCATGTGGCTTGCACACAATATGTTTCTCACCAAACAGGGCTGTCCATCAAGAACCATACCGGAGCACTCTGGGGTTTCAAGCAATGCATTTATTCAAATTAAACACTTTCAAAATGCAATTGTTGCACTCTGCATGACGCGTTTCAGCGTGTCCGCCTTTTTCAAATGCTTTGAGTGGTATTTCTTTAGCGTGCAGGTGGTCCCGTGGTCCATTTAACACCTTTTTAGTTATTGCCATCAAGGAAGGACTACGATCTTGTTGTAGTTCCCTCTGTTATTTTCACCGCCATCTTAGCATGGTTTTATTTCAATCTTCGTGATGTTCATCTAAGTGATGGTATTCATTTAAGTAATTGTTTTTCTCTTTGGTGGTATCATGATGTTAATTATTTTGCGATTATCAGAGTGGCCAGATTGCACGGTCTCCCCTTCGACAGCCACATTTTAGTCCATCAGAAATATTTAGCTTGAAGATGCACAGCTTTGTAGCTGCCTCTCCCATGTAGTCATGTTCAACTGTTTAGTTAGCAGGCATACTTCTCTTAGGAATGCGACGGTTCTGGCGTGTTTCAGAAATACAATCCACCAATTGCCACACATTACGCCTGAACTCCTTCATCTCGGGTGCCTTCGCTGTGCATGTGGCTTGCACACAATATTTTTCTCACCAAACAGGGTTCTTTATCAAGAACCATACCGGAGCACTCTGGGGATTTAAGCAATGCATTTATTCAAATTACACCCTTTCAAAATGCAATCGTTCCACTCTGCATGACGCGATTCAGCGTGTCCGCCTTTCTCAAATGGTTTGAGTGGGATTTCTTTAGCGTGCAGGTGGTCCCGTGGTCCATTTCACACCTACTTAGTTATTGCCATCAAGGAAGGACTACGATCTTGTTGTAGTTCCCTCCGTTATTTTCACCGCCATCTTAGCATGTTTTTTTTTCAATCTTCGTGATGTTCATCTAAGTGATGGTATTTATTTAAGTAATTGTTTTTCTCTTTGGCGGTATCATGATGTTAATTCTTTTGCGATTATCGGAGTGGCCACATTGCACGGTCTCCCCTTTGACAGCCACATTTTAGTCCATCAGAAATATTTAGCCTGAAGATGCGAAGCATTGTAGCTGCCTCACCCATGTAGTCATGTCCAACTGTTTAGTTAGCAGGCATACTTCTCTTTGGAATGCAACGGTTCTGGCATGTTTCAAAAATACAATCCATCAATTGCCACACATTACACCTGAACTCCATCATGTCGGGTGCCTCCGCTGTGCATGTTGCTTGCACACAATATTTTTCTCACCAAACAGGGCTCTCCATCAAGAACCATACCGGAGCACTCTGGGGATTCAATCAATGCATTTATTCAAATTCCACACTTTCAAAATGCAATCGTTCCACTCTGCATGACGCATTTCAGAGTGTCCTCCTTTCTCAAATGCTTCGAGTGGGATTTCTTTAGCGTGCAGGTGGTCCCGTGGTCCATTTAACTCCTACTTAGTTATTGCCATCAAGGAAGGACTACGATCTTGTTGTAGTTCCCTGCGTTATTTTAACTTCCATTTTAGCATGGTTTTATTTCAATCTTCATGATGTTCATTTAAGTGATGGTATTCATTTAAGTAATTGTTTTTCTCATTGGCGGTATCATGATGTTAATTTTTTTGTGATTATCGGAGTGGCCACATTGCACGGTCTTCCCTTCGACAACCACATTTTAGTCAATCAGAGATATTTAGCCTGAAGATGCGAAGCTTTGTTGCTGCCTCTCCCATGCAGTCATGTCCAACTGTTTAGTTAGCAGGCATACTTCTCTTTGGAATGCAATGGTTTTGGTGTGTTTCAAAAATACAATCCACCAATTGCCACACATTACGCCTGAACTCCTTTATGTCGGGTGCCTCCGCTGTGCATGTGGCTTGCACACAATATTATTCTCACCAAACAGGTCTCTCCATCAAGAACCATACCAAGCAATGCATTTATTCAAATTCCACACTTTCAAAATGCAATTGTTCCACTCTGCATGACGTATTTCAGCGTGTCCGCCTTTCTCAAATGCTTCGAGTGGGATTTCTTTAGCGTGCAGGTGATTCCGTGGTCCATTTAACTCCTACTTAGTTATTGCCATCAAGGAAGGACTATGATCTTGTTGTAGTTCCCTGCGTTATTTTAACCGCCATCTTAGCATGGTTTTATTTCAATCTTCGTGATGTTCATCTAAGTGATGGTATTCATTTAAGTAATTGTTTTTCTCATTGGCGGTATCATGATGTTAATTATTTTGTGATTATCGGAGTGGCCACATTGCACGGTCTCACCTTCGACAACCTCATTTTAGTCAATCAGAAATATTTAGCCTGAAGATGCGAAGCTTTGTAGCTGCCTCTCCCATGCAGTCATGTCCAACTGTTTAGTTAGCAGGCATACATCTCTTGAGAATGCGACGGTTCTGCCATGTTTCAAAAATAAAATCCATCAATTGCCACACATTACACCTGAACTCCTTCATGTCGGGTGCATCCGCTGTGCATGTGGCTTGCACACAATATTTTTCTCACCAAACAGGGCTCTCCATCAAGAACCATACCGGAGCACTGTGGGGATTCAATCAATGCATTTATTCAAATTCCACACTTTCAAAATGCAATCGTTCCACTCTGCATGACGCATTTCAGGGTGTCCGCCTTTCTCAAATGCTTCGAGTGGGATTTCTTTAGCATGCAGGTGGTCCCGTGGTCCATTTAACTCCTACTTAGTTATTGCCATCAAGGAAGGACTACGATCTTGTTGTAGTTCCCTGCGTTATTTTAACCGCCATCTTAGCATGGTTTTATTTCAATCTACGTGATGTTCATCTAAGTGATGGTATTCATTTAAGTAATTGTTTTTCTCATTGGCGGTATCATGATGTTAATTATTTTGTGATTATCGGAGTGGCCACATTGCACGGTCTCCCCTTCGACAACCACATTTTAGTCAATCAGAGATATTTAGCCTGAAGATGCGAAGCTTTGTAGCTGACTCTACCATGCAGCCATGTCCAACTGTTTAGTTAGCAGGCATACTTCTCTTTGGAATGCAATGGTTCTGGTGTGTTTCAAAAATACAATCCACCAATTGCCACACATTCCGCCTGAACTCCTTTATGTCGGGTGCCTCCGCTGTGCATGTGGCTTGCACACAATATTATTCTCACCAAACAGGTCTCTCCATCAAGAACCATACCGGAGCACTCTGGGAACACAAGCAATGCATTTATTCAAATTACACACTTTCAAAATGCAATCGTTCCACCCTGCATGACGCGTTTCAGCATGTCCGCCTTTCTCAAATGCTTCGAGTGGGATTTCTTTAGTGTGCAGGTGGTCCCGTGGTCCATTTAACTCCTACTTAGTTATTGCCATCAAGGAAGGACTACGATCTTGTTGTAGTTCCCTCTGTTATTTCACCGCCATCTTAGTATGGTTTTATTTCAATCTCCAGGCTAAATATTTCTGATGGACTAAAATGTGGCTGTCGCAGGAGAGACCGTGCAATGTGGCCTCTCCGATAATCGCAAAATAATTAACACCATGATTCCGCCAAAGAGAAAAACAATTACTTAAATGAATACCATCACTTAAATGAACATCACAAAGATTGAAATAAAACCATGCTAAGATGGAGGTGAAAATAACGGAGGGAACTACAACAAGATCGTAGTCTTTCCTTGATGGCAATAACTAAGTAGGAGTTAAATGGACCACGGGACCACCTACACTCCTAAAGATATCTCTCTCAAAGCATTTGACAAAGGCAGATATGCTGAAACGCGTCATGCAGAGTGGAACGATTGTATTTTGAAAGTGTGTAATTTGAATAAATGCATCGCTTGAATCCCCAGAGTCCTCGGGTATGGTTCTTGATGGAGAGCCCTGTTTGGTGAGAAAAATATTGTGTGCAAGCCACATGCACAGCGGAGGCACCCGACACGAAGGAGTTCAGGCGTAATGTGTGGCAAGTGGTAGATTGTATTTTTGAAACACGTCAGAACCGTCACATTCCAAAGAGAAGTATGCCTGCTAACTAAACATTTGGACATGACTACAAATGAGAGAGGAAGCTACAAAGCTTCGCATCTTCAGGCTAAACATTTCTGATGGACTAAAATGTGGCTGTCGAAAGGGAGACCGTGCAATGTTGCCACTCCGATAATCGCAAAATAATTAACACTAAGATACCGCCAAAGAGAAAAATAATTACTTAAATGAATACTATCACTTAGATGAACATCACGAAGATTGAAATAAAACCATGCTAAGATGGCGGTGAAAATAACAGAGGGAACTACAACAAGATCATAGTCCTTCCTTGATGGCAATAACTAAGTCGGAGTTAAATGGGCCACCTGCACGCTAAAGAAATCCCACTCGAAGCATTGAGAAAGGCTGACACACTGAAACACGTCATGCAGAGTGGAACAATTGCATTTTGAAAGTGTGTAATTTGAATAAATGCATTGCTTCAATCCCCAGAGTGCTCCGGTATGGTTCTTGATGGAGAGCCCTGTTTCGTGAGAAATATATATATATATATATATATATATATATAGATATATATATAGATATAAATATTCACTGAAAAAACCACAGGTTTCAGTGATGTTATAGTTAGGCTGACATTTCACTCGTACAAAACCAGATAAATTCGGCCGTTCTAGTCAGCTGAGCTAACTATAACTCGCGCCCCCGCAATGCACTGCTGATTACGTCACATACTATATCACTCATGACATGGTCAGTGACATCACTGATGACTTCTCAAATGACATCACTGATAACATCATCTACTTAATAAAGTCTCACAGGGAGGGACAGGGGGCTTTGTAGGTCCAGCATATGGGCCCCAACCACAGACTAAAGACAAGGTATGCTGTTCCTATGTGGTCGGATGGAGAAAAGGGAGGGGGGTTGTCTCAGACCACATCAGTGATGGCCGTTGTCAGTAGGAATAGGTGCTAGGCAGGACAAGATGGTTAGTACTCATCCGGGAATAGCTCCAATAAGGAGCAAGGGCCCTCACACAGCCCGAGGGGTGTCATGCCTCATCGTAGGGCAGCTCCTCGTTGGGCCAGCGCTGCAATGCCCAATGGGCCCCGCAGGGGGGCTCTTTGCCGGAGGTCTTCTTGGTTTTTGCCGTCGTGAAGCTAGATGGTGTTGAGTGATGGGAGACCTATGTGAAGTGAGTAAAGGTGGGACTGTGTGGGTGAGATATAAAAATGGCTCTTGGATTCTCCAAAAAGAGTTTATTCGAGGAGTACCTGGGCCATGAGAAAAAACAGACTGGAAAGTTGTTAGCTGAGAGGGGAAAATTAAACCTGTGTCAGCTCTAGTGGGTTGTGCAAAGAGAGAACATGTTTCTTGCCTATGAAAAAGTCCATAAGGATTTCGCCAATTCATCAGGACCTATAATCCTCATCTACTCAAAAGGGGGCGGCAGGTAGTGTAAGGAAGAAGAAGGTCAAAGTCACGTCCCCTTATGTCAGGATTCCTAAGTAGTCCTAGTGTGTGAAAAAAACAACTCATAAGTGAGGTACAAATATACCTTCCCGAAATAGGTGGACCTAGAGGATAAAAAAGTATTACATACAAGAAGTTAGTACTTGATGAGACATGGCCTGGGTCACACTGAAAGAGAATTACATCAAGTCATGAGGGGAGGAAGGGGAATGGGCATGTAGATTGTCCATATAGAGAGAGAAAGTAGGTAAGGCAAGTAGGCACCTAGGAAAACAAATACATTGAAATTATAGAACCCTCCAGAGAGTATATCATGATTCCATGAATACGGCGACAAATCATGCATCTCCATTGTGAGTTTCTCTGGTGTAGCTGTCTAGAAGTGAAGCTAGTGCGACGTGGTGATACCTGGTGGTGATTACTAAGAGAGGCATCATCAACATTCAGGTGAAAAACATTTGGAGAACCTTTAACAAGAACATTTTTTGGGGGGGGAAAGCAACTTGGAAGAATATTACAGCACCCCCACGTCAATAAGTGGTCACACATTTCTTTAGCTAACATGCAGCTCCCTTTGCCCAAAAGCAATTCTGCTTTGCTTCATGGAAGCAAGAGCAGGTTTCCTGCTCTCATTTCCATGAAGCAAAGCAGTGTTTACTATGACCATAGCAAACTGCAATGTCCCAGGGGTGTGCACCCTGGGACATTGCTGAAGCCGACCCTGGTGGGTGGCGGTCCCCAGGGCCAAGGAGGGCTCCAGGAGGGGGGCTGTGCGGGCCCGCTCCCATCATGATTAAAGCCCCTGGGAGATGGTTGTCCCCGGGGTCAGGGGTCCGCTACGGACCCACATATTTGCATAAAGTGTGCCCCGGGGAGGTGGTGGTCCCCGGGGCAGTGTTGGGGGCAGGAGTCCCCACACTTAATATAAATTATTGAAGCCCCTGGGAGGTGGTGGTCCCTGGGGCTTGGGAGCCTGCGAGGCCCACCTACCCAAAATAACTGAATTGCCAGTGGAGGTGGCGGTCCCTGGGACAGCGTGGGGGGCAGGAGCCCCCCATGCATTTTTTAAAAGCCCCGGAGAGGGGAGCTGTGTGCCCCTGCATATTATTGAAAAAGCCCCAGGGAGATGGTGGTCCCTGGGGCTAAGGGGGCCTCCGCTGGCCCCCGCATATATTTTCTTCATTGCCCCCGGGACCTGGCCGACCTGGGGGCTTATTAAAATGGAGTGCAGGAGCCCGTGCTTCATTTTAAAAAAAAAATTCAGCCGTATTTGCGGACCCTATGCGAATCCCACCGAAAATGTTAAAAAATAATACTTTTTTCGGCCCTCTGGGTCCCTGTGGGACCCCCTGAGCAGCCTTAGGGGGCCAGGTTGTTTCTACCCTGCCCCCTTATCTTCTTTTTTGACCTTTTTTCTTGTGCCTCGGTTCAACCGAGTCACAAGATGGCTGCCAACACTTTTTGGTTTGGAGTGTTGGCAGCCAATCAGAAGTCAGCTCGTGCTCGGGAGGGTTCGCGGATCCACCGTGGTCACCAGATATTAATATTTTTTATTTTTTTACTTTCTCAGGAACTACTGAACGGATTTACACCATTTAACAAAAAGGTCGCTTTCTGAACCAAGAGCTACCTTTTTGCCAAATTTGGTGTAATTCCATTCAGCAGTTCAGGCTGTAGCCTTCTACCAAATTTCCTATGGAAATTAACATGGAGAAAACGTGTTTTGAGACCCTTCTTTTTTCTCAACCCCCGCTTGAGGAATCACCCCGAAACTTTCAAGACAGGAGCTGACCGGAGCACCTTATTAGTTTTGAAAATTTCGAGAAGATTTGTCAACCAGCGCCAAAGATATTGGCAAAGAAAAACGCTTTTGCTATGGAAACTAGGTCCTAACTATAACTACCTACTGGCAACCACCAGTAGGTAATATATATATATATATATATATATATATATATTCACTGAAAAAACCATAGGTTTCAGACACGTTATAGTTAGAAATTAGCATTTAAAAAACCTTTGAAATTCACTGAAAAAACCATAAGTTTTAGGGACAGTTATACTTAGTTGGACATTGCACTCGTACAAAACCCGTGAAATTCCCCCGTTATAGTTAGTTCAGCTAACTATAACTCGCGCCCCCGCAATGCACTGCTGATGACGTCACATATTACATCACTCATGACATGGTCAGTGACATCACTCCCGCACAGTAAACAGTTCCTGTAAACAGTTGAAAGAATGCGTTTAAGTCATACAGGCGATTTTTAAGGAATATTTGTAGTTTGTGAAAATCGACACTTTGAAACTTTTCTGCTGAAAACCAGACAATGGATATCCTATGGAAGAAAATATAAGTTACTGGTAAGTACGGTTAAAATTACTTTTGAGGACCAGTACTGGGCTGAAAGATGCAGCACTGAGGTCTCTCCTGATAACAGGTGAGTAAATCGAAATTCGTATTTCGGCTGATTTTAGAGGAATATTTTAAAGTTCCAAAACTCCACACTTAGAAGAATTTCCAAGTGAAACCAGTCAATGTTAGCCTATGGAAGGAAATTCAAGTTACTGGTAAGTACGGTTAAAATTACTTTTCAGGACCAGTACTGGGCTGAAAGATGCAGCACTGAGGTCTCTCCTGATAACAGGTGAGTAAATCAGAATTCGGATTTCGGCTGATTTTAGAGGAATATTTGTATGTTTCAAAAATCAACACTTAGAAACTTTTTCAGCAAAAAGCAGGCAATCATATCCTATGGAAGGAAATTCAAGTTACTGGTAAGTACGGTTAAAATTACTTTTGAGGATCAGTACTGGGATGAAAGATGCAGCACTGAGGTCTCTCCTGATAACAGGTGAGTAAATCGGAATTCGTATTTCGGCTGATTTTAGAGGAATATTTTAAAGTTCCAAAACTCCACACTTAGAAGAATTTCCAAGTGAAACCAGTCAATGTTAGCCTATGAAGGAAATTCAAGTTACCGGTAAGTACGGTTAAAATTACTTTTGAGGATCAGTACTGGGCTGAAAGATGCAGCACTGAGGTCTCTCCTGATAACAGGTGAGTAAATCGGAATTCGTATTTCGGCTGATTTTAGAGGAATATTTTAAAGTTCCAAAACTCCACACACAGAAGAATTTCCAAGTGAAACCAGTCAATGTTAGCCTATGGAAGGAAATTCAAGTTACTGGTAAGTACGGTTAAAATTACTTTTCAGGATCAGTACTGGGCTGAAAGATGCAGCACTGAGGTCTCTCCTGATAACAGGTGAGTAAATCGGAATTCGTATTTCGGCTGATTTTAGAGGAATATTTTAAAGTTCCAAAACTCCACACTTAGAAGAATTTCCAAGTGAAACCAGTCAATGTTAGCCTATGGAAGGAAATTCAAGTTACTGGTAAGTACGGTTAAAATTACTTTTCAGGATCAGTGCTGGGCTAAAAGATGCAGCACTGAGGTTCTCTCATGATAACAGGTGAGTAAATCGGAATTCGTACTTTCGGCTGATTTTAGAGGAATATTATAAAGTTCCAAAACTCCACACTTAGAAGAATTTCCAAGTGAAACCAGTCAATGTTAGCCTATGAAGGAAATTCAAGTTACCGGTAAGTACGGTTAAAATTACTTTTCAGGACCAGTACTGGGCTGAAAGATGCAGCACTGAGGTCTCTCCTGATAACAGGTGAGTAAATCAGAATTCGGATTTCGGCTGATTTTAGAGGAATATTTGTATGTTTCAAAAATCAACACTTAGAAACTTTTCAGCAAAAGCAGGCAATGATATCCTATGGAAGGAAATTCAAGTTACTGGTAAGTACGGTTAAAATTACTTTTGAGGATCAGTACTGGGCTGAAAGATGCAGCACTGAGGTCTCTCCTGATAACAGGTGAGTAAATCGGAATTCGTATTTCGGCTGATTTTAGAGGAATATTTTAAAGTTCCAAAACTCCACACTTAGAAGAATTTCCAAGTGAAACCAGTCAATGTTAGCCTATGAAGGAAATTCAAGTTACCGGTAAGTACGGTTAAAATTACTTTGAGGATCAGTACTGGGCTGAAAGATGCAGCACTGAGGTCTCTCCTGATAACAGGTGAGTAAATCGGAATTCGTATTTCGGCTGATTTTAGAGGAATATTTTAAAGTTCCAAAACTCCACACTTAGAAGAATTTCCATTTTAATTTGTTAGTGCCTCGAGGAGGTGGCGGTCCCCGGGCGTGTGGGGAGCTGGAGCCCCCCACACAGGTTTTTAAATGGCAAAAGAAGCCCCGGGGAGGTGGTGGTCCCCGGGCTGCGGGAGGCTCCAGAGCCCTCCCGCACCATTTTCAAAAGAAAGCCCCGGGGGTGGCGGTCCCCGGGGCTTAGGGGGCCCTGAGGCCCCCATACAAAAATTTAACCCCCCTCACCATGCTCCCGGGACTTGGGCCACCCGGGGGCAAAATACAATCGAAGCGCGGGAGACCGCGCTTTGTTTTTTTTTTTTTTTGGCAGGATTCGCGCACCCTGAGCGCATCCTGCCGCCAGTAGATAGTTATAGTTACAACCTATTATCCATAGGAAATCCGCGACATTCTATTTGAAATAACTCTCTTGCCGGTTGACGTATCTTCGCAAAATTTTCAAACTTTGTGGCCCGCTCCGGTCCGCTCCTACCCTGAAAGTCTCGGGGGATTCGTCAAGCGGGGGCCGAGAAAAAGGGGGGTCCCAAAACGCGTTTTCCCCATGCAATTTTCCATAGGAAACTTTAGACACGGCTACAGCCCGAACTGCTGAACGGAATTACACCAAATTTGGCAAAGAGGTAGTTCTTGGTTCAGAAAGAACCCTTTTGTTAAATGGTGTAAATCCATTCAGTAGTTGCTGAGAAAATCAAAAGTAAAAAGATAGTGATATCTAGGGCCGCGGATCCTCCCGAGCACGAGCTTTATGTTAATTGGCTGTCAACACTCCAAACCAGGAAGTGTTGGCAGCCATTTTGTCCTCGGTAGAACCGAGGGACAGAAGCAAATGCGCAAAGCGCACAAAGGGGGCAGGGTAGAAACACACTGACCCCTAGGACTGCTCAGGAGCGCAAACCCTGCCGAAAAAAAAAATTGAAGCGCGGTCTCCCGCGCTCGATGTTAATTGGCCCCGGGTGGGCCAAGTCCCGGGGGCATGCTGGGGGGTTAATTTTATGTGTGGGGGCCTCTAAGGCCCCCAATCCCCGGGGACCACCACCCCGGGGCCTTATGTATAATGGTGCGGGAGGGCTCTGAGCCTCCCGCAGCCCCGGGGACCACCACCTCCCGGGCTTCTTCTTTTAAATTAAAAACCTGTGTGGGGAGGCTCCAGCCCCACACGCCCGGGGACCACCACCTCCCCCAGGGCACTAAGAAAATTAAAATGGAGGTCCGTTTTGGACCCCAAGCCCCGGGGACCACCACCTCCCCGGGGCATTCAAAGTGTGAGGGAGGGCCGCGCGGCCCCCTCCTGGAGCCCTTGATGGCCCTGGGGACCGCCACCCCCAGGGCCGGCTCCTGCAGTGTCCCGGGTGCCTACCCCGGGACACTGCTGTTTGCAATGACAGGACGGGAGCCTCGCAGCTCCCGTCCTGTCATTGCAAACTTGCTTTGGATCTTGGAAGAGAGAGCAGGAAACATGCTCTCTTCCAATATCCAAAGCCGATTGCTTTTCCACATGGGGAGCAGCATGTTAGCTGCTCCCCATGTGTAAAGCACTGCCGGCTCCCGTAGGACACGGGGAGCCGGCGGGACTGTGGGGGTTTGGGGACCCCCCACAGTCCCCAACGAGAGGCCAGGCCCCGGGGGATGGGGTCCCCGGGGCCATAAGTGGCCACGGAGGGGGGCCACGCAGCCCCCCTCCCCAAAGGAAAAAAATTTAAAAATGTTTTAAAAAAAGTGCAAGGCCGGCCCCGGGCGATGGGGTCCCCGGGGCCTTAAATGGCCTGAGGAGGGGGGCCACGCAGCCCCCCTCCAAATAAAAAAAAAAGAGGCCATGCCCCGGGGGATGGGGTCCCCGTGGTCAATACAGGCCCAGGCAAGGGGGGCCACACGGCCCCCTTCCCGTTTTTTTATTTTTTAATAAAAAAAAGGGGTAAGGCCCTGGGGGATGGGGTCCCCAGGGCCTAAAAATAGGAAAAAGGAAGGGGCCCCGCCCCTTCCTTCACCACTCTGCAAACGCGCCCTGGCGCGTTTGCAGAGGGGGAACGATTCCCCTTGAATACTGGGGGTCCCTGGTGCCAACTAGCCCACCAGGAACCTCCAGTATGCGCCAGGGGCTGCCTTGCAGAGAGGTGTACAGAGGCCACGCCCCTTTTACACCTCTCTGCAACGCAGTTCTTTGGCGCTTTTGGAGGTATATGGTGGGCTAGATGCACCCCAGGAACCCTCAGGATTCAAGGGGAGTTAATCCCCGACTTAAAACGCGCCACGGGGCGCGTTTGCACAGTGGTGAAGGGAGGGGCGGGCTTCAGGTGACATGTGTGCAAACAGGCCCGTGGCGCGTTTTAAGATGGGGAATTAAATCCTCTTCAATCCTGAGGGTCCCTGGGGGCCAACTAGCCCAACAGGTACGTCCAGAAAGCGCCACAGAGCTGCGTTGCAGAGAGGTGTAAAGGGGTGTGGCCTCTGTACATGTCTCTGCAACGCAGCCCCTGGCGCATACTGGAGGTTCCTGGTGGGCTAGTTGGCCCGTAGGGACCCTCATGATTCAAGGGGACTTAATCCCCCAACTTAAAACGCGTCACGGGGCGCGTTTGCACAGATGTCACCTCAGGCCCCGCCCCTCCCTTCACCATTGTGCAAATATTCCTCTAAAATCAGCCGAAATACGAATTCTGATTTACTCACCTGTTATCAGGAGAGACCTCAGTGCTGCATCTTTCAGCCCAGTACTGGTCCTGAAAAGTAATTTTAACCGTACTTACCGGTAACTTGAATTTCCTTCATAGGCTAACATTGACTGGTTTCACTTGGAAATTCTTCTAAGTGTGGAGTTTTGGAACTTTAAAATATTCCTCTAAAATCAGCCGAAATACGAATTCCGATTTACTCACCTGTTATCAGGAGAGACCTCAGTGCTGCATCTTTCAGCCCAGTACTGATCCTCAAAAGTAATTTTAACCGTACTTACCAGTAACTTGAATTTCCTTCCATAGGATATCATTGCCTGCTTTTTGCTGAAAAAGTTTCTAAGTGTTGATTTTTGAAACATACAAATATTCCTCTAAAATCAGCCAAAATCCGAATTCTGATTTACTCACCTGTTATCAGGAGAGACCTCAGTGCTGCATCTTTCAGCCCAGTACTGATCCTCAAAAGTAATTTTAACCGTACTTACCAGTAACTTGAATTTCCTTCCATAGGATATCATTGCCTGCTTTTTGCTGAAAAAGTTTCTGTGTTGATTTTTGAAACATACAAATATTCCTCTAAAATCAGCCAAAATCCGAATTCTGATTTACTCACCTGTTATCAGGAGAGACCTCAGTGCTGCATCTTTCAGCCCAGTACTGATCCTCAAAAGTAATTTTAACCGTACTTACCAGTAACTTGAATTTCCTTCCATAGGATATTATTGCCTGCTTTTTGCTGAAAAAGTTTCTAAGTGTTGATTTTTGAAACATACAAATATTCCTCTAAAATCAGCCGAAATCCGAATTCTGATTTACTCACCTGTTATCAGGAGAGACCTCAGTGCTGCATCTTTCAGCCCAGTACTGGTCCTGAAAAGTAATTTTAACCGTACTTACCAGTAACTTGAATTTCCTTCATAGGCTAACATTGACTGGTTTCACTTGGAAATTCTTCTAAGTGTGGAGTTTTGGAACTTTAAAATATTCCTCTAAAATCAGCCGAAATACGAATTCCGATTTACTCACCTGTTATCAGGAGAGACCTCAGTGCTGCATCTTTCAGCCCAGTACTGATCCTCAAAAGTAATTTTAACCGTACTTACCGGTAACTTGAATTTCCTTCATAGGCTAACATTGACTGGTTTCACTTGGAAATTCTTCTAAGTGTGGAGTTTTGGAACTTTAAAATATTCCTCTAAAATCAGCCGAAATACGAATTCCGATTTACTCACCTGTTATCAGGAGAGACCTCAGTGCTGCATCTTTCAGCCCAGTACTGATCCTCAAAAGTAATTTTAACCGTACTTACCAGTAACTTGAATTTCCTTCCATAGGATATTATTGCCTGCTTTTTGCTGAAAAAGTTTCTAAGTGTTGATTTTTGAAACATACAAATATTCCTCTAAAATCAGCCGAAATCCGAATTCCGATTTACTCACCTGTTATCAGGAGAGACCTCAGTGCTGCATCTTTCAGCCCAGTACTGGTCCTGAAAAGTAATTTTAACCGTACTTACCAGTAACTTGAATTTCCTTCCATAGGCTAACATTGACTGGTTTCACTTGGAAATTCTTCTAAGTGTGGAGTTTTGGAACTTTAAAATATTCCTCTAAAATCAGCCGAAATACGAATTCCGATTTACTCACCTGTTATCAGGAGAGACCTCAGTGCTGCATCTTTCAGCCCAGTACTGATCCTCAAAAGTAATTTTAACCGTACTTACCAGTAACTTGAATTTCCTTCCATAGGATATCATTGCCTGCGTTTTGCTGAGAAAGTCTTCTAAGTGTTGAGTTTTGAAACTATACAAATATTCCTCTAAAATCAGCCGAAATCCGAATTCCGATTTACTCACCTGTTATCAGGAGAGACCTCAGTGCTGCATCTTTCAGCCCAGTACTGGTCCTGAAAAGTAATTTTAACCGTACTTACCAGTAACTTGAATTTCCTTCCATAGGCTAACATTGACTGGTTTCACTTGGAAATTCTTCTAAGTGTGGAGTTTTGGAACTTTAAAATATTCCTCTAAAATCAGCCGAAATACGAATTCCGATTTACTCACCTGTTATCAGGAGAGACCTCAGTGCTGCATCTTTCAGCCCAGTACTGATCCTCAAAAGTAATTTTAACCGTACTTACCAGTAACTTGAATTTCCTTCCATAGGATATTATTGCCTGCTTTTTGCTGAAAAAGTTTCTAAGTGTTGATTTTTGAAACATACAAATATTCCTCTAAAATCAGCCGAAATCCGAATTCCGATTTACTCACCTGTTATCAGGAGAGACCTCAGTGCTGCATCTTTCAGCCCAGTACTGGTCCTGAAAAGTAATTTTAACCGTACTTACCAGTAACTTGAATTTCCTTCCATAGGCTAACATTGACTGGTTTCACTTGGAAATTCTTCTAAGTGTGGAGTTTTGGAACTTTAAAATATTCCTCTAAAATCAGCCGAAATCCGAATTCCGATTTACTCACCTGTTATCAGGAGAGACCTCAGTGCTGCATCTTTCAGCCCAGTACTGGTCCTGAAAAGTAATTTTAACCGTACTTACCAGTAACTTGAATTTCCTTCCATAGGATATCATTGTCTGGTTTTCAGCAGAAAAGTTTCAAAGTGTCGATTTTCACAAACTACAAATATTCCTAAAAAATCGCCTGTATGACTTAAACGCATTCTTTCAACTGTTTACAGGAGATGCACCAGTGCTGGATCCAGGATCCAACACTGAGTAAGAAAAAGTAACGATAACAGTTTTTAACTTCTAAGTGAATTTCCTTCCATAGGATAACATTGGTGATTCTATGAGAAAAAGTTTCTAAGTGTGAACTTTTAAAGTACAATAATATTCCTTAAAAATCACGACTGTAACCAAAACGCTTTTACTCAACTGTTTACAGGAGATGTCCCAGGACTGAATCTAGGATCCAGTAATGTGGTTAGAAAAGTAATCCATAAAGTAACTAATTGCATTTAACTAGAAATTCGAATTGAGCTGAATGTTGCATTGTGTTTGAAAATGTGTTGCCCATTGCAACAACTGTAACTACTGTACTTAAAAGTCTATTGCCTATGTGCAAAGTAATTAAACTAAAGTAATTCATTCTGAGAAAATATTTTTGTAATGTAATGTATAATGTAATTACAATGTAATTTAAAAAATAAAATATGTAAAAAAAAATTGTTTCTAAAAAATTTGGAAATCAGTATGAAAAAATTTATATAACAATTAATACATTTAAAAATTGTCATTTACAAAACCTTTGAAATTCACTGAAAAAACTGTAGGTTTCAGACATGTTATAGTTACAAATTAGCATTTAAAAACCTTTGAAATTCACTGAAAAAACCATAGGTTTCAGGGACGTTATAGTTACAAATTAGCATTTAAAAACCTTTGAAATTCACTGAAAAACCATAGGTTTTAGGGACAGTTATAGTTAGTTCGACATTGCACTCGTACAAAACCCGTGAAATTCCCCCGTTATAGTTAGTCCAGCTAACTATAACTCGCGCCCCCGCAATGCACTGCTGATGACGTCACATATTACATCACTCATGACATGGTCAGTGACATCACTGATGACATCACTGATGACATCTCAAATGACATCACTGATGACATCATCCACGTGATAATCTGATGCACCTCCTCACCCCCTAATATAACCTTTGATACACCCACTCTAAATTACAGACTGCCATTCGCAAAACCATGAGACACTCCAACACCAATAACTACATACCCACTCACTGATTCTTAGGTCTACGCACACATCCACTCACTCACCCGTACAGTCACTCATACTTACGGTCACTCAGTACAGGACTATCATATGCACTCATACTCCTATATAGACACTGAAACACCGCCACTCATCCATAGAGGTACTCACACACCTAGTCAGTCATGCAAATAATTAAACACACTACCATTTACTCACCTATACAGTTATACACACACCAGCTCACTTACTCATACAAATAGTAGCACAATTTTACGCTCTTATACAATCACTGATACAAGCACACACTCATCCATACAGCCACTATCACAATCACTCACTCTCGCTTATAGCTATTTATATACTCGAACACACATATATACTGCCTTTCACATATGTAGTTACTCACACATGTACCAATGGGACATACATTCACTCACTAACACAGTCTTACACACACTTACCCACCCATACAGTCTATCACAGTTGCACTCTTGAAACCATCCACCCAGTGAATCACCCACTCACACATCTATGCACAGAGTTGCACACACCCCTCCCACACAAACACTCAGGCACCCATACAGATACTCAGACAAGCATTCAATAACTCATATAGACACTCATGTAGCTATTCACAAACACATGCAGCCACTTACACAGCAACAGACAGACGGATACAGACATTCACCCAGTTTAGTCACTAACCCATGCATTCAGTAAGATACATTAAATCACTCACTTATAGAGTCAGTCACGCACCTACTAAATCATCCATACAGACACTTACACACCCACTCATTCTTCAATACGTCTTTTCCTATATATATTAAAAATATTTAAACTTTACAGAAACACACAGTCACTGGATGATGTCATCAGTGATGTCATCAGTGATGTCATTTGAGATGTCATCAGTGATGTCATCAGTGATGTCACTGACCATGTCATGAGTGATGTAATATGTGACGTCATCAGCAGTGCATTGCGGGCGCGAGTTATAGTTAGCTGGACTAACTATAACGGGGGAATTTCACGGGTTTTGTACGAGTGCAATGTCCAACTAACTATAACTGTCCCTAAAACCTATGGTTTTTTCAGTGAATTTCAAAGGTTTTTAAATGCTAATTTGTAACTATAACGTCCCTGAAACCTATGGTTTTTTCAGTGAATATATATATATATATATATATATATATATATATATATATATATATATATATATATATATATATATATATATATATATCCTTACTGTAATTTCTTCCTCTCTCTTTGTTTGCAGTGGCACTTTAATCTTAGTCATTGGCACTCTCAGGATCTCATTCTCTAGTATCAGTTAGTTGCATCTCCCAAGCATGGGCTCCCTGTTGACTCTCTGTCATAAGGAATTCATCCATACTAGATGAACAATGCATCTGTCCTTGTATAATTTTCTTATGATTTGGAGATTTTGACTGGATAACAAATTGAGAATGGCTTTAAATTGTATGTGTACTTTACTTTGAATGAATTGTTAACCCATTATACATACTTGCACCAGTCACTTTAACATTACTTCTCTATGTACCATGTTCTCTTATACATTGTTAATCATCGATCCTTTATTCCTTGTGGTCAATTTCACTATATCAAATTTGGGACCTCTTGACTTCATGTTCCTTTCACTGAACATATAGTTGTGGCTATGAATTGGAATTGTTAAATGTTATACCTGCACATGCACTTTATGTCTTTTGAGGGTATTGAATGCAATGTACTTTAAAGTGATGAGAGACAGAACATATATAAAAAAAATGTTAAATACTATAAAAAGTGTAAAACCATCGGAAAAATGTGAACATACAAATATGCATGATCTAGGTGACATTTTGCACTTTTCTTGTATCTATGTACTGTTTTCAAAAAAACACAAGTTGTAGAATGGTGACTTTGATTTGTATATGAGGGTGCACAGTCTAGCTGCTTGAGAGCAGTAAAAAGTAAAAAAGGATTGAGCACTTGGTCACTTTAAGAAGACGTTCTAGACTGTGGGACTCTATGGTCCAGTAGAAGGCTGTGAAGCCGAAAATGTGTAGACCGTCCTTTCAACCTGTTCTTGCACTTTGGTGTGCTAAATAAATAATTCTTGAAAATCTTACCTCTGTTGTGGTGCTGTGTATTCTCGCTGGAGGAGAAGGACCCTCGAAGAGTCAATTTGTGATATATGATCATGTCATGAGTGATGTAATATGTGATGTCATCAGCAGTGCATTGCGGGGGTGCGAGTTATACTTAGCTAAACTAACTATAACGGCCGAATTTCTCTGGTTTTGTACAAGTGAAATGTCCAACTAACTATAACGTCCCTGAAATCTGTGTTTTTTTCAGTGAATTTCCATGTTTTTTTAAATGCTAATTTCTAACTATAACGTCCCTGAAACCTATGTTTTTTTCAGTGAATTTCTAAGGTTTTTTAAATGCTAATTTCTAACTATAACGTCCCTGAAACCTATGGTTTTTTCAGTGAATTTCAAAGGTTTTTTAAATGCTAATTCTAACTATAACGTCCCTGAAACCTATGTTTTTTTCAGTGAATTTCAAAGGTTTTTTTAATGCTAATTTCAAACTATAACGTCCCTGAAACCTATGGTTTTTTCAGTGAATTTCTAAAGTTTTTTAAATGCTAATTTCTAACTATGCCTACAGAGGTAGGACTTGTGCAGAAAGAGGAAGAAAGGTGCAGAAAGAAGCAAGAGCAATGCAGAAAGAGGCAACAGAAGTCCAGAAAGACGAAGAAAAGTGCAGAAAGAAGCAAGAGATATGCAGAAAGAACCAATAGAGGTGCAGAAAGAGGCCTTGTTGCAAAGTCATCCTGTGCCCCCATCTTTTTGCTGACCGGTACTGGTGGTAACTGTAGCCAGTGCTATGCTGAAAGACACCTAGAATACAGTGAAAACACCTATATACACTAGGGTACACAATGTGTTGGGGTACCCCTGTGATTGGCATGACCTCCCCTGTAAGGCCCTAGTACATAATAGGGCAGGGGGATTAAAACTAACTCTAACTCAGAGGTGCAGAAAGAGGCAAGAGAAGTGCAGAAAGAAGCAACAGAGGTGCCGAAAGAGGCAAGAGAGGTGCAGAAAGAAGCAAGTGAAGAGCAGGAAGAGGCAAGAGAGGTGCAGAAAGAGGCAAGAGAGGTACAAAAAGAGGCAGGAGGGGTGCAGAAAGAAGGAAGAGAAGTGCAGAAAGAGGCAGGAGAACTGCTGAAAGAAGCAACAGAGCTGTAGAAAGAAGCAAGAGAAGTGCAGAAGGAGGCAAGTGAGGTGCAGAAAGAAGCTAGAGCAGCACAGAAAGAACCAACAGAGGTGCAAAAAGAGGCAAGAGGGGTGCAGAAAAAGGTAGGAGAGGTGCACAAAGAGGCAAGAGAGGTGCAGAAAGAGGCAGGAGCGGTACAGAAAGAAGGAAGAGAAGTGCAGAAAGAAGCAACAGAGGTGCTGAAAGAGGCGCGAATGGTGCAGAAAGAGCAAGAGAAGTGCAGAAAAAAGCAACAGAGGTACAGAAAGAGGCAAGAGAGGTGCAGAAACAGGCAGGAAAGGTGCAGAAAGAGGGAACAGGGGTGCAAAAAGAGGCAAGCGGGGTACAGAAAGAGAAAAGAGAGGTGCAGAAAGAGGCAAGAGGGGTACAGAAAGAAGCAAGAGCAGTGCAGAATGAAGCAACAGAGGTGCAAAAAGAGGCAAGAGAACTGCAGAAAGAAAAAACAGAGGTGCAAAAAGAGGCAAGAGGGGTGCAGAAAGAGGTAGGAGAGGTGCACAAAGAGGCAAGAGAGGTACAGAAAGAGGCAGGAGGGGTGCAGAAAGAAGGAAGAGAAATGCAGAAAGAGGCAAGAGAATTGCTGAAAGAAGTTACAGAGGTGTAGAAAGAAGCAAGAGAAGTGCAGAAAGAGGCAAGTGAGGTGCAGAAAGAAGCAAGAGCAGTGCAAAAAGAACCAACAGAGGTGCTGAAAGAGGCGCGAAGGGTGCAGAAAGAGCAAGAGAAATGCAGAAAGAGGCAACAGAGGTACAGAAAGAGGCAAGAGAGGTGCAGAAACAGGCAGGAAAGGTACAGAAACAGGGAACAGGGGTGCAGAAAGAGGCAAGAGAGGTGCAGAAAGAGAAAAGAGGCATGCGGAAAGAGGCAAGAGATCTGCAGAAAAAAGCAACAGAGGTGCTGAAAGAGGCAGGTGAGGTGCAGAAAGAAGCAAGAGAGGTGCAGAAAAAGGCAATAGAAGTGCAGAAAGAAGCAATAGAGGTGCAGAAAGAGGCAAGAGGGGTACAGAAAGAGGAGAGAGAAGTGCAGAAAGAAGCAAAAGAGGTGCTCAAGGAGGCAAGAGGGATGCAGAAAGAGGCAAGAGCAGTGCAGAAAGAACCAAGAGCAGTGCAGAAAGAAGCAACTGAGGTGCAGAAGGAGGCACGAGGGGTGCAGAAAGAAGGAAGAGAAGTGCAGAAAGAAGCAACAGAGGTGCTGAAAGAGGCACGAAGTGTGCATAAAGAGGCAACAGAAGTGCAGAAAGAAGCAACAGAGGTACAGAAAGAGGCAAAAGTGGTACAGAAAGAGGGAAGAGAGGTGTAGAAAGAGGCAAGAGAGTTGCACAAAGAGGGAAGAGGGGTGAAGATAGAGGCAGGAGGGGTGCAGAAAGAAGCAACAGAGGTGCCGAAAGAGGCAAGAGAGGTGCAGAAAGAAGCAAGTGAAGTGCAGAAAGAGGCAACAGAGGTGCAGAAAGACACCAGAGAGGTACAGAAACAAGCAAGAGAAGTGCAGAAAGAGGCAAGAGAATTGCTGAAAGAAGCAACAGAGGTTTAGAAAGAACCAAGAGAAGTGCAAAAAGAGACAAGTGAGGTGCAGAAAGAAGCAAGAGCAGTGCAGAAAGAACCAACAGAGGTGCAAAAAGAGGCAAGAGGGGTGCAGAAAGAGGTAGGAAAGGTGTACAAAGAGGCAAGAGAGGTACAGAAAGAGGCAGGAGGGGTGCAGAAAGAAGGAAGAGAAATGCAGAAAGAGGCAAGAGAATTGCTGAAAGAAGCAACAGAGGTGTAGAAAGAAGCAAGAGAAGTGCAGAAAGAGGCAAGTGAGGTGCAGAAAAAAGCAAGAGCAGTGCAGAAAGAACCAACAGAGGTGCTGAAAGAGGCGCGAAGGGTGCAGAAAGAGCAAGAGAAGTGCAGAAAGAGGCAACAGAGGTACAGAAAGAGGCAAGAGAGGTGCAGAAACAGGCAGGAAAGGTACAGAAACAGGGAACAGGGGTGCAGAAAGAGGCAACAGAGGTGCAGAAAGAGAAAAGAGGGATGCAAAAAGAGGCAAGAGATCTGCAGAAAAAAGCAACAGAGGTGCTGAAAGAGGCAGGTGAGGTGCAGAAAGAAGCAAGAGAGGTGCAGAAAAAGGCAATAGAAGTGCAGAAAGAAGCAATAGAGGTGCAGAAAGAGGCAAGAGGGGTACAGAAAGAGAGAGAGAGAAGTGCAGAAAGAAGCAAAAGAGGTGCTCAAGGAGGCAAGAGGGATGCAGAAAGAGGCAAGAGCAGTGCAGAAAGAACCAAGAGCAGTGCAGAAAGAAGCAACTGAGGTGCAGAAGGAGGCACGAGGGGTGCAGAAAGAAGGAAGAGAAGTGCAGAAAGAAGCAACAGAGGTGCTGAAAGAGGCACGAAGTGTGCATAAAGAGGCAACAGAAGTGCAGAAAGAAGCAACAGAGGTACAGAAAGAGGCAAAAGTGGTACAGAAAGAGGGAAGAGAGGTGTAGAAAGAGGCAAGAGAGTTGCACAAAGAGGGAAGAGGGGTGAAGATAGAGGCAGGAGGGGTGCAGAAAGAAGCAACAGAGGTGCCGAAAGAGGCAAGAGAGGTGCAGAAAGAAGCAAGTGAAGTGCAGAAAGAGGCAACAGAGGTGCAGAAAGACACCAGAGAGGTACAGAAACAAGCAAGAGAAGTGCAGAAAGAGGCAAGAGAATTGCTGAAAGAAGCAACAGAGGTTTAGAAAGAACCAAGAGAAGTGCAAAAAGAGACAAGTGAGGTGCAGAAAGAAGCAAGAGCAGTGCAGAAAGAACCAACAGAGGTGCAAAAAGAGGCAAGAGGGGTGCAGAAAGAGGTAGGAAAGGTGTACAAAGAGGCAAGAGAGGTACAGAAAGAGGCAGGAGGGGTGCAGAAAGAAGGAAGAGAAATGCAGAAAGAGGCAAGAGAATTGCTGAAAGAAGCAACAGAGGTGTAGAAAGAAGCAAGAGAAGTGCAGAAAGAGGCAAGTGAGGTGCAGAAAAAAGCAAGAGCAGTGCAGAAAGAACCAACAGAGGTGCAGAAAGAGGCACGAGGGTGCAGAAAGAGCAAGAGAAGTGCAGAAAGAGGCAACAGAGGTACAGAAAGAGGCAAGAGAGGTGCAGAAACAAGCAGGAAAGGTACAGAAACAGGGAACAGGGGTGCAGAAAGAGGCAAGAGAGGTGCAGAAAGAGAAAAGGGGCATGCGGAAAGAGGCAAGAGATCTGCAGAAAAAAGCAACAGAGGTGCTGAAAGAGGCAGGTGAGGTGCGGAAAGAGGCAAGAGATCTGGAGAAAAAAACAACAGAGGTGCCGAAAGAGGCAAGTGAGGTGCAGAAGGAAGCAAGAGAGGTGCAGAAAAAGGCAATAGAAGTGCAGAAAGAAGCAACAGAGGTGCAGAAAGAGGCAAGAGGGGTACAGAAAGAGGCAAGTGAGGTGCAGAAAAAAGCAAGAGCAGTGCAAAAAGAACCAACAGAGGTACTGAAAGAGGCGCCAAGGGTGCAGAAAGAGCAAGAGAAGTGCAGAAAGAGGCAACAGAGGTACAGAAAGAGGCAAGAGAGGTGCAGAAACAGGCAGGAAAGGTACAGAAACAGGGAACAGGGGTGCAGAAAGAGGCAAGAGTGATGCAGAAAGAGAAAAGGGGCATGCGGAAAGAGGCAAGAGATCTGGAGAAAAAAACAACAGAGGTGCTGAAAGAGGCAAGTGAGGTGCAGAAGGAAGCAAGAGAGGTGCAGAAAAAGGCAATAGAAGTGCAGAAAGAAGCAACAGAGGTGCAGAAAGAGGCAAGAGGGGTACAGAAAGAGGAGAGAGAAGTGCAGAAAGAAGCAAAAGAGGTGCTCAAAGAGGCAAGAGGGATGCAGAAAGAGGCAAGAGCAGTGCAGAAAGAACCAAGAGAAGTGCAGAAAGAAGCAACTGAGGTGCAGAAGGAGGCATGAGGGGTGTGGAAAGAAGGAAGAGAAGTGCAGAAAGAAGCAACAGAGGTGCTGAAAGAGGCACGAAGGGTGCAGAAAGAGGCAAGAGAAGTGCAGAAAGAAGCAACAGAGGTACAGAAAGAGGCAAGAGTGGTAAAGAAAGAGGGAAGAGAGGTGTAGAAAGAGGCAAGAGAGTTGCACAAAGAGGGAAGAGGGGTGAAGAAAGAGGCAGGAGGGGTGCAGAAAGAAGCAACAGCGGTGCCGAAAGAGGCAAGAGAGGTGCAGAAAGAAGCAATTGAAGTGTAGAAAGAGGCAACAGAGGTGCAGAAAGACGCAAGAGAGGTGCAGAAACAAGCAAGAGAAGTGCAGAAAGAGGCAAGAGAATTGCTGAAAGAAGCAACAGAGGTTTTGAAAGAACCAAGAGAAGTGCAAAAAGAGACAAGTGAGGTGCCGAACGAAGCAAGAGCAGTGCAGAAAGAACCAACAGAGGTGCAAAAAGAGGCAAGAGGGGTGCAGAAAGAGGTAGGAGAGGTGTACAAAGAGGCAAGAGAGGTACAGAAAGAGGCAGGAGGGGTGCAGAAAGAAGAAAGAGAAGTGCAGAAAGTGGCAAGAGAATTGCTGAAAGAAGCAACAGAGGTGTTGAAAGAAGCAAGCGAAGTGCAGAAAGAGGCAAGTAAGGTGCAGAAAGAAGCAAGAGCAGTGTAGAAAGAACCAACAGAGGTGCAAAAAGAGGCAAGAGGGGTGTAGAAAAAGGTAGGAGGGGTACACAAAGAGGCAAGAGAGGTACAGAAAGAGACAGGAGGGGTGCAGAAAGAAGGAAGAGAAGTGCAGAAAGACGTAACAGAGGTGCTGAAAGAGGCACGAAGGGTGCAGAAAGAGCAAGAGAAGTGCAGAAAGAGGCAACAGAGGTACAGAAAGAGGCAAGAGGCAAGAGAGGTGCAGAAACAGGCAGGAAAGGTGCATAAAGAGGGAACAGGGGTGCAGATAGAGGCTAGAGAGTTGCAGGAAGAGAAAAGTGGGGTGCAGAAAGAGGGAAGAGATCTGCAGAAAAAAGCAAGAGAGGTGCGGAAAGAGGCAAGTGAGGTGCAGAAAGAAGCAAGAGAGGTGCAGAAAGAGGCAATAGAAGTGCAGAGACAGACATGAGGGGTGCAGAAAGAGGCAAGAGAAGTACAGAAAGAAGCAACAGAGATGCAGAAGGAGGCAAGAGAAGTGCAGAAGGAGGCAAGAGAACTGCAGAAAGAAGCAACAGAGATGCTGATAGAGGCATGAAGGGTGCAGAAAGAGACAAGACAGGTGAAGAAAGAAGGAACAGAGGTACAGAAAGAGGGAAGAGTAGAGCAGAAAGAGGGAAGTGAGGTGTAGAAAGAAGCAAGAGAGTTGCACAAAGAGGGAAGAGGGGTGCAGAAACAGGCAAAAGGGGTGCAGAAAGAAGCAAGTGAGGTGCAGAAAGAGGCAAGAGAAGTGCAGAAAGAGGCAAGAGAGTTACAGAAAGAGGCAAGTGAAGTGCAGAAGGAGGCAAGAGAACTGCAGAAAGAGGCAATAGAGGTGCAGAAAGAGGCAAGTGAGGTGCAGAAAGAAGCAAGATAAGTGCAGAAAGAGCAACAGAAGTGCAGAAAGAGGGAAGAGGGGTGGAGAGAGAGGCAAAAGGGGTGCAGAAAGAAGCAAGACAGGTGCAGAAAGAAACAAAAGAAGTGCAGAAAGAAGGAACAGTGGTGCAGGAAGAGGCAAAAAGGGTGCAGAAAGACAGAAGAGGGGTACTGAAAAAGGCAAGAGAGGTGCAGAAAGAGGGAAGAAGGGTACAGAAAGAGGCAAGAGGGGTACAGAAAGAAGCAAATGAGGTGCAGAAAGAGGCAACAGATGTGCAGAAAGAGGGAAGAGAGGTGCAGAAAGTAGAAGAGGTTTGCAGAAAGAGGCAAGAGAAGTGCAGAAAAAGAAAGAAATGTGCAGAAAGAAGCAACAGAAATGCAGAAAGAGGCAAGAGAGGCGCAGAAGGAAGCAAGAGTGACTTGCACACCATTAGTACCAATTTAACACCCACATTTAGCAATAAGTAACAGGTGACCATTCTAGGTTTGCAAAGGGCCTTCCACCACGCTGTAACACTTGTCGCTGCATTTTTGGTAACGTTTGAGCCGTTTGAGCTAGAAACAAGACTTTTTTTGTTCAAATCTGCAGATTAGGGTGCAGATGATGAATTATGTGGTTAATGCAGAAAATGTATAATTGTGCGAAAGTCGGTGCAGCCAAACAGTCGCATAATTCCAGTGGCCCTGTTCATACCTCTGACTAGGTCCACAAGTGCTCCTCAGTGATTCCTTCTTTTTTTGTCTCACTGAGTTCATAGTTAAGCTTCTATGAAAACGAGGAAGACTAAACCTGAGGTTACCACTCCACAACACAGACTACCATACCACATAATTACTCTCATAACACATAATCCAACTCTACATAATTCCTATACACTAAATACCACATACTTTCTAGCCATATAATTCCACTACACACAACGTACATCCACTCCACTCCAAAAAACATTAGTAAAAAACGTTTACATTTACAACGCCAATAGCTCTAATTCTCACAACTGCGAAACCTATTACATTGCAAACATTTCTTTAACTAGTAGGCACGTTTGCAGAGTGGTGGAGAAAGTGTGCTGTCCCTCCCACCAGCACTCAGGAATTCCACTGCTTAGCACTTACAGCAGGAACCAGGAGGGCTTCTTGGCCCCCAAAGTCCTGCAGGAGTAAATTGGACTTCATCCCACATCCCGTAGTCTGCCAGGAGGCACGTTTGCAGAGTTGTGGAAAAAGGGGGGCATGGCCTCCGAAGATGTCTTAGCAATCCCACTGTGTGGGTCTTACTGGAGGTAACAAGAGGGGTAGTCGACCCCCAGGGACATCTCTGGGGGCCAAATACCCCTCCTATTACCTTCAGTAAGTCTCACATAGCAGGATTGCTACGTTCTCATAGCAGGTCACGCCCCCTTTGCCCACCACTCTACAAATGCGCTCCCTGGCACGCTCTTGGATAGGGATTAAAGTCCCATTCGCTGCTGGGGGTCCTTTAGGGGCCAACTAGCCTACCTCTTACCTCCAGTAAGCCCCACACAGTGGGATTGCTGAGAGGTGGACAAAGGCCACGCCCCCTTTCCCCACCACTCTGCAAACGCTCCTCCTGGCATGTTCTAAGTTGGGGTATTAAGTCCCCTTCATTTTTGAGGGTCCCTGGGGGCCAACTAGCTCACCAGGTACCTCCATTAAGCACCACACACCTGGATTGCTGAGAGTGGTCCGAGGCCATGCCCCCTTTTTACACCAATCTGCAAACGTGGCTCCTGATGCACTGCTGCTCTGGGGATGAAGTCCACTTGTGTCCTGAGGTCCTCAGGACACAAGAGAACCTCATCGCCCCACCAGCAGTGCACCAAGAGACGTGTTTGCAGAGTGGTGTAAAAAGGGGCGTGGCCTCAGACCACCTCTCTGCAATCCAGCTAGTTGGCCCCAGGGACCCTCAGTATTCAAGGGGACTTAATTCCCCAACTTAGAACGCGCCAGGGGGCACGTTTGACGAGTGGTGCAGGGAGGGGGCCAGCTTTTTTTTAATAGATTTTTAGAAGGAAGGATGTGTGGCCCCCCTTCTTTTAGTATTTTTGGGGCCCTGTGGACCCCATCCCCCAGGGCCTGACCCTTTTTTAAAAAAAACAACAACAAAAAACGGGAAGGGGCTGCACAGCACCCCTCCCGAGGCGATTTCGGCCCCGGGGACCCCATCCCCTAGGGCATGGCCTCCTTTTTTTATATATTTATAGGGAAGGGGGCCGAGTGGCCCCCCTTCCCTGGGCCACTATTGGCCCCGGGAACCCCATCCCCTGGGGCTTGGCCATTTTATATATATATTTAAGGAGGGGGCCGTGCGGCCCCCCTCCCCAGGACGATTTCGGCCCCAAGGACCCCATCCCCCGGGGCCCGGCCATTTATTATTTTGCAAATAGGGAGGGGGCCGTGTGGCCCCCCTCCCAGGCCACTTCCCCCGGGGCCGGCCCTCAGCGTTGGGGACCGTGGGGGGAGCCCCAATGCCCCCACGGTCCCAGCCGGTTCAGGGTGTTTCTACCGTGCCCCCTTTTTTTGTTTTTTAACATTTTTTTCAACTGTTTTCTTGTGACTTGGTTATTGAGTCACAAGATGGCTGCCAACACATTCTGGTTTGGAGTGTTGGCAGCCAATTAGAATGAAGCTCGTGCTTGGGAGAAGTCGCGACTCCTTCTCGGTGCTCAGTTATATACATTTTTATTTTTTTAATTTCTCAGCAACTACTGAACGGATTTACACCAATTAAAGAAAAGGTCGCGTTCTGGACCAAGAGCTACCTTTTTGCCAAATTTGGTGTAATTCCGTTCAGCAGTTCGGGCTGTAGCCGTGTCTAAAGTTCCTATGGAAATTAACATGGGGAAAACACGTTTTGGGACCCCCCTTTTTTCTCGGCCCCTGCTTGACGAATCACCATGGAACTTTCAGGACAGGAGCTGACCTGAGTGAACCATTAGTTTTGAAAACTTCGCAAAGATTCGTAAAACGGCGCCAAAGATATTGGCAAAAGAAAAAATGCTTTTTGAATAGAAACGAGGTTCTAACTATAACTACCTACTGGCGACCGCCAGTAGGTAATATATATATGTATATGTATATATATGTATATTTGTATATGTATATGTATGCCTAATGTGGGATTATCTTGATTGTGGGTGCCAGGATCGTAGCATGCCATGTTGTGGTTAGACATACCAGCAGCCTTGATTTCATATCTCTCCTCATTTTCTTCTTTCAGCGTTCTCAACTATCATTAAGCAGCACATGCATGCAGTTCAGTCTCAGAAATTCCCAAGTGATGTTAACTTGGCTTTTCCACATGATCATCTACCACCCTCCGGCTGGAGGCATGATCGACAAGCACGTTTATTTTTAGCTCATCGTTCTGGTAGTTATCTGATTTCAGACACACTTTTTTCCACGTCTTTTTAATTCGGCACTCACTTAACACATCCCTATGCTGTGAACACTATGCTTCACCTTCCCAATTTCACTTCCCATCCCTCCTTTTAAGATCTTTACATTTGCACACATTTGGCAGTAGCAGCACTCATTTTTAAACTATCTAAGGCATCCCTGCTGGCTCGATACACGCATTCTGACACTTTCTGTAACAAGGTTACACTCACCTGTAGACACGGCCGGTATCTCTCTTGCCTGCGGCTCCCCCATCTCATATTCAAGCTCACTTAGAGCCCATCCTCCGACTTCAATCACACGTGACCGCTAGCCTCCAACATACACAAGTATCCAAACCGGGGCCCCGATGTAACACATACGGCTACCCTCATTTGGTCACTTTGGCCTTCAATCCTAAGCACCTCGCTAGTTCCACGGCGCTGATAAATCACCATCAATATGAGGCAATGCTAATAAAGTCACGAGCGATATTGTATATATTTTATGCACACAATCTGTTTTCATTTGAGTTTGGAGAGTCTTTTCACTGTGTTTCCAAACTATGTCGTGTCATTCTAATTTGACTTACTGCTAGCAGTAAAGGAGCTGTTTGTGACATGCCGGTTTTAGTGTGGTAAAATGCCTACTCATGATGTAAAACAACATAGTAAAAATACTACTGCCTATATGCACTCCTGTATATATATCACTCATTCACTACTAGCGCCTATGTGATCAAGGCCGCATGTCTGGCGGCCGACACGCATCATTTGGACCTTGATGTGTGAATAAATCACATTTATATCTTTGCCTTTGGAGTCTGTGCCATGGTGTTGCGCCACAGTGGTTTGAATGCTTTGGGATTTTTGTTTGGATATATTTATATATATATATATATATATTCACTGAAAAAACCATAGGTTTTAGGGACAGTTATAGTTAGTTGGACATTTCACTCGTACAAAACCATAGAAATTCCCCCATTATAGTTAGTTCAGCTAACTATAACTCGCGCCCCCGCAATGCACTGCTGATGACGTCACATATTACATCACTCATGACATGGTCAGTGACATCACTGATGACATCACTGATGACATCTCAAATGACATCACTGATGACATCACTGATGACATCATCCAGTGACTGTGTGTTTCTGTAAAGTTTAAATATGTTTAATATATATAGGGAAAGGCGTATTGAAGAATGAGTGGGTGTATAAGTGTCTGAATGGATGATTTAGTACGTGAGTGACTGACTCTACAAGTGAGTGATTAAATGTATCTTACTGAATGCATGGGTTAGTGACTAAACTGTGTGAATGTCTGTATCCGTCTGTCTGTTGGTTTGTAAGCGGCTGCATGGCTTTCTGAATAGCTACATGAGTGTCTACATGGGTTATTGATTGATTGTCTGAGTATCTGTATGGGTGCCTGAGTGTTTGTGTGGGTGGGGTGTGTGTGACTCTGTGCATAGATGTGTGAGTTGGTGATTCACTGGGTGCATGGTTTCAAGAGTGCATCTGTGATGGACTGTATGGGTGGGTGAGTGTGTGTATGGGTGTGTTAGTGATTGAATGTATATCTCAGTGGTACATGTGTGAGTAACTACATATGTGCAAGGCAGTATATATGTGTGTTGGAGTATATAAATGGCTATACGTGAGAGTGTGTGATTGTGAGAGTGGCTGTATGGATGAGTGTGTACTTGTATCAGTGATTGTATAAGAGCGTAAGAATGTGCTAGTATTTGTATGCGTAAGTGAGCTGGTGTGTGTATAACTGTATAGGTGAGTAAATGGGTGTGTGAATAAGTTTTTTGCATGACTGACTAGGTGTGTGAGTACCTCTATGGATTAGTGGCGGTGTGTGAGTGTTTATATAGGTGTATGAGTGCATATGATAGTCCTGTACTGAGTGACTAAGTATGAGTGACTGTACGAGTGAGTGAGTGGATGTGTGTGTAGACCTAAGAATCAGTGAGTGGGTATGTAGTTTTTGGTGTTGGAGTGTCTATGGTTTTGAGAATGGCAGTCTGTAATTTAGAGTGGGTGTATCAAAAGTTATATTAGGGTGTGAGAAGATACATGAAATTATCACATGGATGATGTCATCAGTGATGTCATTTGAGATGTCATCAGTGATGTCATCAGTGATGTCACTGACCATGTCATGAGTGATGTAATATGTGACGTCATCAGCAGTGCATTGCGGGGCGCGAGTTATAGTTAGCTGAACTAACTATAACGGGGGAATTTCTATGGTTTTGTACGAGTGAAATGTCCAACTAACTATAACTGTCCCTAAAACCTATGGTTTTTTCAGTGAATTTCAAAGGTTTTTTAAATGCTAATTTCTAACTATAACGTGTCTGAAACCTATGGTTTTTTCAGTGAATTTCAAAGGTTTTTTAAATGCTAATTTCTAACTATAACGTGCCTGAAACCTATGATTTTTTAAGTGAATTTCAAAGGTTTTTTTAAATGCTAGTTTCTAACTATGCCTACAGAGGTAGGACATGTGAAGAAAGGAGAAAAAACGCACAGAAAGAAGCAAAAGATGTGCAGAAAGAACCAACAGAGGAGCAGAAAGAGGCCTTGTTGCAAAATCATCCTGTGCCCACAACTTCTTCAGACGGGTACTGGTGGTAACTGACTCTGACTAACCAGAGCCAGTGCTATGCTAAAAAACACTTAGAATACAGTGAAAACACCTACATACACTAGGGAACACTATGTGTTGGGGTACCCCTGTGATTAGCATGACCTCCTCTGCAAGTCCCTAGTACATAATAGGGCAGGGGGATTAAAACTACCTCTTAAAACGCGCTACAGGGCGCGTTTGCACAGTGGTGAAGGGAGGGGGCCTGAGGTGACATGTGTGCAAACGCACCCCGTGGCGCGTTTTAAGTTGCGGGATTAAGTCCACTTGAATTCTGAGGGTCCCTGGGGCCCAACTAGCCCCCAGGTACCTACAGTTAGGACCACAGAGCTGAGTTGCAGAGAGGCGTTCCGAGGCCACGCACCTTTTTCACCTCTCTGCAACGCAACTCTGTTGTGCTTACTGAAGGTACCTGGTGGGCTAGTTGGCCCCCAGGGTCCCTCAGGATTCAAAGGGAATTAATTCACCAACTTAAAACGCACCACAGGGCGTGTTTGCGCACATGTCACCTGAGGCCCCGCCCCCTCCCTTCACCACTGTGCAAACGGGGTAGTGCAGTGGTGTTTGGGTAGTGAAGGGGGTTGTGCTGGGGGTAGTGTTTTAGGGTAGTGCAGTGGTGTTTGGGTAGTGTAGGGGGTCGTGCTGGGGGTAGTGATTTAGGGTAGTGCAGTGGTGTTTGGGTAATGTAGGGGGTACTGCTGGGGGTAGTTTTTAGGGTTTAGGGTAGTGCAGTGGTGTTTGGGTAGTGTAGTGGTTCGTGCTGGGGGTAGTGTTTTAGGGTTTAGGGTAGTGCAGTGGTGTTTGTGTAGTGTAGGGGGTAGTGTTTTAGGGTTTAGGGTAGTGCAGTGGTGTTTGTGTAGTGTAGGAGGTCGTGTTTTAGGGATTAGGGTAGTGCAGTGGTCTTTGGGTAGTGTAGGGGGTCATGCGGGGGGTAGTGTTTTAGGGTTTAGGGCAGTGCAGTGGTGTTTGGGTAGTGTAGGGGGTCGTGCTGGGGGAGTGTTTTAGGGTTTAGGGCAGTGCAGTGGTGTTCGGGTAGTGTAGGGGGTCGTGCTGAGGGGAGTGTTTTAGGGTTTAGGGCAGTGCAGTGGTGTTCGGGTAGTGTAGGGGGTCGTGCTGGGGGAGTGTTTGAGGGTTTAGGGCAGTGCAGTCGTGTTCGGGTAGTGTAGGGGGTTGTGCTGGGGGTAGTATTTTTGGGTTTAGGGTAGTGCAGTGGTGTTCGGGTAGTGTAGGGGGTCATGCTGGGGGTAGTGTTCTAGGGTTTAGGGCAGTGCAGTGGTGTTTGGGCAGTATAGGGGGTAATGCTGGGGGTGGTGTTTTAGGGTTTAGGGCAGTGCAGTGGTGTTCGGGCAGTGTAGGGGGTCGTGCTGGGGGTGGTGTTTCAGGGTCTAGGGCAGTGCAGTGGTGTTCGGGCAGTGTAGGGGGTGGTGTTTCAGGGTTTAGGGCAGTGCAGTGGTGTTCGGGCAGTGTAGGGGGTCGTGCAGGGGGTGGTGTTTCAGGGTTTAGGGCAGTGGTGTTTGGGCAGTGTAGGGGGTCGTGCTGGGGGTGGTGTTTCAGGGCTTGGGGCAGTGCAGTGGAGTTCGAGCAGTAAAGGGGGTCGTGCTGGGGGTGGTGTTTCAGGGTTTAAGGCAGTGCAGTGGTGTTCGGGCAGTGTAGGGGGCGGTGCAGGGGTGGTGTTTCAGGGTTTAGGGCAGTGCAGTGGTGTTCGGGCAGTATAGGGGGTCGTGCAGGGGGTGGTGTTTCAGGGTTTAGGGCAGTGCAGTGGTGTTCGGGTAGTGTAGGTGGTCGTGCTGGGGCTGGTGTTTCAGGGTTTAGGGCAGTGGTGTTCGGGCAGTGTAGGGGGTCATGCTGGGGCTGGTGTTTCAGGGTTTAGGGCAGTGCAGTGGTGTTCGGGCAGTGTAGGGGGTCTTGCTGGGGCTGGTGTTCCAGAGTCTAGGGCAGTGCAGTGGTGTTCGGGCAGTGTAGGGGGTCGTGCTGGGGCTGCTGTTTCAGGGTTTAGGGCAGTGCAGTGGTGTTCGGGCAGTGTACGGGGTTGTGCTGGGGCTGGTGTTTCAGGGTTTAGGGCAGTGCAGTGGTGTTCGGGCAGTGTAGGGGGTCGTGCTGGGGGTGGTGTTTCAGGGTTTAGGGCAGTGCAGTGGTGTTCGGACAGAGTAGGGGGTCGTGCTGGGGCTGGTGTTTCATGGTTTAGGGCAGTGCAGTGGTGTTCGGGCAGTGTAGGGGGTCGTGCTGGGGGTGGTGTTTCAGGGTTTAGGGCAGTGCAGTGGTGTTCGGGCAGTGTAGGGGGTCATGCTGGGGGTGGTGTTTCAGGGTTTAGGGCAGTGCAGTGGTGTTCGGGCAGTGTAGGGGGTCTTGCTGGGGGTGGTGTTTCAGGGTTTAGGGCAGTGGTGTTCGGGCAGTGTAGGGGGTCTTGCTGGGGGTGATGTTTCAGGGTTTAGGGCAGTGCAGTGGTGTTCGGGCAGTGTAGGGGGTCTTGCTGGGGGTAGTGTTTAGGGGTTTAGGGCAGTGCAGTGGTGTTCGTGCAGTGTAGGGGGTCGTGCTAGGGGTGGTGTTTCAGGGTTTTGGGCAGTGCAGTAGTGTTCGGGCAGTGTAGGGGATCATGCAGGGGGTGGTGTTTCAGGGTTTAGGGCAGTGCAGTGGTGTTCGGGCAGTGTAGGGGGTCATGCCGGGGGTGGTGTTTCAGGGTTTAGGGCAGTGCAGTGGTGTTCGGGCAGTGTAGGGGGTTGTGCAGGGGGTGGTGTTTCAGGGTTTAGGGCAGTGCAGTGGTGTTCGGGCAGTGTAGGGGTTGTGCTGGGGCTCGTGTTTCAGGGTTTAGGGCAGTGCAGTGGTGTTCGGGCAGTGTAGGGGGTCTTGCTGGGGGTGGTGTTTCAGGGTTTAGGGCAGTGGTGTTCGGGCAGTGTAGGGGGTCTTGCTGGGGGTGATGTTTCAGGGTTTAGGGCAGTGCAGTGGTGTTCGGGCAGTGTAGGGGGTCTTGCTGGGGGTAGTGTTTCAGGGTTTAGGGCAGTGCAGTGGTGTTCGTGCAGTGTAGGGGGTCGTGCTGGGGATGGTGTTTCAGGGTTTAGGGCAGTGCAGTAGTGTTCGGGCAGTGTAGGGGGTCGTGCAGGGGGTGGTGTTTCAGGGTTTAGGGCAGTGCAGTGGTGTTCGGGCAGTGTAGGGGGTCGTGCTGGGGGTGGTGTTTCAGGGTTTAGGGCATTGCAGTGCAGTGGTGTTCGGGCAGTGTAGGGGGTCATGCTGGGGGTGGTGTTTCAGGGTTTAGGGCAGTGGTGTTCGGGCAGTGTAGGGGTCTTGCTGGGGGTGATGTTTCAGGGTTTAGGGCAGTGCAGTGGTGTTCGGGCAGTGTAGGAGGTCTTGCTGGGGGTAGTGTTTCAGGCTTTAGGGCAGTGCAGTGGTGTTCGGGCAGTGTAGGGGGTGTGCTGGGGGTGGTGTTTCAGGGTTTAGGGCAGTGCAGTGGTGTTCGGGCAGTGTAGGGGTCGTGAAGGGGGTGGTGTTTCAAGGTTTAGGGCAATGCAGTGGTGTTCGGGCAGTGTAGGGGGTCATGCTAGGGTTGGTGTTTCAGGGTTTAGGGCAGTGCAGTGGTGTTCAGGCAGTGTAGGGGGTCGTGCAGGGGCTGGTGTTTCATGGTTTAGGGCAGTGCAGTGGTGTTCGGGCAGTATAGGGGGTCGTGCTGGGGGTAGTGTTTTAGGGTTTAAGGTAGTGCAGTGGTGTTTGTGTAGTGTAGGGGTCGTGCTGGGGGTAGTGTTTTAGGGTTTAGGGTAGTGCAGTGGTGCTTGTGTAGTGTAGGGGGTCATGCTGGGGGTAGTGTTTTAGGGTTTAGGATAGTGCAGTGGTGTTTGTGTAGTGTAGGGGTCATGTTTTAGGGTAGTGCAGTGGTGTTTGGGTAGTGTAGGGGGTCGTGCTGGGAGTAGTGTTTTAGGATTTAGGTTAGTGCAGTGGTGTTGGGGTAGTGTTTTAGGGTTTAGGGTAATGCAGTGGTGTTTGTGTAGTGTAGGGGGTTGTGCTGGGGGTAGTGTTTTAGGGTTTAGGGTAGTGCAGTGGTGTTTGTGTAGAGTAGGGGTCATGTTTTAGGGTAGTGCAGTGGTGTTTGGGTAGTGTAGGGGGTCGTGCTGGGGTAGTGTTTTAGGATTTAGGTTAGTGCAGTGGTGTTTGGGTAGTGTAGGGGGTAATGCTGGGGGTAGTGTTTTAGGGTTTAAGGTAGTGCAGTGGTGTTTGTGTAGTGTAGGGGGTCGTGCTGGGGTAGTGTTTTAGGGTTTAGGGTAGTGCAGTGGTGCTTGTGTAGTGTAGGGGGTCATGCTGGGGGTAGTGTTTTAGGGTAGTGCAGTGGTGTTTGTGTAGTGTAGGGGGTCATGTTTTAGGGTAGTGCAGTGGTGTTTGGGTAGTGTAGGGGGTCATGCTGGGGGTAGTGTTTTAGGATTTAGGTTAGTGCAGTGGTGTTGGGGTAGTGTTTTAGGGTTTAGGGTAGTGCAGTGGTGTTTGTGTAGTGTAGGGGGTCATGCTGGGGGTAGTGTTTTATGGTTTAGGATAGTGCAGTGGTGCTTGTGTAGTGTAGGGGGTCGTGCTGGGGGTAGTGTTTTAGGGTTTAGGGTAGTGCAGTGGTGTTTTTGTAGTGTAGGGGGTCATGTTTTAAGATGCAACACTCCAATACCTGACCAGTCTGCACTACATAAAACTGCAAAAAACTAAAAATAAAAAGTGTTTTTCACACTTTTGTCATTGGGCTATATGTGGGCTACATCTGGGTAATATTTGTGCTACATTTGGGCTCTTTTTCACTGGTGGCCATCTTGGAAGACTTCTTTGTTATGAAGTTTCCTAATTTCCTCATTTACTGCAGTCTCCTCAGTAGGAAATGCTTTCAGTTTTTTACTTTGATTCCATCAAGAAGGCATTCAGATGTGTCACACATTTGCCATAAATTCAGAATGTTAGCACTCTAGTTGTTCATTAGATCACTGTAGTAAAGCTACTGCTCACCAAGGAGTTAACTGGAAGTCTACTGCTGGTATTGAAAGTGATTGTTTCAGTCTGCATGTCAGAATTTTCTAATGAAATAGAAGAGGATTTGAGATCTCACTTAAAACATGCACTACATTTTCTTTTTGCAGCACTAACCATAATTTCTATGGCAAAATGAACCCCCTCATTTTGTTCCTTTTTAAATTAAATGTTTTAAGTGTTACCAGTTTATTCCAATCAAGATGGCTTCAGGTGTGCCATACTTTTGTCATAAGTAAGGCTGTTAGCACTCTAGTTGTTCTTTAGAACACTCTGGGAAGCTGCAGTAGAACACAAAGGCATCAACTGACAGGCTGCTCCTGTTGAAATATAACAGGAAGATAGTTGAGATCTCACTTAAAACATGTCCTAATTTTTCTTTCTACAGCACTAACCATAATTTCTATGGCAAAATGAACCCCCTCATTTTGTTCCTTTTAAATTAAATGTTTTAAGTGTTACCAGTTTATTCCAATCAAGATGGCTTCAGGTGTGCCATACTTTTGTCATAAGTAAGACTGTTAGCACTCTAGTTGTTCTTTAGAACACTCTGGGAAGCTGCAGTAGAACACAAAGGCATCAACTGACAGGCTGCTCCTGTTGAAATATAACAGGAAGATATTTGAGATCACAATTGAAACATGTCCTAATTTTTCTTTCCAGAGCACTAACCATAATTTCTATGACAAGATGAACCCCATCATTTTGTTCCTTTTTAAATTAAATGTTTTAAGTGTTACCAGTTTATTCCAATCAAGATGGCTTCAGGTGTGCCATACTTTTGTCATAAGTAAGGCTGTTAGCACTCTAGTTGTTCTTTAGAACACTCTGGGAAGCTGCAGTAGAACACAAAGGAATCAACTGACAGTCTCTGCCCTTGTTGGATGTACATGTTTTACTGAGAATGTCAGACTTCATTCTCACATGACTGAGAAAGATAATGTGAATTTACAGAAAATATGCTCTCATTTTAGCTTCTGGAGCACCTTCCAAAACTGTATGGGACAAGCATGTGAAAATTGTTTTCTCTCAAACATGATTCATGATATCCCAGCAGAAGGTTTTTCACAGGGTAAAATCACCTTAGAACACACCACAATTCCTGAAATTAGTATGGTACCATCAACAAATGAATTCTAATGTAACTAAAGTCTGTTATCACCCTTTATAGTTCTCCTTTTGGTAACCCTCAAAATCTTTGATTCACTACAATGCATTTCAATGGGGTACTATCATTTATATTGGTCCCAAGATGGCTGCCAGCAATTCCAGGATGAAGTGCTGACAGCCAATCAGATCTCACGATGACATATGTGGTTAGGCTCCGCCCAGATATATATGTGTATTTACTTTTGATTTTCTCAGCAACTCCTGAACGGATTTACACCATTTAACAAAAAGTGTTCTTTCTGAACCAAGAACTACCTCTTTGCCAAATTTGGTGTAATTCCGTTCAGCAGTTCGGGCTGTAGCCTTGCATAAAGTTTCCTATGGGAAATTGATTTTCTGACTCTTATTTTTAATTTCTCCACAACTACTGAACGGATTTACACCATTTAACAAAAAGGGTTCTTTCTGAACCAAGAACTACCTCTTTGCCAAATTTGGTGTAATTCCGTTCAGCAGTTCGGGCTGTAGCCTTGCATAAAGTTTCCTATGGGAAATTGATTTTCTGACTCTTATTTTTTAATTTCTCCGCAACTACTGAACGGATTTACACCATTTAACAAAAGGGTTCTTTATGAACCAAGAACTACCTCTTTGCCAAATTTTGTGTAATTCCGTTCAGCAGTTCGGGCTGTAGCCGTGTCTAAAGTTTCCTATGGGAAAATGAATGGGGAAAACACGTTTCTCGGCCCCCGCTTGACGAATCACCCCGAAACTTTCAGGGTAGTAGCGGACCGGAGCCGGCCATAAAGTTTGAAAATTTTGCGAAGATTCATCAACCGACGCAAGAGCTATTTCAAATAGAATGTCGCGGATTTCCTATGGAAAATAGGTCCTAACTATAACTATCTACTGGCGACCGCCAGTAGATAATATATATATATATATTGATACCAATCCTGGCAGCGACGAACAGACAGGCACTGACTCCGTGAGATGATGACAAAGAAGAGGTTTATTGATCCAACAACGACCTAGGCGCGTTTTGGCGGCGTACCGCCTTGATATGTATATATATATATGTATGTATTATCTACTGGCGGTCGCCAGTAGATAGTTATAGTTAGGACCTTTATCCATAGGAAATCCATAACAATCTATTTGAAATAACTCTTGCGCCGGTTGACGAATCTTCGCGAAAGCTTCCAACTTGTTGGGGCGCTCCGCTCCTACCCTGAAAGTCTCGGGTTGATTCGTCAAGCGCGGGCCGAGAAAAAAGGGGGGTCCCAAAACGCGTTTTCTCCGTTTTCTCCATGTTAATTCCCATAGGAAATTTTAGCCACGGCTACAGCTCCGAACTGCTGAACGGAATTACACCAAATTTTGCAAAGCGGTAGCGCTTGGTTCAGAAAGCGACCTTTTTTTTAAATGGTGTAAATCCGTTCAGTAGTTGCTGAGAAATTCAAAAATAAGAGTGAAAACATCGATTTCCCATAGGAAACTTTATGCAAGGCTACAGCAAAACTGCTGAACGGAATTACACCAAATTTGGCAAAAGGTAGTGCTTGGTTCAGAAAGCACCCTTTTTAAAAATGGTGTAAATCCGTTCAGTAGTTGCTGAGAAAATCCAAAATAAAAGTTTCGATATTTAGAGGCACGGAGGATCCGCGCACCCTCTCGACCACGAGCTACATGCTAATTGGCTGTCAACACTCCAAACCAGGAAGTGTTGGCAGCCATCTTGTTCCTCGGTAGAACCGAGGGACAAGAAAATACAAAAACAAGGGCGCAAAACGCAAAAAGGGGGCAGGGTAGAAACAACTTGACCCCCTAGCCCTGCTCAGGGGGTCCTACAAGGACCCCCAGGGCCAAAAAAAAATGTTTTTTTTAAAAATCAGCAGAAAACGCGCTGGGTGCTTAATGGTTAATTGGCCCCCGGGTGGGCCAAGTACCGGGGGCATGTGGGGCTTTATTATTAATTATATGGGGGGCCTCTAAGGTCCCTCAAGCCCGGGACCGCCACCCCCGGGCTTTAAACAAAATGGTGCAGGAGGGCTCTGAGCCCTCCCGCAGCCCTGGGGACCTCCACCCCCGGGGCTTCTTTTTAAATTAAATCACCTGTGTGGGGGCTCCAGCCCCCACACGCCCCGGGGACCGCCACCTCCCGGGGCACTAACAAATTTAAAATGGGGGTCCGTTTTGGACCCCGAAGCCCCGGGGACCACCACCTCCCGTGGTTTTGCAGATGTGGGGAGGGGGCCGCGTGGCCCCCTCCTGGAGCCATTGATGGCCCTGGGGACCGCCACCCCCAGGGCCGGCTCCTGCAGTGTCCCGGGGTGCTCACCCCGGGACACTGTAGTTTGCAATGACAGGACGGGAGCCTCGCGGCTCCCGTCCTGTCATTGCAAACTGCTTTGCTTCATTGAAGCGAGAGCAGGAAACCTGCTCTCGCTTCAATGAAGCAAAGCAGATTGCTTTCACATGGGGAGCTGCATGTCAGCAGCTCCCCATGTGGAAAGCAATGCCGGCTCCAGAGGGACGCGGGGAGTCGGCTGGGACCGTGGGGGATTGGGGACCCCCATGGTCCCCAATGGAGAGGGCCAGCCCCGGGGATGGGGTCCCTGGGGCAAGTAGTGGCTCGGGAGGGGGCCACGCGGCCCCCTCCCCCAAAAAGAAGAAAATAAAAATAAATAAAGGCCTGCCCCGGGGATGGCGTCCCCGGGGCAAAAGGAGGCCTGAGGAGGGGGCCACGCAGCCCCCTCCTTAAAAAATAATAAAAAGAGTGGTCATGCCCCGGGGATGGGGTCCCCGGGGCCGGATCGGCCACGGGAGGGGGCCACGCATCCCCCTTCCCGTTTAAAAAAAAAAAAAAGGGGTAAGGCCCTGGGGGATGGGGTCCCCAGGGCCCAAGAAAGAAAAGGAAGGGGGCCACACAGCCCCCCTTCGGGGAAAAAATAAATAAAAAAAAAACGATGGGGTCCAACTAGCCCACCAGGAACCTCCAGTATGCGCCAGAGGCTGCGTTGCAGAGAGGTGTACAGAGGCCACGCCCCTTTTACACCTCTCTGCAACCCAGCTCTGTGGCGCTTACTGGAGGTACCTGGTGGGATAGTTGGACTCAGGACCCTCAGGATTTAAGGGGACTTAAACCCCCAACTTAAAACGCGCCACTGGGCGCGTTTGCACAGCGGTGAAGGGAGGGCGGGGCTTCAGGTGACATGTGTGCAAACAGGCCCCGTGGCCCGTTTTAAGATGGGAATTAAATCCCTTCAATCCTGAGGGTCCCTGGGAGCCAACTAGCCCACCAGGTACGTCCAGAAAGCGCCACAGAGCTGCGTTGCAGAGAGGTGCAAAAGGGGCATGGCCTCTGAACACCTCTCTGCAACGCAGCCTCTGGCGCATACTGGAGGTATCTGGTGGGCTAGTTGGCCCCTAGGGACCCTCGGGATTGAGGAGGAATTAATTCTCCAACTTAAAACGCGCCACAGGGCGTGTTTGCAGACATGTCACCTCAGGCCCCACCCCTTCCTTCACCATTGTGCAAATATTCCTCTAAAATCAGCCGAACTACGAATTCCGATTTACTCACCTGTTATCAGGAGAGACCTCAGTGCTGCATCTTTGAGCCCAGTACTGATCCTGAAAAGTAATTTTAACCGTACTTACCAGTAACTTGAATTTCCTTCCATAGGATATCATTGCCTGCTTTTTGCTGAAAAAGTTTCTAAGTGTCGATTTTGAAACATACAAATATTCCTCTAAAATCAGCAGAACTACGAATTCCGATTTACTCACCTGTTATCAGGAGAGACCTCAGTGCTGCATCTTTGAGCCCAGTACTGATCCTGAAAAGTAATTCTAACCGTACTTACCAGTAACTTGAATTTCCTTCCATAGGCTAACATTGACTGGTTTCACTTGGAAATTCTTCTAAGTGTGGAGTTTTGGAACTTTATAATATTCCTCTAAAATCAGCCGAACTGCGAATTCCGATTTACTCACCTGTTATCAGGAGAGACCACGGTGCTGCATCTTTGTGCCCAGCACTGACCCTGAAAAGTAATTCTAACCGTATTTACCAGTAACTTGTATTTCCTTCCATAGGAATCCATTGTCTGGTTTTCAGCAGAAATGTTTCAGTGTCGATTTTCACAAACTACAAATATTCCTTAAAAATCGCCTGTATGACTTAAACGCATTCTTTCAACTGTTTACAGGAGATGCACCAGTGCTGGATCCAGGATCCACCACTGAGTAAGAAAAAGTAACGATAACACTACTTACCTGCTAAGTGAATTTCCTCCCATAGGATAACATTGGTGATTCTATGTGAAAAAGTTTCTAAGTGTCAACTTTTAAAATACAATAATATTCCTTAAAAATCACTACTGTAACCAAAACGCTTTTACTCAACTGTTTACAGGAGATGTCCCAGGACTGAATCTAGGATCCAGTCCTGTGGTTAGAAAAGTAATCCATAAAGTAACTAATTGCATTTAACTAGAAATTCACATTGAGCTCAATGTTGCATTGTGTTTGAAATTGTGTTGCCCATTGCAACAACTGTAACTACTGTACTTAAAAGTCTATTGCCTATTTGCAAAGTATTTAAACTAAAGTAATTCATTCTGAGAAAGTATATTTTGTAATGTAATGTATAATGTAATTACAATGTAATTTAAAAAATAAAATATCTAAAAATAAATAGTTTCAAAAAATGTAGTAAATCAGTATCCAAAAATAAATATAACAATTAATACATTTAAAAATTGTCATTTACAAAACCTTTGAAATTCACTGAAAAAAACATAGGTTTCAGACATGTTATAGTTAGGAATTAGCATTTAAAAAACCTTTGAAATTCCCTGAAAAAACCACAGTTTTCAGACACGTTATAGTTAGAAATTAGCATTTAAAAACCTTTGAAATTCACTGAAAAAACCATAGGTTTCAGACACGTTATAGTTAGAAATTTGCATTTAAAAAACCTTACAAATTCACTGAAAAAACCATAGGTTTTAGGGACAGTTATAGTTAGTTGGACATTGCACTCGTACAAAACCCGTGAAATTCCCCGTTATAGTTAGTTAAGCTAACTATAACTCGCGCCCGCAATGCACTGTTGATGACGTCACATATTACATCACTCATGACATGGTCAGTGACATCACTGATGACATCACTGATGACATCTCAAATGACATCACTGATGACATCACTGATGACATCATCCACGTGATAATCTGATGCACCTCCTCACACCCTAATATAACCTTTGATACACCCACTCTAAATTACAGACTGCCATTCGCAAAACCATAGACACTCCAACACCAATAACTACATACCCACTCATTGATTCTTAGGTCTACACACACATCCACTCACTCACCTGTACAGTCACTCATACTTACGGTCACTCAGTACAGGACTATCATATGCACTCATACTCCTATATAGACACTCAAACACCGCCACTCATCCATAGAGGTACTCACATACCTAGTCAGTCATGCAAATAATTAAACACACTGCCATTTACTCACCTATACAGTTATACACACACGTTACGTTTTATCACTCACTTATAGAGTTAGTCACGCACCTACTAAATCATCCATACAGACACTTATACACCCACTCATTCTTCAATACGCCTTTCCCTATATATATTAAAAATATTTAAACTTTACAGAAACACACAGTCACTGGATGATGTCATCAGTGATGTCATTTGAGATGTCATCAGTGATGTCATCAGTGATGTCACTGACCATGTCATGAGTGATGTAATATGTGACGTCATCAGCAGTGCATTGCGGGGCGCGAGTTATAGTTAGCTGAACTAACTATAACGGGGGAATTTCACGGGTTTTGTACGAGTGCAATGTCCAACTAACTATAACTGTCCCTTAAACCTATGGTATTTTCAGTGAATATATATATATATATATATGTCCACAATGTGATCCCTTTGATCAGTGCGCTCGTGCAGCGGGTGCTCAGCGTGGGGGCCGGATCCTGGCCCCAAATTCAATTTTTACACACAAAGGACGCGGCACTCAGGAGTGAAGATAGTTCAATTGAGTTTGTTGCACAACTCAACCAACGCGTTTCAGCCCTCTCACGGCTTTGCTCACGGTGAGCAAAGCCGTGAGAGGCTGAAACGCGTTGGTTGAGTTGTGCAATAAACTCAATTGAACTATCTTCACTCCTGAGTGCCACGTCCTTTGTGTGTAAAAATATATATATATATGTATATATATATATATATATATATGTATATGTATATATATATATATATCCAAACAAAACCTCCTCCAAGTAGAAAAGGCAGAGGCCACACAGGGGAATCCTTAAGAAGCTCTTTATTGGACCAACAGGGCATAATGCATTTCGGCGTAGAGTGTGCCTTCATCAGACGCCCTTCTCACTCGGAAATCACCGACACCCTCCTTTTGTGCTGCTGTGATCCTCCCCCTGAGTGGGGAAGTCAGCTGGCTCCTCCTTGCAGATTGCTCACAGCTGCAGTCCGATGTCTGAAGACTGCAGCCCCCAGAATGCATCTTGGTGGTGAGTACCAAAGGCAGAGTCTGTGCTCAATGAGCGTTGGAATATCGGGCAAAAGGGGGGGTCTTAAGTTGTTGAAGGTGAGTCCAGGGTCCACAGGCTTCCTCGGGGCCCATAACGTTCTAGCCTCACCGTCCAAATGTCAACAGGGCAGGGGCAGTGGTAGCAATGTACCCAACCCTTCGTGCAGTCACGAACTGCGCAGCAGCTGCCCTTGTATAGTTTGGCTTTAGAGGCGGGCCTGAACCATTCCGATACCTCGGAGCAAAAAACAGCTACAGGAGCCAATCCAGTGATGTTCAGGCCAACTTACAGAACGGGGCATCTGTAACGCGTCTCTGGCTGACGCGTAAAATGTCCAAACAAAACCTCCTCCAAGTAGAAAAGGCAGAGGCCACACAGGGGAATCCTTAAGAAGCTCTTTATTGGACCAACAGGGCATAATGCATTTCGGCGTAGAGTGTGCCTTCATCAGACGCCCTTCTCACTCGGAAATCACCGACACCCTCCTTTTGTGCTGCTGCGATCCTCCCCCTGAATGGGGAAGTCAGCTGGCTCCTCCTTGCAGATTGCTCACAGCTGCAGTCCGATGTCTGAAGACTGCAGCCCCCAGAATGCATCTTGGTGGTGAGTACCAAAGGCAGAGTCCGTGCTCAATGAGCGCTGGAATATCGGGCAAAAGGGGGGGTCTTAAGTTGTTGAAGGTGAGTCCAGGGTCCACAGGCTTCCTCGGGTCCCCATAACGTTCTAGCCTCACCGTCCAAATGTCAACAGGGCAGGGGCAGTGGTAGCAATGTACCCAACCCTTCATGCAGTCACGAACTGCGCAGCAGCTGCCCTTGTATAGTTTGGCTTTAGAGGCGGGCCTGAACCATTCCGATACCTCGGAGCAAAAAACAGCTACAGGAGCCAATCCAGTGATGTTCAGGCCAACTTACAGAACGGGGCCTCTGTAACGCGTCTCTGGCTGACGCGTAAAATGTCCAAACAAAACCTCCTCCAAGTAGAAAATATGTATATATATATTCACTGAAAAAACTATAGGTTTCAGGCACGTTATAGTTAGAAATTAGCATTTAAAAAATCTTAGAAATTCACTGAAAAAACCATAGGTTTCAGGGGCATTATAGTTAGTTGGACATTTCACTCGTACAAAACCATAGAAATTCCCCCGTTATAGTTAGTTCAGCTAACTATAACTCGCGCGCCCGCAAAGCACTGCTGATGACGTCACATATTACATCACTCATGACATGGTCAGTGACATCACTCATGACAACACTGATGACATCTCAAATGACATCACCAATGACATCACTGATGACATCATCCTTGTGATAGAGTGGCAGACCTCCTCTCACCCTAATATAACCTTTGATACACACACTCAAAAATACAAACTAACATTTTCAAAACAATGGACATACCAATACCAGTTACAACACACCTATTCAGTAATTCCAAGATCTACACACACATCCACTCATTCACCAACAGTCCCTATACAGTCACTCATACATGTACTCACTCATCAGATGTACTCTTACACCTATACATCCTGTTACACACCGCCACTCATCCATAGAGTTACTCACACACATAGTCACACATGCAAACAAAGTATCAAACATCTATTTACTTGCATATACAGTTATACACACACTACCACACTTACTTCTACAGAAACTTACACATACTTACTCTCTTAAACAATCACTTATAGAAACACCTACTTATTTGTACAGGAACTCTTCCAATCTCTCACTCTCACATATACTCACTTATATACACCAATACTCACATATACTAGTTTAAAAGATACGTAGTTACTCATAAAGACACTATTGAGACAGTCATTCACTCACTAACACACCCATACACATACTCATCCACCTATACAGTCCTGCACACATGCTGTCTTCAACACATACAAACAGTGAGTCACTCATTCATGCATCTATGCACTAAGTAATACCCCCACCGAATCATACAGACACTCAGACACTCATACTGATACTCAAAAACCAACTAATAACCCATATAGACACTCATGTAGCTACTCACCAACCCATGCAGCCACTTATACACAAAGTGAGAGACTGATACAGATATTTTCATATTTAAACATTACTCACTAACCCATGTATTCACTAAGATACACTTAGTCAGTTATACAATCAATTTTACAACAAAAAATCATCCATTTAGACACTTATATACCCATTTATTCTTCCATCGACCTTGAGATATACATATATAAAACATATTTAATTTTCAGAAAAACACACATTCACTGGATGATGTCATCAGTGATGTCATCAGTGATGTCATTTGAGATGCCATCAGTGATGTCATGAGTGATGTCACTGACCATGTCATGAGTGATGTAATATGTGACGTCATCAGCAGTGCATTGCGTACGCAGCGAGTTATAGTTAGCTGAACTAACTATAACGGGGAATTTCTATGTTTTTGTACGAGTGAAATGTCCAACTAACTATAATGCCCCTGAAACCTATGGTTTTTTCAGTGAATTTCTAAGGTTTTTTAAATGCTAATTTCTAACTATAACGTGCCTGAAACCTATGGTTTTTTCAGTGAATATATATATATTTATTATACTATGTATACATGTGAAAATGTCTCGGTCCCCTGTTTGCCTCGGTGGCACGGAAAAATGGGTGGAACTGACATCAGCACGCCGACGAGGTCCTCTTATGGCTCCGATGACGTCATAAGGTGTCGCGAGCGGAGCCGTGCTCGTTGACGTGGGAGAGCTAGGAAAGAATTTCCGTGGAATGCTGGTGCAGGGGATATTCACCTAAGTGTTCAGGCTAGTCCTTTGGGAGCAACTGTTTATGTTGCCACTCCAGAAACCGAAACCAGTGATCAGAGGGCAGAGGCCCTGCAGATGGCACACGAGGTGGGGTGCCCAGTCGTGTGCACCGGCGGGGCAGCTGAAGTGACAAGCACCACAACCCACAAAAAAGGTAACGAGGGCACTGAATAACACAGGATCTTCTCTTTGTATCTGGCAGGAACAACGAAGTTAAAATGCCCTAGTACCAAAATGTAGAATTAGTGCTACAACGGTCTTCAAGAGGACCTGTGATGCCGCTTTGCCTCCCGTACCCTGGAGGCGGCACATGGGTCACGCGGTACGGTCATACTGCGGTGGGACGCACACTCGTTGACCTCTCATGGCACTGCTCCACACTTCAGGGAGGACGCTTTCCATTAGCTATGTTTTCTGATGACATGTCGCGCCGGCCCCGTCCAACAACAGAACTCCTTTAGATCCAAACAGACTCTTCCACTATCTCACCAGAAGTGAAACCAGGCCACGAGGACACTTTCACAATACAACAGCCGGGAATGCACTTTTCGGTAAAAAAAACACATTCCTTCCTCCTAATTAATCAAATAAACGTCTCACTGAAGAACAGGGGCCAACTTCGATCGGTAAACAGCCGTTACAACGACTTTTTTACTTTGCGATACCATTACAACGCATGCATTACCACGCATGCGTTGTACATCGCGAAGTCATTACTACGCATTTTTTTAGAACGCATAATCATTTACCACGCATGACTTTACAACTAATTTTGTTGTAAAGGTATGTATGGTAAATGACCATGCATTCTAAAAAACATGTAGACGATCCATGTCGTTGTAAGGAAACAGAGGCTGTTCCGTTTCCTCACAACGACGTGCACCGCCCCTCAGAGATGACGTGAAGCAGGAACCACGAGGAGAGAGGAACCATGAGGAGTGAGAGGTAAGGGGGATTGGGCATGGGGTGGGGGTTTCTTTTCTAGGGTTTAGGGTAGTGCAGTGGTGTTTGGGTAGTGTAGGGGTCGTGCTGGGGGTAGTGTTTTAGAGTTTAGGGTAGTGCAGTGGTGTATGGGTAGTGTAGGGGTCGTGCTGGGGTAGTGTTTTAGGGTTTAGGGTAGTGCAGTGGTGTTTGAGTAGTGTAGGGGTCATGCTGGTGGTAGTGTTTTAGGGTTTAGGGTAGTGCAGTGGTGTTTGTGTAGTATAGGGGTCATGCTGGGGGTAGTGTTTTATGGCTTAGGGTAGTGCAGTGGTGTTTGGGTAGTGTAGGGGGTCGTGCTGGGGTAGATTTAGGGCTTAGGGTAGTGCAGTCGTGTTTGTGTAGTGTAGGGGGTCGTGTTTTAGGGTATAGGGTAATGCAGTGGTGTTTGGGTAGTGTAGGGGGTCATGCTGGGGTTAGTGTTTTAGGGTTTAGGGTAGTGCAGTGGTGTTTGTGTAGTTTGGGAGGTCATGCTGGGGGTATATTTAGGGTTTAGTGTAGTGCAGTGGTGTTTTGGTAGTGTAGGGAGTCGTGCTGGGGGTAGTGTTTTAGGGTTTAGGGTAGTGCAGTGGTGTTTGGGTAGTGTAGGGAGTCATGCTGGTGGTAGTGTTTTAGGGTTTAGGGTAGTGCAGTTATGTTTGGGTAGTGTAGGGTGTCGTGCTGGGGGTAGTGTTTTAGGGTTTAGGGTAGTGCAGTGGTGTTTGGGTAGCGGAGGGGTAGTGTTTTAGGGTTTAGGGTAGTGCGCCCAACCAGCCACAATATCCATGGACAAAGGGGATCCTGACTCTTTGGAACGCTCCGTCAATTGAATAATTTGGGTCAAGGGCCCTATCACGTCCAAGACCTATCAATTCCTTTCTTGGGATCCCTCATATACTTGGAGAAAAAGGTACATAGTTTCTCATCAATTTCAGGCGTGTGTGCCACCTTCCCCTTCAGTGAGGGCCTGGGGCATTCTCCCTCATCCTATTCCTGACCTCCCTTTCAAGGGGTTGATGGATTTTCCCCACCACATACTCTGCCACTTTGTCGTCAGGTGTCCACTCTGCCCGACCTAGGATGGTAAATTTGGGTAGGCTCGAACATGTCCGAGTGGACCCCGTCCCCAACCGGGGACTGAGAGGAGTGGGACTCTGGACGCTAGGGATGCCCCCGAGTCCTTATCCTCATCGGAGGAGAAATCGTCCTCCGATACACCCTCTCCCTCTAAGGGAAACCCGCCGTCGGGGTCTACAATAGTGGTGACAGTGTCGCACTTTTCTCCAGGCCCCTCCTCCTCCCGGCAGGGTGCATGTTTTAGCATTTGCGCACTCTTGAGGAAGGTCTCCGTAAGTTTATCAAATCCTTCCAAGTGCCCCGCGTTATGCTTAACAGCCCTTTATTCCCCATCTGGGAGCTACTTGGACCCGCCACCACCAGATCTGGGTCACTGAACACCCCAGGGATGCTTTGCATGAAGCAATGCAATAACT
>CAWUFW010018844.1:0-207370 GCA_963921515.1 Calotriton arnoldi | reverse complement strand
GCTTGCCTGGCAACGGACGCGTTTTCGAATTTCGAACGAGTCGGTTGCTGGAAATTCAGTTGGTCACCCACAACAATGTTGCAAAATCATGTATGCCATGAAGTTGAGGATTTGAAGGATGCTGTGGGCGTGTTTTGGTGCTGCTATTCCATGGATTGGCCAGATTCAGAAGATGCAAACGACTTGGACCTATCACTTTGGACACAAGGGACAGTATCTGCCTCTCCAGCACATATATATTGCTGGCTGTTCCCCTGAGAGCTCACTTGCCTGCACTACATGCTCCAGGACGACATCTGCCACTGCACTGCTGCTGTCTCTGCCCCTCTGGACCCTGCAATGGCACGTACTGTGGAGAGAGCCCCAGCCTTCAGCCTTGAAGAGAACCAGGCCCTGCTGGACAGCCTACTTCCACAGTACAGCAAGCTGTATGGGACACCAGGGGAGCAGGTGAGTGTTCTGTGCACTGCCTTTCTGAATGTGCATTTTGTGTGACTAGCAAGGCTGAGAGTCTGCACGCCACTGGCTAGCAGGCTCACTGAGTAGTTGTCACCCCCCATAGTGTGTAGTGACTTGCACTGGACAGGTATGGTGCAGTGACAGTGCATTTGAACATGGTTTTACTTCCCATGCAATGATACCATGTAGTGACGTCTGGCAAACTGTCCATGGTCAGCTTTGCACTGCCTGTGTACATCATGTGCCCCTGTGATTGAGACATGTATATGCAACTGTGTCATGCACGGATATGTTGCATGTGTGGTAATGGCCTTTTCACTTTGTCATCCTGACAGGTTAATGCCCATCGGAAGCAGGAAATCTGGAAGGACATCGTCCGGGCTGTCCGGTCCGTGGGGGTCTACAAGCGCCGGATCCGCAACTGCCAGAAGAGGTGGCAGGACCTTCGGGGCTGGACCCGGAGGATTGCACGGGTCCAGCTGAAGCTGTCGCCTCCTCGCAGGAGGGGCGGTACACGGACCCTGACCCCCACATGCTCCAGATCCTGGCGGTGGTCTTTCCAGACCTGGATGGGCAGCTGAAGGCCAGACAGCAGCAAGGAGGGGGTGAGTCAAAGACTGCACTGTGAACTCTGTATTACATGCTTTGTGCCCTCCTCTGGCCTGGTTCAACTGCCACAGTGCAGCAGTCATGTTGTCCAGGAGCCATGTCCCTCTATTGTGCACTGCCCACTGCTCATCTGATACCCAGGTGTGGCCCTTACATTCAGGGAATTGTGTCACTTGGGACTGTGTCCTTGCAGTTTGCTTCACTAAAGGTGGGGGACAGCATCTGTTTCCCTAACTCTGTTGTGGGCATCATGGGTGGGTCCATTGTTCACACAACGCCTGGGTTTGGACATGTGATCTGCGTGTTGCTTTGATATGCGGTCCACTTGCTGAGCTGAGCCACCACATGTGCCTGGGGTATGTGGCACACGCCCATGCAGCGGGTGGGAACAATGTTTGGGCCCCAGGAGTGTGCAGATTACGTGTGTCACACATACATAGCCAGCTATCCACTGTCCAGGGCACATCCCTCATTCATGTGGAGCAGGACAGTCATGCCTACTCCAGGCCATGCAATGCACTCTGTACTCCCACTCCCGTGTATCAGCTGACACATTGTGCACAGTGATTTGACCCCTCAGGTGTCTGCCTCTGTGTCAGTGTGCTGTGGATTAGTTGCCAGGACTGCTGGGGTGTTTCTTGGTAGGGGCTCAGCATGCCCCTGGAGATGTGACCATAGGAGACGATACTTGTGTGTCACATAGGTGTTTGATCAGCTGCCCGTGCAGACTGGGGTATGCGAATGTGAAGTTCAGGCAGCTGTTCCCCATTCACAGCAAATTGTGAGGGGCTCAGGTTCAGAGGGTAGTGTCACAGGTCTCCCATATGTCCAATAGGTGTGACCTGGACAGATGAGGGTTGAGATGATGTGTTGTGTGGGGGATGTACATGTGCACTTGTGCAGCTCCAGGACTTGCATTCCCCATGACCTACTATTGTGACACAGTGCATAGTGTTGTTGTCTGGCTGCCAAGTCATACATCACTGAGACAGTGATGTATGACTTAGCAGTCATGCCTCTGCCATGGCATGTGTCAACTTATTGGTGGTCCTGCAGGGGAGTGACATGTGCTACATGCACACCATAGTGGCGCTGGCTATCAGGACATGGGTGCATCATGGTGTCTGTCGCTGGTATGCATCACATGCATTTCCTATTTGACTCTGGGCATCCCTTTCATCCGGAAACCTGTACTGACTCAGTGGCAAGAGCTGTGATGTGTCCACACCGTGTCCTCTGCACTGTCCAACTACTGTGTACTTGGTGCATGTGTCCACACTGGGGTGCTGCAATCCAACAGACACCAGACAGATGGGTGCAAGGCCATGTGGGATGTGAGTGCCATGCTTGGCATCAGACTGACAATTGGCTTCTCCTGTTCAGTTAGGGCACTTTTAGCAATGTACAACTAATGATGCCAGGGCTTGCTCTGTGATGTGCTGTGCTCACAGTGGTGTGTGCGTTTGGTGCAGGTGACTGATGTCTGTCTGTTTCCCCATTGTTTGCAGATACATCCACGGCCACGGAAGGGGACAGCTCCATGGACCAGGAGGAGCCAGAGAGCCAGACTGGGTCAGCAGCCGAGGAGTGGTCGGAGGGACCCAGTGGCACGGAGGGCGAGGGGAGCCACACCGAGGAGTCCTCAGCACCATCCACCTCAGCTGAGGACCAGAGCAACTCGGAGGATGACTCCCTTGTGGAGGCGGGTGTCAGCAGCCACCACACCCCAGCTAGTGTTGCTGTCCCCGCCACCACCAGCACCACCACCGCCCTCCCATCGGCTCCCATTCCCAAGGTCCGTGGAGGCTCCCATGTTCGGGAGCGTGTCTCCTTTGGCCCAGGCACCGCACCCCCTGCCCCTGTGTCCCCTGATGCGCTGAGTGAGGAGTCTGTGTACCTCCTTCGCCAGCTCCGTGTAGGGCAGACAGCCATGCTGAGTGTCCTCCATGCACACACCGCACTGTTGACTCAGCTGGTGTCGTTCATGGAGGGCATCTCATCGGGCATGTCTCACCTACAGAGGGGCAACAGGTCCATGGACTCCTCCCTGACGGCAGCAGTGTCCCTCCTCAGACAGTCCCTCACCCCTCCTGCCTCTGCTCCATCCACACTCCCCAGCACCTTGCCCGTCCCAAGCACACACACACCGGCACAGGCACACACCAGCACACACACATCCAGCACACAGACACACACGCCACAAACTAAACGCACACACACGCACAGTCAGGGGACTGAAATCAGACTCACAGGGGATGGGGCCCTGGTACACACACACGCATCCATGGGCACTGCACAGTCCTCAGTTGCCTCTCCCTCCAAAGCACCCTCCCTTGCCTCACCTGCAACCCCAAAGACCCAGCGCCTCTTCCTCAGTGACCTCGGCCTCTTCCCCTCCGATCCAGCTGCCCCAGCATCCAGGGGGAAGAGGAAGCCCACCCACACGGAGCAGAGTGCCCCTCACCCCCGGACACCCTCCCCCAGGCGCAGACAGACTGAGGCCCCCACCCGCAAGTCCCCCCGGAGTGCTAAGAGCAAGACCCCGCCGCCGCCCTGCAGCTCAAGCACCAGGTCTCCTTCCTCCATCCCTCAGGCCCCCACTCCACAGGTGCCCCCACCACACCCTGCCCCAGGTTCCCCCACCCACAGATATACCATCCCCAAGAGGCTCCGGCCTTCTCCCCTGCCACTTGCTCTCCCGGCACCACACCCCCCGCTGCGCTTGTCTGTGCCACTGATGTGGTGAGGGTGTCCTCCCCCTCTGTCCAGCCCACCTTGCCTGTTCCCCATTCTACTCCCCTGGTGGTAGGCACTGCAGTGGAGTCCACTACCACCCTGTCTGACTTGGGCACTGCAGTGGCGGACCTGTCCACTCCATCTGCAGGGTCCACTGCAGTCGTGCCGGCACCCACAACATCTGAGCCATGCCCCCAGTTGTGCCGGCACACACCATGTCAGACACCTCCACTGCAGTTGTCAGTGGCTCTTCAGCACCCACCACCCCTTCCCTGCTTCCTCCTGGTGAGCCCTGATCCTGTCCCTGCGGTGCCTGGCCTACCCCCCGGTTGCCCCTCCTAGTGGATTGTCCCTGGTTTTGTGCAGGCATGTGTAGGATGGCATCTGCCACTGTCACCCACTTGTGACTTTGTTGATGGACTGGCCATTGGCCTTTGTTTATGTTCTACCGGACTTCTACTTTTAATGCCACATATGCTGAATAAAGCAACTTTCTGTTCTCTAGTGCTTTTGCTTCTGATGTACATGATGTTGATGATGCTAACAATGCCCTTGCTGCAGTGATGGTGATATTTGGTCTCATGATAATGAAGTGTTACTGTGCAGGAACCCATGTGGTCCAGGGGAATGTGTCCTATCCTGTGGTGTATCCATGTCATCCATAGCAGCATCTGAGGGTGTCATGTGTTCAGTATTTGGCAATGGGATTTCCTACTTAGATTGGCAATTACACATCTGTGGCTTCCACCCCTGCACATCTGTTGTGCCTGCCATTGTTCTATTCATCTACTTCCCTGACCGTGTGGCCATCTCCAGTGAACATGCAGGTTTGGGCATCAATGGGGAAGGACTCATCTGTGTTGTCAGTGCAACATTGCTATACAAGTGTGTTGGATCTGTGCTGATGATTCCGTTGGCACTTCCATGACCAGGCTGATGGGACGGGAGCCCTCATTTGGTGCTAATTGTTCATTGTGTGTCCCATTGCTGCCATGGTATGGTATCTGTTCGCCTCACATCTGCAGTCTCCACAGGGTATCTGCATGTGTGTGCCCATTGGTGCAAATATGTGGGTCTGCATTCGGATGGTCACTTCTGTCATTGTGTCATTGATGATTGTTGACGGTGTCAGCCCCCATGGGTGTTGTTTGTCTGCACATGGCCAAAGTTATGTCTTATTTGCACTGCAGGATTTGGCTCCCCCAATTTATGTTGCAATGGGACACATACACTACTTTGCCACTGATGTGTTTGTTGTTCTGTGACCAGGAATCATCCATGCAGTTTGGCAGTTGCACCTCTTACTTTGTCAACACTTACCTTTTGGTAACTGTGATGATGGGGGTTTGGACCCCATTGCCACAATGTTCAAAATGTGCTGCAGCTATGGACCCCACACTTACCTTTTGGTCACTGTGATGATGGGTGTTTGGACCCCATTGCCACAATGTTCAAAATGTGCTGCAGCTATGGACCCCACACTTACCTTTTGGTTACTGTGATGATGGGTGTTTGGACCCCATTGCCACAATGTTCAAAATGTGCTGCAGCTATGGACCCCACACTTACCATTTAGTCACTGTGATGATGGGTGTTTGGACCCCATTGCCACAATGTTAAAAAAGTGTGCCAGATATGCACCCCACACTTACCTTTTGGTCACTGTGATGATGGGGGTTTGGACCCCATTGCCACAATGTTCAAAATGTGCTGCAGCTATGGACCCCACACTTACCTTTTGGTCACTGTGATGATGGGTGTTTGGACCCCATTGCCACAATGTTCAAAATGTGCTGCAGCTATGGACCCCACACTTACCTTTTGATCACTGTGATGATGGGTGTTTGGACCCCATTGCCACAATGTTCAAAATGTGCTGCAGCTATGGACCCCACACTTACCTTTTGGTCACTGTGATGATGGGGGTTTGGACCCCATTGCCACAATGTTCAAAATGTGCTGCAGCTATGGACCCCACACTTGCCTTTTGGTCACTGTGATGATGGGGGTTTGGACCCCATTGCCACAATGGTCATGGCCTGCTTAGCGTTGTGTGTGCCACACAAATATTTGTGTGGCACATGTGCTAGGGGTCACATTGTATGTTCGAAGTCATGTTCGGTGTTGTAGGCATTTGACACAGTCTACACACGCTTGTCATGGTGTTGGGGGGATGTCTTCTTCTTGCATTCCCTAGGTTGTGGTGTGCTGGTTGTGTCATGCATTGTCCATCCTATGGGTGGGGGTGGTAGTGGTGGTAGGCATCCTGCCCCCTGGCTAAGGGTGGTAGTAGTGGTAGGCATCCTGCCCCCCTGGGTGAGGGTGGTAGTAGTGGTAGGCATCCTGCCCCCCTGGCTAAGGGTGGTAGTAGTGGTAGGCATCCTGCCCCCCTGGGTGAGGGTGGTAGTAGTGGTAGGCATCCTGCCCCCCTGGCTAAGGGTGGTAGTAGTGGTAGGCATCCAGCCCACCCTGGGTGAGGGTGGTAGTAGTGGTAGGCATCCTGCCCCCCTGGCTGAGGGTGGTAGTAGTGGTAGGCATCCTGCCCCCTGGGTGAGGGTGGTAGTAGTGGTAGGCATCCTGCCCCCCTGGCTAAGGGTGGTAGTAGTGGTAGGCATCCAGCCCACCCTGGGTGAGGGTGGTAGTAGTGGTAGGCATCCTGCCCCCTGGGTGAGGGTGGTACTAGTGGTAGAGCATCATGCCCCCCTGGCTAAGGGTGGTAGTAGTGGTAGGCATCCTGCCCCCCTGGCTGAGGGTGGTAGTAGTGGTAGGCATCCTGCCCCCCTGGGTGAGGGTGGTAGTAGTGGTAGGCATCCTGCACCCCTGGCTGAGGGTGGTAGTAGTGGTAGGCATCCTGCCCCCTGGGTGAGGGTGGTAGTAGTGGTAGGCATCCTGCCCCCTGGCTAAGGGTGGTAGTAGTGGTAGGCATCCAGCCCACCCTGGGTGAGGGTGGTAGTAGTGGTAGGCATCCTGCCCCCTGGCTGAGGGTGGTAGTAGTGGTAGGCATCCAGCCCCCCTGGGTAAGGGTGGTAGTGGTGGTAGGCATCCTGCCCCCCTGGGTAGGGGGTGGTGGTGCGCATTCAGGCCCCTGTGTGCATATGTGGCATTGGTGATGGGGCATCCCGCCCCTATGGTGCTGCTGTTGCTGGTGTAAGTATATTCTGCATCCCTGTGTGTGTGTGTGATGTGTCGTGTACGTGTTGTATGTGTTTTGTGGTTGGTGTCTGGCTTACCTTCTGCGCCGTACGCGTCCGTGCCTGTTCCGGTAGTATATGTAGAATATTGGTATGATCGGGACGAAGGGATTCATGGTTGGTTCGTGTCGTTCGTCCTTCTCGTTGCTTCGCGTCGTCCTCGTCGCTCGCCTCGTCCTCGTCGCTTCGCCTCGTCCTCGTCGCTGCCGTGTTCGTCTCGGAGCCGTGGATCGTGTTGTGGCGCGAATCGGAGCTTATGTGCGCCTCTCCCGGATGCTTTGACGTGCCGTGCGTAGCGACGGGTTCGGCGCGTACGGAAAGCGCATCGTACTTGTCCGGCCGGACGGGGCTGCATTTTTCCTTCCGTGCGACTCGATTCGGCGTTTCCGGATTCGCCTCGGTCGGAGAACAGGACCTGGTTTGGGTGAGTACGGCTCGGCCGGATTCTTTGCTGTTGTGCGCATCGTACTTGCTCGTTCGGTGTGCTGTACGGATCGGTCGGGAAACAGGCTTTCGCATGGCTTTTTTCCCGACCGAATGGTATTGGGTGCGCCTCCGACCGAGATCGGAATCGGCCCCTAAATGTGGTTGCTAAGCTATACACTAAAATCCTAGCACAACGTCTGGCTCCTCTTCTCCCAGGCCTCATTGAGCCTGACCAGGTAGGCTTCATACAAGAGCGACAGGGAGCGGATAATATTCGCCTTGTGGCCCATCTGGTGCAAAAGGCCTCCCGCCGACATATACCTGCCTTCCTTCTCTCCCTTGACGCTGAAAAGGCCTTTGATCGGGTCGACTGGTCATTTCTCAGGGCGGTCCTCCATCGCATAGGCCTCGGACCGCTTATGATCACCCGTATTATGGCCCCATATGCGGCACCCACCGCACGTATCCGCATCAATGGTCTCCTGACTCCCTCCTTCTCCATTCACAGGGGCACGCGCCAGGGGTGCCCGCTCTCACCACTCCTTTTTGCACTCGCGGTGGAGCTTCTGGCAATTGCCGTCCGGCAGTCGGAGGACATCCGGGGCATCCAAATGGGGGGGGTCGATCACAAGATCGCCCTCTTCGCCGATGATCTCCTCCTAACGCTTACAGACCCTGCGACATCTCTCCCAGCACTTCTAGATGTACTCGCCCAATTTGAGCTGGTGTCAGGTCTTAAGATCAATCTCCCTAAATCACATGCACTCAACCTTACTCTCCTCCCCCAACAACTGGAGGACCTGAGAGATGTTAATCCTTTCCAATGGGCCCCACTCTCAATTCGCTACCTCGGTATTAACGTTACGGCTGATCTAGATACATGGACGCAAGCAAATTGGCCGACCTGTAGAGCTTCAATACGAGCTGAACTCCGTCGTTGGAAGTCACTCCCCATCTCTTGGCTGGGTCGCCTTAATGCAATTAAAATGTCAATCCTCCCGAAAGTCCTGTATCTCTTTCAGGCACTTCCCACACCGATTCCCCATAGGGATATCCTAGGCCTTCAGAGGGAGATAGTCGCATTTATCTGGGGTGGGGGAGGGTCGCGCCTCTCCACCAGAGTTCTAATGCTACCGCGAGACCGGGAGGGCTGGCTTGCCCCGACCTACTCGTCTACTACTGGGCGACACACCTACGCTATATATCGGAATGGTCGGTTCGTGCAAGTGAAAAACACTGGTTTCACATGGATAGGGCTGTGGCCTGCCGCCCGCTATGGGACTAGGCCTGGTTGCGGAGGAACGCCAGGCGTCACAGTGCCTATATCGCTACTCCCACGAGGACGGTATTGGAGATCTGGGATAGAATCGCGGTGTCCCGAGGCCTTACCACATTTCCCTCCCCTCTCACACCCTTGGCACTTAACTTGGACTTTCCCCCGGCTCTCCACCCCTCATCCTTTCCGGCGTGGACGGCTGGTGAATGCCGTATCATAGAGCAACTGTTTGCGGAGGGAACGTTCAAACCATTCGATCAATGCAAGGAAGATTTTAATCTCCCCAGAACCGCGCGCCTAGAATACTTTCAAATTCGCCACTGGCTCCGAGCCCCTTCATACACAGAAGGTGCCACGCGCCGGCTTACGCCCTTTGAATCACTAGTCCGCTCTTTCGACGGAACCCGAGGGTTGATTTCCTGGACTTATAAGGTTCTCCAACACTCACACGCAGTGCCTCCACATACCTACCAACGACAGTGGCAGCTGGACCTTGAGAATGATATCCTCCCTGATCAATGGGAACAGCTGTGGAGGGATATCCAGCGCATTTTTAAAAGCATAACACAGCAGGAATCAGCATATAAAATCATGACTCGCTGGTACTATACTCCCTTAGACTCCAGAAGATGTTCCCTGGCTTTGCCCCTCTCTGCTGGCGATGCCTGGCAGCCCAGGGCTCCTTCCTGCACATTTGGTGGACATGCCCACTCATTCTCCCGTTCTGGAAGGAGATACTGAATCACGTTGGGGAAGTGGTGGGGTTTCCCCTACCTAACGACCCAGGGAATAGTCATTTTGGGTCTTCGACCAACATCTCTTAAAGCAATGACACACATGGACTGGCGCTTGATCTTTCACATGCTCGCTGCTGCAAAACAGGTCATTGCGCTACACTGGAAAAAGGCCTATACTCCTCCACCTTCGGTATGGCTCACACGTCTCTGGCATACCATGGCGATGGAACTCCTGTCCCACAGGTTGGCACACACTGATGCTAAATTTCAACACACCTGGCAACCCTTGGTCCTGCACCTTTCGCGGTTGGAACACGCTCGATCCGTCCCCCCCGCTTGAGAGCCCTTCAACTCTTTGACGATCCTATACTCCCAAGAGGGGAAACCTACGAAGACGACACAGGCTGAAAAGGGAGGGACCCCTACCTCACTTGACACTTCTCACACTAAGGTCACAAACCCATGGTACATGGGGCTCCCCCTTCCTCCCTTCTCTCCCTGAGCTACCCCCCGACCCGGGAGACGCAGCATAGCGCCCCTCTCCCCATCTTTTCCTTCACCTTTCCCTATTTCTTTATATCTGTCTCTCTTCTATCTTTTTCTTTTCTTTCTCCTTCCCCTCTTCTTCTCATACAGGCCAGCAGTCCTAAAGCTTTTTTTAGAAAACCTAATCACAAATACCATGGGCACCACTGGGTTCCGATGGTCCCAAAATGGGTGAAAATGGTTGGCACACGCTATGCCGGGGCAAGCCCCTAACGTGATACTGCTTCTAATCCGGGTCTCCGGGCCCACGTGTAACTGTGGCGACCTCAACGGACATCCTGAGGAGCGCCCAACATGACACCTGGCCGCATTACTCATGCCTAATATTCCAGAGCCATCTGAGCACGACATTTGACACCACCCGACATACTTCACTACCTGAGATCCCCTTGGCTCTGCAACAAAGAACGCCAGGCTAACACAGCCATAGATGTCCCCATGGCATATGTTGCCTGAATTTCAATGCCACTAGGGCAACAATCGCTCACACCTGGTCCGACTCCTGTTGCGCCAGATGCGCCAAATCCCTGGCCATGCATTCCTTTGTCAAGCCCTGCCCATTAACCTTTATAGCCCGCCTACCTTGGACCATCAGCATATACGATGCCACCTGCCTCCAATGTGATGCCTTATTATGCCTACCACTTGGTAACTGCTGTGTTGAATTTTCTCTTGTTATGCATAAAAAAACTAATAAAAGAGACTTAAACAAAAAAAGAAACTTCAAAGAGGAGCCTCCTCCTGTGTTGGCTATAGAGGTTTGGGCTTCCTCCTTTGTTGAGTGGACCTGGGCTGTCCTAACCCTGGCACAGTGTGACAGCTAATTAACAGATGCCCATAAAGTGTATATGTACGATCTTGGGACCTGCGTATTCAAACTGGACGCACATGTTTCACCCCAGTTTCATACCTTACGGGACTTTGAAGGCCTAAGGGAAGCAAAACTGTGCTCTAAGGAAGATTTCGTGTGTGCACACATGTTCACGTGTAACCAGATAAGCGCAACTGACCCAGCATCACAGCAGCCGTATCTTAAAAGGCAGACACTGGTGGTTAAACACACGCAGTCCATAACCTTGGGTGAGACAGAAGTAGTGAGACTCCCCCCCCCCCAATAAAAAGTCCAAAACTGGTTAATCAAAAAGCAATATAATCTGGGTCTACTAAATGGGTGTAACCCCATTGCAACATATTTCTCATTCTGTCCATCAGTTTCACTCACTCTCACACAAAACAAACATCATATATTTTTTCCACCATTAAAGTTGCTTCCAAAAATAACTTTTTCGTTCTTTTAAAAACATTGAGCTTTTTGGTGATTGTCCATTTTAGGGGAAAAAAAAATATTTTGTGCACTTGTTCTGATGAAGAAGCACTTGATTTTAGTACACTCTTCCACTTTGTTCTCCACAAGGGATGGCTTCATCACATACCAAGCAATACAATCCAAGAGTCTTGAAGCAGGGATCAATTTCTTCTTCCTCCTCCTGCAAGATATGTTCAGTCATCTTCTCTCCAGTAGTGTAGAATACAATGACATTGCGTATGTTCGGCATCCCTCTTCTTCATCATTTACTCTGCAATTAACTGCTGTTGACACTGTGCATCAATGGGATTCCAAAGCAGTTTTTCTCTCAACTTCCCCAGCTCATCCTATTGCACAAAGGGCACATCACACATTTTAAAGATTTTTTTTCACCCAGTGCAATGGTGAAAAATTTCCAGACAATAGGTTCTGGTAGCGATCTGGAAACTTGAGTCTGAACATTTTCCAGTTCTTCATTTCTTTTTATTCCTTCTACACCTGGACTTCTACTCACTCATTTTTCTTGTCCATAAGCCTTCAGAAAAGTAGGTTTAGTTTTTGTTTCCCCCAAAAAAGAGAAATACAGTAAAAAATGACTGCACAGCCTCCTCTGCTGTAGAGCTCTCATACAGTAAGCAGTGCAATGGTCGGGACAAGAAAGTAAAGGGCTATTTTAATGAAAACAATACATTCTCAGGAATCATATGAACCTCTGCAATGGTCTGCAAGGATTTGCGGATTCTCCCTGAATCCTGGAAAATAGGCATGGGTGAGACATGCACACCCTGGTTTCACGATGCAGGTTCTTGGAACTGAGGAACCAAAATATCGGTAGGGTGGCACACCAAGGGAATCACAGAAATTTAATTTACGTGCTTAAGCCACACCATCAATTACCCAGGCCATGCCCCTTTTGGAGACGCCACCTTTTTGCATCCCACTTAAAGCCATGTGTGTAAAAGTGTATCCATTAACAAGCTTTCAAATCACATTCTAACTGATGAATTTCCTAGAAACCCACCAGGCAGTCCAATCCCTACAGCATTAATTCGGTTCGGTTCGGTTCAGCAAGCTTTATTCGGTATGTGTAGCAACCAGAAAAGCAACAAATATACATATACAAACAATTAAGTCCGGTTACACAGACATAATCTAATTAATTAATACATTAAAATCAGTTAAAAACAGTTAAAAAAATACAATACTTTTTCTCACATGAATTGATTTTAAAATGAATGTCGCAACAGAAAAACAAATCTCGGGGTCTCTTAGTGCAATCAATAGGCTCATGGCTGCATTAGTAGTTCTTACATTATGTTTCTTGAACAAGGGTTTTAAATAAACAAGTCTATAATTCAGATATAAATCACAGAAAAGTAGAAAGTGCATAGTGCTCTGATTAGAATACTCATTGTTTGATCTTTATTTCGGTTATAAAACCATAAAAGATACACACATATTCATCCTTGACAGTGGAACCCACGGTACAGTTACACAAATAAAAATAGATATTTATACACCAGGTACTAATAGTCAAGTATCACGTAATGTAATTTGTAAACACAGAAGAGATCACTAAGATACATCATTTGCTATGTGTGTACTCAATTAAAACCAAGTAAAATAGATAAAACAGGAATAAAGTGCGAGTGCATTAATGTCTAACAATCTCCACAGTTTACTCTCTGAGGCTTTCAATTGAAACCCTATTACCTCTGTGAATTTAAAAAATAAAAAAAAAATTGAAAAAACTTGAGAAGAAGATTAAAGACAGGATCCTGGGAATTAAAACACCCACAGGTCATTGGATTTTTGCTACAGCTGGTCCCTAGCAGAAGAAAGAGTAGACAGGAGCCCTCGCCTAATGGCCCAGAACCGGCCAAGATATTTTGCAACAGCACATACAAAGGGTGGTCTCGTATCTGATCTTAACATCCGTAGGGCGTCAAGGTGGCTATGAGTCCCCAACTGTCTGCAAAGTGGGACCAACCAATTCCTTCTAGGTCTGTCGTAGGCGGGACATGCAAAAAAAACATGGCCCACAGTTTCATTTGGGTCTAGGCAGGAAGGGCATCCCTTGGGCTGGCTGGTGTTATTTAGCCAAAGGTTGGTAAAAGCATTGATAGGTAAACAGCCAAACCTAAACTGCGTGTACAATTTCCTGTCCCCAGGCACTTTGATAATATCAAAATATTTCTCAAGATGTTTAGAAGATTTTATGTCTAAGAAAACATCGGTTAAACAACCATGACGAATCCTCGTAGTTCTTACATTATGTTTCTTGAACAAGGGTTTTAAATAAACAAGTCTATAATTCAGATATAAATCACAGAAAAGTAGAAAGTGCATAGTGCTCTGTTTAGAATACTCATCACATGGGCATAAAGTGACAGGCCGTGTTTTCATTTCGGGAAACGCAACTAAATGATGGGCAATACCCAATCTCAACCTTGTTAGTACAAAACGATGCGAGGGTCTTGTAACTAATGACAAATAGCTTTGAAAGCCATCAGTATCTACAATTGATTGGTAAAACATGTATGGGGTTTGATTCCCAACAATTCTCATCCGGCACTCGCTTTTATGGGCCAAAAAAGTATTTTTTATCTCCTGTTTAGACAGGCCTATCACATTGGTTGGGCTTTCCCGGATCTTGATCATAAATAAATCTCTATTAACATCTGCGATATATTTTAACCAGGGGATCGATAAACAATTGTCCAATTGCAAGCAATCCCGGACAATAGTTTGGGTGAATTTTGTCTCCTCTTTAGACCAAATAGATCTCCAGAGCATTAGAGGTCTCAAAGCAATCAGATCTGACAGGTATCTTAGCCCCACTTCTCGATGTATTATCTCAGAGGATGCGGAAGCAGGCAGGCATAAGAGTTTTTTTAGGAAGGAATTTTCCTCTATTTGCAGTCCCTGACTAGTATTGTGGCCCCACACCCCAGCGCCATATAATGCAATAGAGGCACATCTAGCTTTGTAGATGTCTGTCATGTACTTAATACGTCGATCTCCCAGTTTGGATGCAAACTGGAAGACCCCATGCGCACTCTTTAACATCTTTGCATTGACATTAGACAATTCGGATGACCAATTTCCTTTACCAGAGAAAGTTAACCCTAGATAACAGAAATTGTCAACAGTTTCCACTCTCGCACCATCTATAAAAAAAGGTTTAGGTTTCCTGGATTTTAAACCACATACCATAGTATATGTCTTAGCCTTATTAATTAACAACTTCCTTCCAGTAATAAAATCTGCGAACCTATCTATTAATCGCTGTAGGCCGACCGGAGTTCTAGATAAAAGCACAGCATCATCTGCATAAAGCAGAACCGGTACGGCCTGGCCTGCGGCTTGGGGTGCATCCGCCTGCACCAACTTAAGAACTGTGTCAACTTCGTTTATAAATAAGGTAAAAAGCAGTGGCGCTAAGACGCAGCCTTGGCGGATGCCACATTTGACCTTAAGATTTGGTGTACACTCACCCCGTTGGCCATACCGGACTCTAGTTGTTAATTTCTCATATAACCTCGCAAGGAAATAGATAATAGACTCCGGGGCACCGAGATTAAGTAAAACTGGCCAAAGTATGGCATGATCTACCAGGTCAAAAGCACTGCTAAGATCAGCAAAGCATAAAAATAGACTCCTTGTTTGGCACATGTACATTTACCCACTAAAAGCTCTAAATTAATACATTGCTCTATCGTACCTAACCCTTTTCTAAAACCATATTGAGCCTGTGATAAAATTCCATTCTCTGTTACCCACTCCTCCAATCTTACTAATAAAACTCTGCTCATCACCTTTACTGAGGAGTCCAAAAGGGAAATAGGACGATAATTTTTGGCTTCTGATTTATTCCCCTTTTTGTAAATGGGGATAATAACCGATTGGCCCCAAGTAAGAGGGGCACCCTCGGTAACTGCAGTGTTAAAAACTCTAGTGAGTATCGGACCCCATAGATCTGGCACCATTTTATAAACATCTATGGGGACACCATCGAGGCCCAGGGCTTTTCCTCCTTTGCTACCCCTGATTCCTAATTCAACCTCATCAAGCGTGATGTTTAGGGGGATAATAGGCCATTTACAGTCTATTGTACTAGAATTTTTAAAAACATCATAATCATGATCATGTGGGTTACAAATGCTAGAGAAATATAGCACCCATTCCTCACAGCTAACGTGGTACAGTAGTTCCGGTAAAGATTCATTTTTGAGAAATGGCGAGTTAACAGTTTCCCAGAAAAGCTTAATATTAGATGTACCCGCTGCCAAAGATAGTTTATCCCACGCCTCCTCTCGGAGCTCCCTCTTCCTCAGCTTAAGGGCTAATTTGTAGTCTGAACTTAAATTTTGAACTAATACCTTATTCCTAGGTCTACTACAAAGAGCCTGTTTTAGCTGGTTCAGAGACTGGGTGCATGTATGATTAAACCAACCCCTACTTTGTGTACATTTTTCTCTGGATGGTGCAGTCATTATCTTGTCAATAGTATCGTTAATTTTACAGAAATTGGTTAATATCGTTGTAGGTTTAACCTCCACTTTAAGGCAATCAGAAATCTCCGTACCACATTCTAACACAATATTATTTAAAACTTTAGCTGGATTAATACCCTTCCACTTAATTCTTGTACCATTTGGTCTGATCGGAGTGATATTACCAGTAACCATTTGTTGCATTACAAATTTGTTGCCCCAAATTAACATTGGCATAATAATACAATTATGATCACTGAGTAACAGTTGGGCAATCCTCGGGGTAGAGCATAGGTGTACAATACTTCGCGGATACTAAAACATGATCAATCGTAGTATTAGCATTTCTTCCAATAAAGGTTGATATCTCCCTACCATTCCTATCTCGTGCACATTGCATTAAATCAAGATCATATTTAGCCAATACTGTATTTAGGGTATCTCCATAAATATTGTGTGGGAAGTGTATGCAATCATCCCCTTCATCGCTCTTAAACCCACAAACTTTAGTCATGGACAGTGGGCATATTGGTATATTAAAATCCCCGACCCATACAATTGCAAAGTTAGTATTCACTGCTTTAACCAAGTTATCTATCCCTTTCTCTAATTCAAGTACTACATTATGGCGAGTTGAATCAAAAACATTATTGTAAAAATTAACCAGCAAGACGTCCCACCCGTCTTTATAATGCATCCACAATATCTGCGAGTGGTTTCCTATTTTAATCACCCTTCTGACTACCAAAGGCAATTTATTTGACAAAAGAATTAGCAACCCGCCTTTAGCTCTACCTGCAGACGAGGGTGATGCCGGCAGATCATAGGAGGTAAACCCTACAAAATGTACATGATTTATACTCCAAGTTTCTTGTAAGCAGATTATATCATGTTTATTAATAAAATCTGCCCAGCCCAGTGAATCCTTTTTATTTGCCAGTCCGGCTATATTCCAAGTAACGGTTGTATAGCCGTTAACTGGCAGATTCCCTATATTATCATCAAGGTGTTCACATATGCTCGCATCCTCCTCACTAATAGGGGGAATCATTACAGGTAAGTTTATAGCGATTACTGGCAGATTCCCTTTATTATCATCAGGGTATTCACATATACTAGCGTCCTTCTCCCTAGTAGGTGAGTGTATTACCGGTGGATTTGTGGCATTAGGTGGGGAATTAAGCATGATTAATAATGACTTGACAACGTTGAATGTGCTGTCTCCTGTCAACTCTTCTCCCGTCGACCCATCTCCATCATGTCTAACCTCCACGTTGGGTAAACGGGCAGTGCTCTGTCAATCATTTTCTTGGAGTGTACTAAGGGTTTGAAATCTGTTAGACACTGGTATTGCATAAAATGGCTGCGATAACACTGCAGATTTGGCACTAAAATTCCCCTGATCTCCTCCCCTATTATATATAGGCCTTAGATGTCTATAAAAAAAACCTAAAGGTAATAGAAATACATTGGAATCATGATGTAATGGTACAACCGCTCTTTCCAAAGTGTTCCTGGCCCAATTGGGGCTCCTAAAATTGATGATAATACAATCACCTTGCAGTGTCTTTTCTAAGGGGCCAATCCAGCTTACTCTTCTAGTTAAGAGTATCTGGTCAGCGCAACCCACTGGGTAGCCACAATTCTTGTTTAACCAGTGTACCACTTTATTTTTTAAAGTATAATCCAATTCCTTTTGGCCCGACTTAAGCTGAGGTACATTCACCAGAACTGCCACATATGGGCAGCATTCAGGGGGTAAATTTATTGGCATACCAGTTCTTCCCTCAGGGGCCCCCATCTCATCTTGTTTATTTGAGTTCATGATCGTCTGGGCCCTATCAATCCTATCCCCTCTAATAGGACATGGTTGGTTGATCAGGGTCACGCTCTGGTAAGAATGGGTTAGGGCCATATTGGGACCTATTTTGTTCTCTAGGGACTTTCTACTTTGGCCCCCGCAGTCCCTATTATCCCTATTATTGATACCTAATGTACTAGTTACCATGTTAGCAGCGGTTATCCCCTGTGGTAGTTGATCAGCAGGACCCCCCGGCATCCCATTCATCTTCTCCCTGGGATTTTCATTAAAATGTTTTAATATACCGGTGAGCTTAACAACTTCTCCATTGAGCTTGTCTAGTTTATCGTGGAGTGGTTTTAATGATACTTCTAACTTTTGGGCTAAGAGGGCTACAATCTGGTTAATTTGTAAATCCGACAGAAGCCCTTGATCAGGGGGATCTTCGTGTACATCAACATTTGTATTCAACAATGGGCCTTTCTTGCTTTTATTAATATTCCCTGTTTTCACCTGTCTTTTTTTACAACCCCTTTTCCTATTCGGGGTAGGTGATCCACTAGGCGAATGCAGTCGAGGCTCATCAGTTAATGTATATAAATCTGTACCAGAGTTCCCTATACTCCCTATTATCTGGGAGGTGCCTTGTTGCTCATTACAGGGAACATCCTCAGCTTCTTGCTGGTGAATCCCGCTACCCACCCCAGCCATGTCTTCCATCACCATGCACGCACCTAACGAGATGCGGCGTTCCGCCCTATCTATTTCGACGTTAATTGCGCTAACCGCCCGCACTAGTTAGGAATCAATGGTGGCACATGGGGGGTCAACTACAAGTTTTTGTAGTTTGCGCTTCGCCATCCTGATTATTACTGTTGTACACTAAGAACCGTGTCCTCAGAGTGCAAAATGCTAAGAGCAAAGTGCCAAAACTCAGAGTACAAAAAATGCAAAGTGCAAAAGTGCAAAGTGCAAGAGTGCAAAGTGCAAAATGCCGATGGATACCAAAATGGAAGGGATCCAGGTAAGTTGATTATTGGGTTTTAGGGAAGAGGTATAAAAATAAAATAAATACCAAGTGCAGTAAAAGGGCTAGGTACGATATATTAATGACCCACAAGACTTAAGCTAAAAATAGATAAAATCAGGATTAAAAACAAGTTAATAAATGCTAATCACCAAAAATTAATCACAACAAAATTCAGTACATAACATGGAGTGTACTACACAAACCCTAATCAGACAGGCCGAACCTTAGACCTGTCTTCTCCTGCAAGCTACTATCATAATACTACTTACAAAACCTCCCTACTATAAAGTCATATAATGTCACACAGTCTTTAGGGGAAGGTGAAGCAAAACAAAAATAAAAAGAGTAAGTTCTTTAGCTTGATAGCTCACCGCCTTGCTGCGCATCAAAGTTTTAGGTAAAATCGCCCAACAGGAGTTCAGTCCACTCTGCAGTTGATAATAACTTTGGGCCAATGTTCCACACCTGGGCCCCCAAGTTACAGAGATGAAAAACCAAGTGGAATGGCCCTGCCCTGCCTCAGTCTGGCGCCGACAGGCGCAGACAGACGGGCCCGCCCTTGGCCCGGGCTTTGCCTGGGCGTGGCCCGGGCACCCCCGCGCGCGTCCCGTGCTGCGTGAGTGCCGGGAAGCTCTTACCGGCACCGGGAGGGTGACATCACCTCCCACGCCGTGAGAGGAGAGAGGCCTGCTGGGGGACCGAGTCCTACCCCAGTGGTGTTAGTGGCTCCCTGTCTCTGCCGCAACTGCTGTCACTGTTGTGTAGCCCTCCTGGGCTGGGTAAAGGCAGGAAGAAGGCGTCGGTGGAACACCTGGGGCCCTGAAGCCCTACTGCGGATCCCGCGCTGCAGGAGTGCCGAGAAGCTCTTATCGGCGCCGGGAGGGTGACGTCACCTCCCGCGCCGTGAGAGGAGAGAGGCCTGCTGGGGGACCGAGTCCCACCCCAGCGGTGTTAGTGGCTCCCTGTCTCCGCCGCAACTGCTGTCACTGTTGTGTAGCCCCCCTGGGCTGGGTAAAGGCAGGAAGAAGGCGTCGGTGGAACTCCTGGGGCCCTGAAGCCCTGCTGCAGATCACTTTTCTTGTCCATAAGCCTTCAGAAAAGTAGGTTTAGTTTCTGTTTCCCCAAAAAAGAGAAATACAGTAAAAAATGACTGCACAGCCTCCTCTGTTGTAGAGCTCTCATACAGTAAGCAGTGCAATGGTCGGGACAAGAAAGTAAAGGGCTATTTTAATGTAAACAATACATTCTCAGGAATCATATGAACCTCTGCAATATCTGCAAGGATTTGCGGATTCTCCCTGAATCCTGGAAAATAGGCATGAGTGAGACATGCACACCCTGGTTTCACGATGCAGGTTCTTAGAACTGAGGAACCAAAATATTGGTAGGGTGGCACACCAAGGGAATCACAGAAATTTAATTTACATGCTTAAGCCACACCATCAATTACCCAGGCCATGCCCCTTTTGGAGACGCCACCTTTTTGCATCCCACTTAAAGCCATGTGTGTAAAAGTGTCTCCATTAACAAGATTTCAAATCACATACTAACTGATGAATTTCCTAGAAACCCACCAGGCAGTCCTATCCCTACAGCATTAATTCAATCTTCCCTGCCACTGTCTAATCACCAAGACTTGACTGCTCAAATGAACTGTGGTCTAATTAATGCCCTTTCATGCCCAAAGCATGCATCAGATAATTGTGATCTTATGATTTTGAATAAATATAATATGTTGTGTATCAGTGAAACATGGTTAAAAGTGGGATTAAACTCCCAATTTATTTCCCTAGGCTATTTTATTTATAGATAGTGACCGGTCTGGTTCATAGAGACACCTTTAATACTTAAGTCTTATCCAAAGCAGAAGTAGATGTTTTAATTACCGCTCTACTCATCTCACCTAAATGCACTGTGATGCTAACATTAATTTACTCCTGCCCATCTCAACCATCTTTTTTATACCAGAATGTATTAATTTAATATCATCCCTGGTTTCCAACAAGAATACTGTAATATGTTAGGAGATATACATTTACACTTTGGAACTGTAGAATATACGGTTATCTCCCATATACTTACCCACACCATAGAATGAGGCCTTCATCAACTTATCAGCTCTCACTCATATTGCATGCCACACACTGGATGTCTTATAGGCACTATTAGATTTAATACACTCCATTTCAGATTCACCTTAGCTGTGGACAGGTCATCTTCTCAACTCTTTTTCATTCAGTAACTCCCAACATTAACTCCAAAACAAAAACCAGACACATTGGGGCCGATTCCGATCTCGGTCGGAGGCGCACCCAACACCATTCGGTCGGGAAAAAAGCCATGCGAAAGCCTGTTTCCCGACCGATCCGTACAGCACACCGAACGAGTAAGAACGATGCGCACAACAGCAAATAATCCGGCCGAGCCGTACTCACCCAAACCAGGTCCTGTTCCCCGACCGAGGCGAATCCGGAAACGCTGAATCGAGTCGCACGGAAGGGAAAATGCAGCTCCGTCCGGCCGAACGAGTACGATGCGCTTTCCGTACGCGCCGAACCCGTCGCTACGCACGGCACGTCAAAGCATCCGGGAGAGGTGCACATAAGCTCCGATTCGCGCCACAACACGATCCACGGCTCCGAGACGAACACGGCAGCGACGAGGACGACGCGAAGCGACGAGGACGAGGCGAAGCGACGAGGACGACGCGAAGCAACGAGAAGGACGAACGACACGAACCAACCATGAATCCCTTCGTCCCGATCATACCAATATTCTACATTTACTACCGGAACAGGCACGGACGCGTACGGCGCAGAAGGTAAGCCAGACACCAACCACAAAACACATACAACACGTACACGACACATCACACACACACAGAGGGATGCAGAATATACTTACACCAGCAACAGCAGCACCATAGGGGCGGGATGCCCATCACCAATGCCACATATGCACACAGGGGCCTGAATGCGCACCACCACCCCTACCCAGGGGGGCAGGATGCCTACCACTACTACCACCTTAGCCAGGGGGCTGGATGCCTACCACTACTACCACCCTCACCCAGGGGGGCTGGATGCCTACCACTACTACCACCCTTAGCCAGGGGGCTGGATGCCTACCACTACTACCACCCTCACCCAGGGTGGGCAGGATGCCTACCACTACTACCACCCTTACCCAGGGGGGCAGGATGCCTACCACTACTACCACCCTTAGCCAGGGGGGCTGGATGCCTACCACTACTACCACCCTCACCCAGGGGGGCTGGATGCCTACCACCACCCTTAGCCAGGGGGGCTGGATGCCCACCACTACTACCACCCTTACCCAGGGGGGCAGGATGCCTACCACTACTACCACCCTTACCCAGTGAGAGCAGGATGCCTACCACCACCCTTATCCAGGGGGGGCTGGATGCCTACCACTACTACCACCCTCACCCAGGGTGGGCAGGATGCCTACCACTACTACCACCCTTACCCAGGGGGGGCAGGATGCCTACCACTACTACCACCCTTAGCCAGGGGGGCTGGATGCCTACCACTACTACCACCCTCACCCAGGGGGCTGGATGCCTACCACCCTTACCCAGGGGGCAGGATGCCTACCACTACTACCACCCTTAGCCAGGGGGGCTGGATGCCTACCACTACTACCACCCTTACCCAGGGGGCAGGATGCCTACCACCACCCTTAGCCAGGGGGCTGGATGCCTACCACCACTACCACCCTCACCCAGGGGGCAGGATGCCTACCACTACTACCACCCTTACCCAGGGGGGCAGGATGCCTACCACTACTACCACCCTTACCCAGGGGGGCAGGATGCCTACCACTACTACCACCCTTAGCCAGGGGGGCAGGATGCCTACCACTACTACCACCCTCACCCAGGGTGGGCAGGATGCCTACCACTACTACCACCCTTACCCAGGGGGCAGGATGCCTACCACTACTACCACCCTTAGCCAGGGGGCAGGATGCCTACCACTACTACCACCCTCACCCAGGGTGGGCAGGATGCCTACCACTACTACCACCCTCACCCAGGGTGGTCAGGATGCCTACCACTACTACCACCCTTACCCAGGGGGCAGGATGCCTACCACTACTACCACCCTTAGCCAGGGGGGGCTGGATGCCTACCACTACTACCACCCTCACCCAGGGGGGCTGGATGCCTACCACCGCCCTTAGCCAGGGGGGGCTGGATGCCTAGCACTACTACCACCCTTACCCAGGGGGGGCAGGATGCCTACCACTACTACCACCCTTACCCAGGGGGGGCAGGATGCCTACCACCACCCTTAGCCAGGGGGGGCTGGATGCCTACCACTACTACCACCCTCACCCAGGGGGGCAGGATGCCTACCACTACTACCACCCTCACCCAGGGTGGGCAGGATGCCTACCACTACTACCACCCTTACCCAGGGGGGGCAGGATGCCTACCACTACTACCACCCTTAGCCAGGGGGGGCTGGATGCCTACCACTACTACCACCCTCACCCAGGGGGGGCTGGATGCCTACCACCACCCTTAGCCGGGGGGGCTGGATGCCTACCACTACTACCACCCTTACCCAGGGGGGGAAGGATGCCTACCACCACCCTTAGCCAGGGGGGGCTGGATGCCTACCACTACTACCACCCTTAGCCAGGGGGGGCAGGATGCCTACCACTACTACCACCCTTAGCCAGGGGGGGAGGATGCCTACCACTACTACCACCCTTACCCAGGGGGGCAGGATGCCTACCACTACTACCACCCTCACCCAGGGGGGCTGGATGCCTACCACCACCCTTAGCCAGGGGGCTGGATGCCTACCACTTCTACCACCCTCACCCAGGGGGGCTGGATGCCTACCACTACTACCACCCCCACTCATAGGATGGACAATGCATGACACAACCAGCACACCACAACCTAGGTTATGCAAGAAGAAGACATCCCCCCAACACCATGACAAGCGTGTGTAGACTGTGTCAAATGCCTACAATACCGAACATGACTTTTAACATACAATGTGACCCCCTAGCACATGTGCCACACATATATGTGTGTGGCACCCACAATGCAAGCAGGCCATGACCATTGTGGCAATGGGGTCCAAACCCCCATCATCACAGTGACCAAAAGGTAAGTGGGGGGTCCATAGCTGAAGCACATTTCGAACATTGTGGCAATGGGGTCCAAACCCCCATCATCACAGTGACCAAAATGTAAGTGTGGGGTCCATAGCTGAAGCACATTTCGAACATTGTGGCAATGGGGTCCAAACCCCCATCATCACAGTGACCAAAATGCAAGTGTGGGGTCCATAGCTGAAGCACACTTTGAACAATGTGGCAATGGGGTCCAAACCCCCATCATCACAGTGACCAAAAGGTAAGTGTGGGGTCCATAGCTGAAGCACATTTCGAACATTGTGGCAATGGGGTCCAAACCCCCATCATCACAGTGACCAAAATGTAAGTGTGGGGTCCATAGCTGAAGCACATTTCGAACATTGTGGCAATGGGGTCCAAACCCCCATCATCACAGTGACCAAAATGTAAGTGTGGGGTCCATAGCTGAAGCACATTTCGAACATTGTGGCAATGGGGTCCAAACCCCCATCATCACAGTGACCAAAAGGTAAGTGTTGACAAAGAAAGAGGTGCAACTGCCAAACTGCATGGATGATTCCTGGTCACAGAACAACAAACACATCAGTGGCAAAGTAGTGTATGTGTCCCATTGCAACATAAATTGGGGGAGCCAAATACTGCAGTGCAAATAAGACATACCTTTGGCCATGTGCAGACAAACAACACCCATGGGGGCTGACACCGTCAACAATCATCAATGACACAATGACAGAAGTGACCATCAGAATGCAGACCCACATATTTGCACCAATGGGCACACACATGCAGATACCCTGTGGAGACTGCAGATGTGAGGTGAACAGATACCATACCATGGCAGCAATGGGACACACAAACCATGATCATTGTGATGACCTAGGAGTCCCAGGGACAGCAGGGGAAACCCACCAAACTACATACAGCCAATGGCACACCCAAGATATGCCAATGCAGTGGTGCAGATGCACAAACACAAACAGGCAGACCCACACTGCACATCATACACAACAGGTGAGGGGGGTGCCAGTGTCCCCAGGCAACCACACAACACATGAGGAGACCTGAATACCAATCATACAGATGTGCATACAGTGCCACACAAAGGTAACTCATGGATCCAAATCCCCTATGTGGGCAAGCAGGCATTGTCAGATGAGAGGGAGCACAAATCACACATGTCACACAGCACGTAGGGACAGCAACTGACACAGCAAGACACAGACACACCACAGCACCACCCCCAGGGCCCCCACAATGTGGTGACCCTGGGCTGCATTACAATCCCACTGTGATGACAAAGCTAAATGTGGTTCACACTGTGAACCACAGTCATGTGTACTGAGCAACTAACTACCATCACACCTACACAAGCACAAATCAAACAGCATGGCCAGTAAGCCAAGGCCAACATGGAGGCAGGGGCCTAGCCGGGCAACAACTCTCATCTGCACACACTCAACACCACACCCCTCGACCTCCAACAATGTGCAGCAGTGAAGCACACATGCACTGGTGACATTGCACATGCACCCATGACTATTCCAGGGTGGTGGGTGGGAACCAAGGTGCAGAAACACATCACACATGGACACTCAACAAGACTCCTGAATGTCTGACACACTGCACACTAGCTGTACATGGACATGACGGCAATACCACACCAACCAATGGGATCCCAGCCACAGTCACACACCAATGAAGAAGCCAAGGTCACCCACAAAGAACACACATAGACAACAACCAACATTGCAGCCCGGGCCCAGAGGAGTGCCAGCAGTCACACACACAACGTGTCACAATCAATGAAAGATAACACAAACTGGAAATCACATGCCAGGGGCAAACAACAAGTGCCAAGGGGAAACCTGACTGTGACCCATCTGCGTCTGCACACAAACTCAGCCCTGACAGCAAACACACCTATGGGTGACACCCTGATGACCAGTAATGTGCCATGCACCCACATCACAGAGAACCCAGGGAGAAGACTTTGGGGGAACATAGCTCAACTCAGCTAGCATCACAAACAGGTACAACACTAGGGATCACAGCATGCACAGCTAAACGGAAGTCAACACACAGACATGCACATACAACACACACCGTGGGCGCAGGGAATGTCACAGGAGTACACACTGCCATGAGGGGACTCCACTCCTGTGTGAGGAAAGCTGTGCCATATGTTGCCTCAGTAGGGCCCCATCATGTCAGCTGAGCACTTGGTCACACAATCAACAATTAGCACCAAATGAGGGCTCCCGTAACATCAGCCTGGTCATGGAAGTGCCAACGGAATCATCAGCACAGATCCAACACACTTGCATAGCAATGTTGCACTGACAACACAGATGAGTCCTTCCCCATTGATGCCCAAACCTGCATGTCCACTGGAGATGGCCACACGGTCAGGGAAGTAGACGAATTGAACAATGGCAGGCACAACAGATGTGCAGGGGTGGAAGCCACAGATGTGAAATAGCCAATCTAAGTAGGAAATCCCATTGCCAAATACTGAACACATGACACCCTCAGATGCTGCTATGGATGTCATGGATACGCCACAGGATAGGACACATTCCCCCTGGACCACATGGGTTCCTGCACAGTAACACTTCATTATCATGAGACCAAATATCACCATCACTGCAGCAAGGGCATGGTTAGCATCATCAACATCATGAACATCAGAAGCAAAAGCACTAGAGAACAGAAAGTTGCTTTATTCAGCATATGTGGCATTAAAAGTAGAAGTCCGGTAGAACATAAACAAAGGCCAATGGCCAGTCCATCAACAAAGTCACAAGTGGGTGACAGTGGCAGATGCCACCCTACACATGCCTGCACAAAACCAGGGACAATCCACTAGGAGGGGCAACCGGGGGGTAGGCCAGGCACCGCAGGGACAGGATCAGGGCTCACCAGGAGGAAGCAGGGAAGGGGTGGTGGGTGCTGGAGAGCCACTGACAACTGCAGTGGAGGTGTCTGACATGGTGTGTGCCGGCACAACTGGGGGGCATGGCTCAGATGTTGTGGGTGCCGGCATGACTGCAGTGGACCCTGCAGATGGAGTGGACAGGTCCGCCACTGCAGTGCCCAAGTCAGACAGGGTGGTAGTGGACTCCACTGCAGTGCCTACCACCAGGGGAGGAGAATGGGGAACAGGCAAGGTGGGCTGGACAGAGGGGAGAACACCCTCACCACATCAGTGGCACAGACAAGCGCAGCGGGGGTGTGGTGCCGGGAGAGCAAGTGGCAGGGCGAGAAGGCCGGAGCCTCTTGGGGATGGTATATCTGTGGGTGGGGGAACCTGGGGCAGGGTGTGGTGGGGGCACCTGTGGAGTGGGGGCCTGAGGGATGGAGGAAGGAGACCTGGTGCTTGAGCTGCAGGGCGGCGGCGGGGTCTTGCTCTTACCACTCCGGGGGACTTGCGGGTGGGGGCCTCAGTCTGTCTGCGCCTGGGGGATGGTGTCCGGGGGCGAGGGGCACTCTGCTCCGTGTGGGGGGCTTCCTCTTCACCCTGGATGCTGGAGCAGCTGGATCGGAGGGAAGAGGCCGAGGTCACTGAGGAAGAGGCGCTGGGTCTTTGGGGTTGCAGGTGAGGCAAGGGAGGGTGCTTTGGAGGGAGAGGCAACTGAGGACTGCGCAGTGCCCGTGGATGCGTGTGTGTGTACCAGGGCCCCATCCCCTGTGAGTCTGGTTTCAGTCCCCTGACTGTGCGTGCGTGTGCGTTTTGTTTGTGGCGTGTGTGTCTGTGTGCTGGACGTGTGTGTGCTGGTGTGTGCCTGTGCCGGTGTGTGTGTGCTTGGGACGGGTAAGGTGCTGGGGAATGTGGATGGAGCAGAGGCAGGAGGGGTGAGGGACTGTCTGAGGAGGGACACTGCTGCCGTCAGGGAGGAGTCCATGGACCTATTGCCCCTCTGTAGGTCAGACATGCCCGATGAGATGCCCTCCATGAACGACACCAGCTGAGTCAACAGTGCGGTGTGCGCATGGAGGACACTCAGCATGGCTGTCTGCCCTACATGGAGCTGGCGAAGGAGGTACACAGACTCCTCACTCAGGGCAGCAGGGGACACAGGGGCAGGGGGTGCGGTGCCTGGCCCAAAGGAGACACGCTCCCAAACATGGGAGCCTCCACGGACCTGGGGAATGGGAGCCGATGGGAGGGCGGTGGTGGTGCTGGTGGTGGCGGGGACAGCAACACTAGCTGGGGTGTGGTGGCTGCTGACACCCGCCTCCACAAGGGAGTCATCCTCCGAGTTGCTCTGGTCCTCAGCTGAGGTGGATGGTGCTGAGGACTCCTCGGTGTGGCTCCCCTCGCCCTCCGTGCCACTGGGTCCCTCCGACCACTCCTCGGCTGCTGACCCAGTCTGGCTCTCTGGCTCCTCCTGGTCCGTGGAGCTGTCCCCTTCCGTGGCCGTGGATGTATCTGCAAACAATGGGGAAACAGACAGATATCAGTCACCTGCACCAAACGCACACACCACTGTGAGCACAGCACATTACAGAGCAAGCCCTGGCATCATTAGTTGTACATTGCTAAAAGTGCCCTAACTGAACAGGAGAAGCCAGTTGTCAGTCTGATGCCAAGCATGGCACTCACATCCCACATGGCCTTGCACCCATCTGTCTGTTGGATTGCAACACCCCAGTGTGGACACATGCACCAAGTACACAGTAGTTGGACAGTGCAGAGGACACGGTGTGGCATGTGGACATGCACACATCACAGCTATTGCCACTGAGTCAGTACAGGTTTCCGGATGAAAGGGATGCCCAGAGTCAAATAGGAAATGCATGTGATGCATACCAGCGACAGACACCATGATGCACCCATGTCCTGATAGCCATCGCCACAATGGTGTGCATGTAGCACATGTCACTCCCCTGCAGGACCACCAATAAGTTGACACATGCCATGGCAGAGGCATGACTGCTAAGTCATACATCACTGTCTCAGTGATGTATGACTTGGCAGCCAGACAACAACACTATGCACTGTGTCACAATAGTAGGTCATGGGGAATGCAAGTCCTGGAGCTGCACAAGTGCACATGTACATCCCCCACACAACACATCATCTTAACCCTCATCTGTCCAGGTCATACCTATTGGACATATGGGAGACCTGTGACACTACCCTCTGAACCTGAGCCCCTCACAATTTGCTGTGAATGGGGAACAGCTGCCTGAACTTCACATTCGCATACCCCAGTCTGCACGCGCAGCTGATCAAACACCTATGTGACACACAAGTATCGTCTCCTATGGTCACATCTCCAGGGGCATGCTGAGCCCCTACCAAGAAACACCCCAGCAGTCCTGGCAACTAATCCACAGCACACTGACACAGAGGCAGACACCTGAGGGGTCAAATCACTGTGCACAATGTGTCAGCTGATACACGGGAGTGGGAGTACAGAGTGCATTGCATGGCCTGGAGTAGGCATGACTGTCCTGCTCCACATGAATGAGGGATGTGCCCTGGACAGTGGATAGCTGGCTATGTATGTGTGACACACGTAATCTGCACACTCCTGGGGCCCAAACATTGTTCCCACCCGCTGCATGGGCGTGTGCCACATACCCCAGGCACATGTGGTGGCTCAGCTCAGCAAGTGGACCGCATATCAAAGCAACACGCAGATCACATGTCCAAACACAGGCGTTGTGTGAACAATGGACCCACCCATGATGCCCACAACAGAGTTAGGGAAACAGATGCTGTCCCCCACCTTTAGTGAAGCAAACTGCAAGGACACAGTCCCAAGTGACACAATTCCCTGAATGTAAGGGCCACACCTGGGTATCAGATGAGCAGTGGGCAGTGCACAATAGAGGGACATGGCTCCTGGACAACATGACTGCTGCACTGTGGCAGTTGAACCAGGCCAGAGGAGGGCACAAAGCATGTAATACAGAGTTCACAGTGCAGTCTTTGACTCACCCCCTCCTTGCTGCTGTCTGGCCTTCAGCTGCCCATCCAGGTCTGGAAACACCACCGCCAGGATCTGGAGCATGTGGGGGGTCCGTGTTCCGCCCCTCCTGCGAGGAGGCGACAGCTTCAGCTGGACCCGTGCAATCCTCCGGGTCCAGCCCCGAAGGTCCTGCCACCTCTTCTGGCAGTTGCGGATCTGGCGCTTGTAGACCCCCACGGACCGGACGGCCTGGACGATGTCCTTCCAGATCTCCTGCTTCCGATGGGCATTAACCTGTCAGGATGACAAAGTGAAAAGGCCATTACCACACATGCAACATATCCGTGCATGACACAGTTGTATATACATGTCTCAATCACAGGGGCACATGATGTACACAGGCAGTGCAAAGCTGCCCATGGACAGTTTGCCAGACGTCACTACATGGTATCATTGCATGGGAAGTAAAACCTTGTTCAAATGCACTGTCACTGCACCATACCTGTCCAGTGCATGTCACTACACACTTTGGGGGGTGACAACTACTCAGTGAGCCTGCTAGCCAGTGGCGTGCAGACTTTCAGCCTTGCTAGTCAGACAAAATGCACATTCAGAAAGGCAGTGCACAGAACACTCACCTGCTCCCCTGGTGTCCCATACAGCTTGCTGTACTGTTTAAGTAGGCTGTCCAGCAGGGCCTGGTTCTCTTCAAGGCTGAAGGCTGGGGCTCTCTCCACAGTACGTGCTATTGCAGGGTCCAGAGGGGCAGAGACAGCAGCAGTGCAGTGGCAGATGTCGTCCTGGAGCATGTAGTGCAGGCAAGTGAGCTCTCAGGGGAACAGCCAGCAATATATATGTGCTGGAGAGGCAGATACTGTCCCTTGTGTCCAAAGTGATAGGTCCAAGTCGTTTGCATCTTCTGAATCTGGCCAATCCATGGAATAGCAGCACCAAAACATGCCCACAGCATCCTTCAAATCTTCAACTTCATGACATACATGATTTTGCAACATTGTTGTGGGTGACCAACTGATTTTCCAGCAACCGACTCATTCGAAATTCGAAAACGCGACCGTTGCCAGGCAAGCCCATTGTCAATGGGTGCGCACCGATCGGTCCGTTGCGGTACAACGCGTACAGGGGTACAACGCGTACCCGCACACATTGAATGCAATGGGCCGGCCGGAGGCACCGATCGGTCCATTGCGGTACAATGCGTACAGGGGTACAACGCGTACCGCACACATTGAATGCAATGGGCCGGCCGGAGGCACCGATCGGTCCATTGCAGTACAACGCGTACAGGGGTACAACGCGTACCCGCACACATTGAATGCAATGGGCCGGCCGGAGGCACCGATCGGTCCATTGCAGTACAACGCGTACAGGGGTACAACGCGTATCCGCACACATTGAATGCAATGGGCTGGCCGGGGGCACCGATCGGTCCATTGCAGTTCAACGCGTACAGGGGTACAACGCGTACAGGGGTACAACGCGTACCCGCACACATTGAATGCAATGGGCCGGCCGGGGGCACCGATCGGTCCATTGCAGTACAACGCATCACTGTACATGTGACTGGCATATGTCATCATGCCTGTCTCAGATGGACATATGCCAGCCACAGATAGCTCCCAGGGAGTGAGGGGCACACCTACATCACGACAGCCTGTCCAAACTTTATCATAAGGCATGTAAGGCTGCATTTCCTATTGTGTGTATGTTGGTGTACATGTTGTCCTGTGGGTGTCACCTGTGGGCAGCCACCCCCAGGCTGTGCACGTGTTCATGGGGACAGGATCCTGGGTGTTACGTGTACATGACCACTGTGATGTGCAACTGTTCAGATCTGTGCATGTGCCATGGTCACATTTCACGGTGGTGTATGTGTATGTCATGTCACATACCCCGTGAGTCCCATGTGGGACGGTATGTTTGAGCCAGGGTGTCCCAGTGGCACAATAGTGATGGTCCTCCACAGTCTTTGTGCATGTAGTGTTTACAATGTCTCTGATTTCATGTGCACAATGGGAGACAGTCTCCACATCCAGGTTGTGTGTGCATGGACTTTGATGTTGTGCGTGTGTGTGTCACAGACGTCCATGTCTGTCCTGCCGTGGCAAGTGGGGCCACTACCTGTGGGGGTCATGGTTGTTTTGCTGTGGTGTATACATGATACTCCATGTAATGCCAGTGTCCATGTGGCAATACAGGGTCCCTGGGAATGTACCTGTCGTTGAGCTGTGGTGCCTGGGGCACATCTGTCCTCACATGTCACTGTGGGGGTTATTGTGACACGGCAGCAGGAGATGGGAACTGTGACACGGCCTCATGATATCCAATGGGCCAACCTGGGACTAATTGATGCCACCTGTTGGACCGTGTTGACAGATGTTGGCCATGTATGTACCATACATGTCCTTCCGGAACTGCACACTTCATGTAGTTGTGCCTCATAATGATGTATGTTGGGATCTTGAGTGTGTTCAATGCCGCATATGTGGGGTGACTGACAATCTTGCTTACTTCTCCTCTGCACTGCAGGGCTCCTGCTGTCCATCGACCATTCCCAGACCTGGCAACGATGGTGGAACGGGACAGCATCCGACGGTACCGCTTCACCAGGCAGCTGATTGAGGATTTGGCAGTGCAGTTGTCCCCACATTTGCAGCCTGGCCGGCCGTATCCTACAGCGCTGACCCCCAAGGTGAAGGTGATGGCAGCCCTACACTTCTTTGCCACCGGTACCTTCCAACATACTGTGGCGACTGCTGGTGGGATGTCACAGACCATGTTGAGCCGTGTGCTCCGCGATGTTTTGGCGGCAATGTTGCTATTCCTGAACCGGTACGTCTATTTCCCTAGACTGCGACGACTCACTGACGTGAAGAGTGACTTTTATGCCCTGGGGAGGATGCCCTATGTCATCGGCTCCATTGATGGGACACATGTGGCTTTGGTACCACCACAGGCCCAGGAGCAGGCCTACAGGAACCGCAATCACTACCACTCGGTCAATGCACTGGTGGTGTGTCTTGCAGACATGACCATCACACACGTGTGTGCCCGTTTCCCTGGTTCAGCACACGATGCCTTTGTGATGAGGAGTAGTCGCATCCCCAGGATGATGGCACAGATGCAGAACCAGCGTGCCTGGCTTGTCGGTGTGTACTGACTTTGTGCCATTGTGTGTGATCTGATCTGTAGTATTCCGCCCACTTTTCCAAGTCAGCTAATGTGCACTTGTCTGTCCGTAGATGACTCGGGATACCCCAACATGCTGTGGTTGCTGACACCCCTCAGGAACCCTGTGACACCAGCCCAGATGCGCTACAATGAGGCACATGGTCGGACCAGGAGAGTGATTGAGCGGACATTTGGTCTCCTGAAGAGCCGCTTCCGCTGCCTGGACAAGACCGGAGGGTCCCTCCCATATGTCCCTGCGAAAGTGTGCAAGATTATCATCGTCTGCTGCATGCTCCACAACCTGGCAGTGCGGAAGGAGTTGCCTCTCATCCAGGATGACAATGACCAACATCCGCCACCTGTGGAGGATCCTGGCCTGGACCACGATGCCAGTGACGATGATGATGATGATGATGATGGTGATGTCCGCACACAGCTCATCACCAACTTCTTTAGCTGAATGTGAGTATCCTGAGGTGTCATGTCAATGATGTGAGTTGGCATGATGTGTGGGTGGTGCTCTGGTGCTGTTGGAGTGTGTCCATGGGCTACTTGACTGGATGTGTGTTGCGATGTGTGCTAACAGGTGGGCTGTACTCCCCAACAGTGTTGACATGCTAACTTGGTTCTGGGTGGGTATCTTGTAACATGTATTGTGCATGAGTTTTGCTGTTCTGTCCTGTACTCCATTGCTTTTGACTGTGTGTCATTTCTGTCCTTCACAGGGTACTTTCAGATTCGTTTGGTCAACTGTGTCCACCGACGACGTGATTGCACATCCAGGGTGGTAGCTGTTGTGTCCCTACAGGTGATGTGCGCCACACCCATGGACTTCCTTCCGTCTACAGTTGTTGACTGTGTGCCCGCTGCCAGGTGGGATTACCTTGCATCTGTAGTGGTTACGACATGTTGCAACTGTGTAATAAACCTGTGCTTCACTTTGTGATGTGCGTTGTCTGTGGTCACACATTTGACTGCCATTTGCTTACTGCACCTGTGGGCTACTTGACTACAACTGGGAATGGGTGTGGTGTCTGTGCATTGCACCGTCTTCCCTGGCAACATCAGTGTAGGCAATGAGTCAGATGGCCTAGGTGTGTATGTGTTGTGTAGCCCTGGTGGTGTGTCTCCCTCATATGTGTCACGTTGCCTTTACTCACATGCCTGTGTTGTCCTTGCTGTTGCAGTTCGCATACACAGTGTAATTTTGCAGTTCATCATCCCCATAACAGCACCCACGTTGGAATCACGACAGAGGCAAGTATGGTGTATTAGTGTGTTTATTGTGATACATTTGTGTTAATAGTGCATAGGATGGGTAGTGCTGTACATAAATCTTGCAATCCGAAGTTCCTAGGTGAATTGAAAGTCCTGGTAGACAGGATCCCCAGTATCGGGGCCACAGTTGTCTGACACATTGGTCCAACTTGTACTCCCCATGCAATGTGTGGGAGTAGTGTTGCCGTCAACAGGGTGAACAGTCTGTGCACAAAGGCGAACATCCAGAACAGGTTCAGGCTTCCTGGGAGTTGCGCTTGGCCATCGGCCTCTCACTTTTCCCTCCTCGGACGACCCCTCTTCTTGGGGGGGCCCTCAAGTACAGGCTGCTGCGGTGCAGGGGACTCTCCGCCAGAGTCCTCCTCCCTCCCTGTGGCAGTTGCAGTTTGTTCGGCACCAGATGTTGTTGGCACACAGGGAGGTGTGGACTGGTTGCTGTTCATCTGGCGGAGGCATTGTAAAATGTCCCTGTGCACCGCCGTCATCTCATGCAGTGCATCCCACTTGGACTCCACGCGGGACATGTGTGAGTCCACGCGGGACATGTGTGACTCCACGTGGGACATGTGGGAGTCCAAGCGGGCATGATGGGCAGCCTGCTGCTGTTTCATGTCTCTGAGGAGCCCCACTACCTGGCTGAGGTCTCCGGTGCTGGACTGGTACGCATCAGCTATGCGTACCAGTTGTGGGTCATCATGCACACCAGCAATGTCTGCAAGCAGCGACCTCTGTCTCCCACCCCTCCCACCACCCCTGCTGACATGTGCAGTGTGTGCAGTGGCACGCACAGATAACCCTGGTCCACCTTGGGGGTTGGTGGTGGTGGTGGTGTCCATGGCCCCAGGTTGGTCCAGGGTCCCTGTGCTGGTGTTGCTCCTTGTTCTGTCCATGTCGGCAGGGATGGTATTTGTGGTGACAGTCGTTGGAGGGGTGGGTGCAGGGGGTGCAGCTGGTGGTCCTGCTGGTGCTGCAGCTGGTGGTCCTGCTGGTGCTGCATGTTGACTTGCACCGGATGTGCCAGGTTGGTCTTCATCGTCCGAGGAGGACAGAGGCTGTACGACGCCAGTGAGCTCCGCATCCTCTTGAGCCTGGGACTGGGACTCCTCAGCGTCTGCTGCTGTGTCCCCATCATCACCTGTTTTTGGGAGACACAAACAATGTATGTTATGTTTCTGCAGGCATCAATGGTTGACACACATGACAGTTGTGACTGTGCCTCTGGGTGCGGGCCTGTACATTGCATTGTCCTAAGTCGTCACAGTCAGGGGTTGATATTGGTGTGGCACATTGTCCTGCATTATTTGGGCATTTCTATGTATTTTCTGGGGTGTGAACATGGTCTGCATTGGTTGTGTTTGGTTGACAGCCGGCCCTCCTTCCCACCCACCCAGCCAGTCAGTTATCCCACCATGGAACGTGCTTGCGTTGCAGGGAGTGGAAGTTGTCTCTCAGGATGTCAGTCAGTGGTGTCCTGCTGTTTGTTGGTGCACAGTTGGCAGCAGGGCCTTGTGCTCCCCACAGCAGTAGCCAGTGTCAGCCATCTTGTGAGTCCTTCTCCACTCCCTGTGATGTGAGCATGGTTCAGGGTGGTGTTGATGGGACAGTTGTGGGGGTGAGCTATGTCTGTGACTACGACTCCCATCATGCTATTGCCTCCACCCCACTTCCCAGCATTCCCATACTTACTTGCTTTTGTGGGGAGTTCAGTGTGTGTGGGTGTGAGAGCAATGGCAAGATGGCTGACAGTGGTGTCCTGCTGTTGGTTGGTGTGCAGTACCCAGCATGCCCTTGTGCTCCCCACGACACAGCAACAGTGTCAGACATCTTTGATGGGCCTTTCCACTCTCTGTGGGATGTGCATGCGTGAGTGTGAGCTTGCTGGGCCATGTGGTGGGGGATGTAGAGCTGTGACTACGACTCCCATCATGCTATTGCCTCCTCCCCCTTCCCAGCATGCCCATGCTTCCTTCCTTTGACTCTGCTTCCCTGTGGGGTGGGCTGGCTGTGCTGACAGGATGGCTGGGAGTGTTGTCCTGGCAGTTGTTTGGCTAGAAGTCCCAAGAGTGGCCCTGTGCTTCACACAACATAACCCAGGGTGGTGGTTCTTTGTGGGATCTTGTGTTAGGATGGGGGGCATTGCATTCTACCAGGTGGGTTCTTTGGAGTTTGTGTTGGGGTGTGTGTGAGGGGAGGTGCTTGTGACTATGGTCAGTGCTGCAAGTCCTCCTTCCCACCCAGCTAGCCAGATATCCCACCATGGAATGTGCTTGCATTGCAGGGAGTGGAAGTTGTCTCTCAGGATGTCAGTCAGTGGTGTCCTGCTGTTTTTTGGTGCACAGTTGCCAGCAGGGCCTTGTGCTCCCCACAGCAGTAGCCAGTGTCAGCCATCTTGTGAGTCCTTCTCCACTCCCTGTGATGTGAGCATGGTTCAGGGTGGTGTTGATGGGACAGTTGTGGGGGTGAGCTATGTCTGTGACTACGACTCCCATCATGCTATTGCCTCCACCCCACTTCCCAGCATTCCCATACTTACTTGCTTTTGTGGGGAGTTCAGTGTGTGTGGGTGTGAGAGCAATGGCAAGATGGCTGACAGTGGTGTCCTGCTGTTGGTTGGTGTGCAGTACCCAGCATGCCCTTGTGCTCCCCACGACACAGCAACAGTGTCAGACATCTTTGATGGGCCTTTCCACTCTCTGTGGGATGTGCATGCGTGAGTGTGAGCTTGCTGGGCCATGTGGTGGGGGATGTAGAGCTGTGACTACGACTCCCATCATGCTATTGCCTCCTCCCCCTTCCCAGCATGCCCATGCTTCCTTCCTTTTGACTCTGCTTCCCTGTGGGGTGGGCTGGCTGTGCTGACAGGATGGCTGGGAGTGTTGTCCTGGCAGTTGTTTGGCTAGAAGTCCCAAGAGTGGCCCTGTGCTTCACACAACATAAACCAGGGTGGTGGTTCTTTGTGGGATCTTGTGTTAGGATGGGGGCATTGCATTCTACCAGGTGGGTTCTGTGGAGTTTGTGTTGGGGTGTGTGTGAGGGGAGGTGCTTGTGACTATGGTCAGTGCTGCAAGTCCTCCTTCCCACCCAGCTAGCCAGATATCCCACCATGGAACGTGCTTGCATTGCAGGGAGTGGAAGTTGTCTCTCAGGATGTCAGTCAGTGGTGTCCTGCTGTTTGTTGGTGCACAGTTGCCAGCAGGGCCTTGTGCTCCCCACAGCAGTAGCCAGTGTCAGCCATCTTGTGAGTCCTTCTCCACTTCCTGTGATGTGAGCATGGTTCAGGGTGGTGTTGATGGGACAGTTGTGGGGGTGACCAATATCAGTGACTACGACTCCCATCATGCTATTGCCTCCACCCCCTTCCCAGCATGCCCATGCTTCCTTCCTTTTGACTCTGCTTCCCTGTGGGGTGGGCTGGCTGTGCTGACAGGATGGCTGGGAGTGTTGTCCTGGCAGTTGTTTGGCTAAAAGTCCCAAGAGTGGCCCTGTGCTTCACACAACATAACCCAGGGTGGTGGTTCTTTGTGGGATCTTGTGTTAGGATGGGGGTATTGCATTCTACCAGGTGGGTTCTGTGGAGTTTGTGTTGGGGTGTGTGTGAGGGGAGGTGCTTGTGACTATGGTCAGTGCTGCAAGTCCTCCTTCCCACCCAGCTAGCCAGATATCCCACCATGGAACGTGCTTGCATTGCAGGGAGTGGAAGTTGTCTCTCAGGATGTCAGTCAGTGGTGTCCTGCTGTTTGTTGGCGCACAGTTGCCAGCAGGGCCTTGTGCTCCCCACAGCAGTAGCCAGTGTCAGCCATCTTGTGAGTCCTTCTCCACTTCCTGTGATGTGAGCATGGTTCAGGGTGGTGTTGATGGGACAGTTGTGGGGGTGACCAATATCAGTGACTACGACTCCCATCATGCTATTACCTCCACCCCCTTCCCAGCATGCCCATGCTTCCTTCCTTTTGACTCTGCTTCCCTGTGGGGTGGGCTGGCTGTGCTGACAGGATGGCTGGGAGTGTTGTCCTGGCAGTTGTTTGGCTAAAAGTCCCAAGAGTGGCCCTGTGCTTCACACAACATAACCCAGGGTGGTGGTTCTTTGTGGGATCTTGTGTTAGGATGGGGGCATTGCATTCTACCAGGTGGATTCTGTGGAGTTTGTGTTGGGGTGTGTGTGAGGGGAGGTGCTTGTGACTATGGTCAGTGCTGCAAGTCCTCCTTCCCACCCAGCTAGCCAGATATCCCACCATGGAACGTGCTTGCATTGCAGGGAGTGTAAGTTGTCTCTCAGGATGTCAGTCAGTGGTGTCCTGCTGTTTGTTGGTGCACAGTTGGCAGCAGGGCCTTGTGCTCCCCACAGCAGTATCTCAAGTAAATGAGAGGGACCCAATACACGAAGAAAGTGGGTACCGTCAGGACAAAAGTCATAGAAAAACGTCTTTCTTCGAAATAATCTACACCAATTCACACATACAACAACATCCACAGCCAGAGGATCTCTTAGGTTATCAATATATCGGCAATGCACACAAGTAGTATCTATACCACTAGTTGAAGAAGATTAAAATATTTTTATTCAATACAGTTAATAAAAAACTTCATATCATCATGTACACTATTGTTTCATTAAATTCAACATATAAAAAAATGTGCAAAAATACAATAAATGCAATTTAGCAGCAATGATTTAGAACAACATATTTAAAAACATATTTAAAAACAGGGGGAAGCGAAAACAAAAGTAGGAAAAAAGGAGACAAAAGACATTTCCTACAAAAAGAGATAATATGGCTGGCACAAACAATGGATCAGGATCATATAATGGAAGAGAATATACAATAGTACATATATATTTTTTATGTTTTCTCAATCGGCAATATGTCCATATAGTTACACAGCACAACTTAAAAGAGCATCGACGCGTTTCGGTAGGTCATAAATTATCGACCAACACCTTCATCAGGAAAAACATCTATATATATTCCCACCATCAAAATCAATTCCTTTATTCCAAGGATCTTAAAAACAAGGTTAGACAGGGGTCATAAAGCCTCCAAGAAAACGACAACAGCGTTTCGCAGTGTTCTTATGAATACGCCATGCAGCTTTTATTAAAGTTTAAATATGTACTCCACGTGGCTAATAGCGAGACCTTCCTGTATCAAAGAAACTCCGCATAGGGGTAACTGATAATCCACACACTGATAAGTGATTTCACGTCTTCAAACCGCAAGGGCCCATCCAGATCAACTCCTGATGACCTCTTTACTTTATATATATATACCGGTCCTGATATATCAAGGATCCTATATCCACTCTCTTCAAGCTGCCTTAGCGCCTCTTCAAATAGCACACCGATCGGGGTATACGCCTCCGTCCAAACAGAACGGTGTGTGGATTATCAGTTACCCCTATGCGGAGTTTCTTTGATACAGGAAGGTCTCGCTATTAGCCACGTGGAGTACATATTTAAACTTTAATAAAAGCTGCATGGCGTATTCATAAGAACACTGCGAAACACTGTTGTCGTTTTCTTGGAGGCTTTATGACCCCTGTCTAACCTTGTTTTTTAAGATCCTTGGAATAAAGGAATTGATTTTGATGGTGGGAATATATATAGATGTTTTTTCCTGATGAAGGTGTTGGTCGATAATTTATGACCTACCGAAACGCGTCGATGCTCTTTTAAGTTGTGCTGTGTAACTATATGGACATATTGCCGGTTGAGAAAACATAAAAAATATATATGTACTATTGTATATTCTCTTCCATTATATGATCCTGATCCATTGTTTGTGCCAGCCATATTATCTCTTTTTGTAGGAAATGTCTTTTGTCTCCTTTTTTCCTACTTTTGTTTTCGCTTCCCCCTGTTTTTAAATATGTTTTTAAATATGTTGTTCTAAATCATTGCTGCTGAATTGCATTTATTGTATTTTTGCACATTTTTTTATATGTTGAATTTAATGAAACAATAGTGTACATGATGATATGAAGTTTTTTATTAACTGTATTGAATAAAAATATTTTAATCTTCTTCAACTAGTGGTATAGATACTACTTGTGTGCATTGCCGATATATTGATAACCTAAGAGATCCTCTGGCTGTGGATGTTGTTGTATGTGTGAATTGGTGTAGATTATTTCGAAGAAAGACGTTTTTCTATGACTTTTCTCCCCACAGCAGTAGCCAGTGTCAGCCATCTTGTGAGTCCTTCTCCACTCCCTGTGATGTGAGCATGGTTCAGGGTGGTGTTGATGGGACAGTTGTGGGAGGGGCAATATGTGTGACTGCGACTCCCATGATGCTATTGGCTACACTGACTTGGCCAGCATACACAGAATTCCTTCCTTTGAGTGGTCTTCACTGTGTGTTGGTGTTGTTGTGGTGGCTACATGTCTGGATGTGTTTGTTAGTTCTATTTGTGCCACTGCCTAGCTGTAGTTGTAGTTGTGTTTGTACATATGTTGGCACAGTTGGATGTGACTTTTTTGATGGCATGTGTTGTGTTTATCTGACTGACATACACATTTTGGGATGATTCTGTTCTGGTTGCTGTGTAATTGCTATGAGTGCATGGTTTGACTCTCCCCTTGACAGTGATGTGTGTGTTTTGTGGCAGTATATTGTGTACATTTGTTGTGTACTCACCAGGCTCTGGGATGTCCTCTAGTCCATATACGCTCACTGGTGGAAGGATGGCCCGCACCTTCTCCTCCCAGGGCCTGAGGTATATTGGCTTGGCAGGAGGGCCACTGCCGGTGTATTGGCTGTTGATGTAGTCTTTCTTCAGCAGGTCCCGTACCCTCCTGCGCACGTCATACCACCTGTTCTGGATGTCGCTCTTTGTGCGCCGACATTGTGATTGTGCGTTCACCCTGTTGATGATCCTCTCCCACATCTTGGTTTTCTGGGAGATGGGGGTCTGTTGGACCAGTGTGCCAAACAGCTGTGGCTCTACCCTGAGGATCTCGTCTACCATGACTTCCAATTCACAATCTAGGAACTTGGGATTCTTCTTGGGGGCATGGTGATGGGTGGTGATGGTGAGTGATGTGTGTGTTGGTGTGCAGGTGAGGGTGTGTTAGTGTGTGTTTTGCTGGGTGTATGTGAGGTAGGTATTTGTTGGTGTGCTGATGGTGTGTGGCTTGTGTGAGGGATGAGCTGTGGGTGTGTGGTTGCTTTCTCTTGGGTGCTGGCAGTGGAATGGCATTTGCAAAGGCTCATGGTTGTGATTTGTGTCCTTTATATAGGTGGAGTTGTGGGTGTGTCTTTGTTCTCTGTCCCCACCCCCCAGTATTTATTGGCTTGGTAATTGCTTGTTTGGCCTTTTTTTGGGTGATTTTTCCTTTGTGCTGTTTGTGTATGTTGGAAACGTTCTTGTGACTGAGTCGGACCCTGCATTTGTCTCGTACGGTCTTCTCCGTTTCGCTCACGCTGTGTTTGTGCAGTTTTCTATGCTGCGTACGCGTCGGTCGCGGTGTTTTGTGTTGCTTCGGCTCGGTTTTGTATGCGTGTCGGTCGTGCGGCTTGGCCTCCGTCCGACTCGCTCGTGGTTTTCGCGCCTTGCATCGTACTTTGCGGTTTGGAGTTCGCGTGTACGTTTCGGTCTGATTTTTTCCGGGTTCGTGTCGGTCGGTTGGATTCGCGTGTTTTTCCGGCCGGATTGCTGTTTTCCTTGCGGCTCGGTCGGTCGACTTGGTTTCGGTACGTGTCGGTCGGATTTTTCATGCCTTGCATCGTACTTGGCGTGTCGGGCGCCACAGGTACGTGTCGGTCGGTATTATTTCCGGATCCGAGTCGGTCGGTGCTTTTTCCGGCCCGAATCGGAATCGACCCCATTATATCTAGACCCTGGCATAAGGTAGAAACAAATCAATCAAGAAATCCTTTGTCTTCCTCCCTCACTTAACTGCAGATTATTCAGTTACTCAGAGTGTTTTAACTGGGCATTCACCACAGCCAACCATCTGATACCCATAACTATAAAAAACATAAAGATACACACAGGGCCTTATTACGAGTACGGCGGTCTATAGTACCACCGTACTCGCGGTGGCAGTCTGACCACCACCACACTAATGGGCCACCTGCAGTATAACGATTGAGGCAGTTGGGCCGCCACAGGACCACTGAGTCCGCCGGAGATCCAGAATCCCACGGCATTCACGCAGCGGTCAGAAGCAGGAATATGCTGGCGGTGTCGCTGTGGCACCATCAAGCATATTCTGAGATGCCCTCTATGAAAAGGGTGGCGGAGAGACAACTAAGGGGGCACTAAGGGGGTGCATGCAGTGGGAACATGTTGTGCCCCGATGGAATTGCACCGCTGTTCCTGCATGGTGTGGCATGCATGCCACACCATGCAGGAACAAGCTGCAGGCACTGTCACAGTGACAGGCTGCATGTTAAGCTCTCCTATGAATCTAACAGCCCACCGCCGTGAGACCGCCGCAGCACTGACCACCCGACCAGGATTAAACTCCTAATCAGGCGGGCGGAGGCACCATGCTTTGTCAGTCCACCAGCAGACGGCATGGTGTTGGCACCACTGGAGGACTGCCAAACTTGTAAAAATTCCCATAAAGTTTTCTGCGGTCTACTAATTTGTTTCACAGATTTAAACCTGAAGCCAGACAAACCAAACACAATTGGTGCTCTGACTACTCCCAGGTACTCCGACTACAGTACAAAAACATACTTTTAATTTATCTAACTTCCATTCTTGCTGCACGCAGAGTGTGCTATTTGAACCATTTAGACAATGTCAAGAATAAACAAAAAGAAAAAATTGTGATTTCCATTGTCACAGGAATTCTGGAATAACCTAACCTACTATACACTCTTCCAGTCAAATTCAACCCTTAGCCCAGATTAACATCATGGGTGACCGCAAAACTCCCATACCTTTCTGAGTGATTTCATGCATTATAGCATAATATTGAGATAAATAATATTGTGACACAAAAATATTAGCGAAACAATGTTGATACATAATTTTTTGCGACATTACACAACAAACCCATGTATATTGCATAATTCAAGTGTCACTATGCAAGTTAGTAGCACCAAAGTAATGTGCATTCTAATACATTCTAGTAATTTGTTTCTTATTGAAAAAATATGTTTTTGGGGAACATGCATAATATTGCATATCCTTAGCTGTGTTGCAATCTGTAAAGACTTAAAAGATTATCGTAATGGTGGGCCCCATGGACCGGCACCTGCCCGTGCCAGGCCAATGTCTATATATTGGAAGGGGCTGTGGGACCTCCTCTGTAGGTCTTTTACGGCCCTGGGGCCACAAGCTCCCTGGGGCCAGGCAGATTAAAGTTAAAGGGGAAGGAGGACACACAGCCCCCCTCCCGGGCCATTTATGACCCCGGGGACCACCACCTTCCCGGGGCTTGGCCATATGTTGAATGGGGAGGGGGGCAGTGTGCCCCCCCTCCTGGGCCATTTTTAGCCCTGGGTAATCCACCCCCCCCAGGGCTGACTCCCTGTGTCTGGGGTGCCCAGCCCCGGGACATAGCTGTTTGCTCTCGCTTGGCGGGAGCTTTGACAGCTCCTGCTAAGCAAATTGTAAGTCTGCTCCCAGCGGGCGGCAGCCATAAAACAGAAGGCAGGATAACAGATGAAAATATTGCTCCAACGCGCAGGGAGCAGCATAGTTTGCTGCTCCCTGCATGCAGGAGCAATGCTGGCACCCGATGGAGGGGGAGCTGGCAGGAACCGTGGGGTCACCCCTGCACACTGGTTGCCCTGAGTAGGATCCAGGGGACCCAGCATCAAGTGGTCAAACCCCGTGGGATGGGGTCCCGGGCCCAAAATTTGCCCAGGGAGGGGGGCAGTGTGGCTCCCCTCCCCTTCTATGAACTTAATTCCTTGGGGGAGGTGAATGAATTGTTAATGTATTGGAGTGCAAGCTGTAGTGACTGTGAGGAGTGGGTTCTTTCTTGGCCTCTCCTGGTGAGAGCAGATTCCAAGGTTCTCCTGTTAAATTAATAAGAGTATGCAAAAGTGCAAATTCACCTGGAGGCATCTCCTGTTTGGCCCGCCCCGTCCACCCAAGTGCATTTCCTGCCAATTTTAGTGGTGCGTTCTTGATGCTGAAGAATATGAGAGCATCTCCACCGAACAAAGAAGCACTTACTTCATATAGTTAAGAGGACGATCCCTTGTTTCGTGGAGATTTACCTCTTTGTATTTTGTTGTCTTCTCTATAGGAGGTTTCATGTTTCTGGATGAAGATGCAGAGGAACAATCACATTGCCGAAACACACACAAGGTCACTAGAGACATGTCCTCATGGTCCATAATGCAGCTGTAGTGTAGAATATGCACTAGCCTATTACCCAACAAGATAGCACTTACTAATTAACCAGTAGAAAGTAATCCAGTAGGGTGGACATTTTGTGCAAAACTGTAAACTATGTTTGGAAAAAGTGGTAGGTGAGGTTTAGTTCTGGCCCAGTCACGCACCCAGCTGCTGACATACCCATACAGACACTCAAACACCCACTCATACACCCAGACACCTACTCATATACCCATTCAGCCACTCTCACATTCTCTCACAGACCCATATAGCCACTCACACACCCACTCACACACCTATACAGTGACTCAATCGCTCACTCACACACCCACAGTACCAATCCCATTTCTACTCAAAGACCCATGTAGCCATGCACACACCCATATAACCACTCACACACCCACTCACAGACCCATACAGACTCTTACACACCCACTCACACACCCACAAAACTACTCACACCCACTCATACAGCCTCTCACATACCCACTTACAGATCCATACAGCTACTCACACACTCACACATCCAATCACACACCCATTCACAGACCCATACAGCTACTCACAAACCCACTCACACACCCAAGCAGCTACTCACGTACCCACTCACAGATCCATACAGCCACTCATACACTCACTCACACACTCTCAAAACTGCTCACATATCCACTCACTCAGACACTCACAGACCCATACAGCCACTCACACACATAGTCACTGACCCATAGAGATACTCACACACCCACTACCAGACTCATACAGCCACTCACACACCCACATAACCACTCACATACCCACTCACAGATGCATACAGCCACTCATACACTCACTCACACACTCTCAAAACTGCTCACATATCCACTCACTCATTCAGACACTCACAGACCCATACAGCCACTCACACACGCAGTCACTGACCCATAGAGATACTCACACACCCACTCACACACCCATACAGCTACTCACACACCCACATAACCACTCACATACCCACTCACAGATGCATACAGCCACTCACACACCCACTCACTGACCTAATCAGCCACTCACACATCTACTCTCAAAGGTTATAGGTTACAGTTAAGAAATAACATTTAAAAAACCTTTCAAATTCACTGAAAAAAGGTTAAAGGGACTTTATAGTCATGAAATAACATTCAAAACCATAGAAATTCACTGACCAAACCGAAGAATACAGGGACATTATAGCTAGGAAATAACATAAAAAACTGTAGAAGTTCACAGAAAAAACAAAGGTTGCAGGGACCTTATTGTTAGGCTCAGATTTCACACACAAAAAACCATAGCAAATGAGCAGTTTATTTACCTGAGCTAACTATACCATACTCCTCTGCAATGCACTGCTTATGACCTCACATATTACATCACTCATGACATAATTAGTAAAATCTCTGATGATATAATCCACAGAACTACTCACATACCCAATCACACACCCACTCACATACCCATACAACCACTCACACACCCACACAACCACTCACACACCCACTCATAGAGCCATGCAACCACTCATACACTCACACACCCATACAACTACTCACACACCCACTTGCAGACCCATTCAACCATTCACACAGCCACTCACACACCCACTCACATACCCACAAAACTACTCAGAGACCCATACAATAATTCATACACTCACATACTCACATACACACCTATACAACCACTCACACACCCATTCACACACCTTTGCAACCACTCGCACTCACATGCAACCACTTACACACCCATACAACTACCCACACAAATACTCACACACCCACAAACTACTCAGACACCTACTCACACACCCATACAACCACTCACACACTCATACAACCACTGAAATTGCCACTCACACACCCGGAAAACCACTCACAAACCCAGTCACAGACCAATACAGCCACTCGCATGCCCACTGACAGACCTAAACAGCCACTCACACACCCAGTGATAGATCCATACTACCACTCACACACCCACACACAAACCCATTCAGCCACTCAGACACTCACTCACACATTCACTCACACACTGATAGACAGAGCTAAACAGCCACACAGATGACATGTTAGAGATAGTATCACTCATTAGTTGTACAAAAAGAATAGTAATTTAACTTATGCAGTAGCTTAGTATATAGCTTTAAGTCTCAGAAACTTTTACAAAACACTTACACTCACTGGATGTCAATAGTGATGTCATTGGTCATGTCATGAGTGATGTATTATAAGCAGTGCATTGCAGGGCGTAAGTTATAGTTAGCTCAGGTAACTATAACGGCTGAATTACTATGGTTTTGTGCTTTTGAAATCTGAGACTAACGCTAATCGTCCCAGTAACTTTTGTTTTTTCAGCGGTTTATATATATATACAAAGCTATACCTCTCTGAAGAGCTCTAATGAGAACGAAACACGTGTCAATGGTTGCTTTTATTCATTTCAGGTTGGCTTCGATGGTATTTACCAATCCAAAGCTGTAATGCTGTGCCTGGAGTGGTAAAAGGCTTTGGCCATTTTACAGCTCGGCATGGATAGCACTGTTCTAATCCTAGGCTTAAAGACTTTGTTGTAGAAATGGCAAAAGACTTTGTCCCTTTCTAACTCGGCGTGGATGGCACTGTGCTAATCCTATGCTTAAAGACTTTGATAGAAAAGCAGACATTTGAGGTGAGCAAATTTAGAGTGTCACTGGTGTTGAGAGTGCTTTAACAGGAGCTGCTATCCACCTAAACTTGAGAACTACCCAGAGTTCTCTGCTTCTTATTTGCATGCATATATATATATATTTATATAGTCAATTGCTTTCCCATCACCATCGCCGCTCTCAACACAGCGGGTGCTTTAGCTCATGAGGACGGACTCGCGTAAACACTGCCATGTCAAGAAGGCTGGCGGGAAAGGTACATGGCCGGGGCGGAGCCCAATGATCAATGGGTGAGAAAAATTGCCCTTTGGGCAAGTACTTCGATGACCTCTTTATTGTGTGGCGTGGCACCCGATTGGAGGCTGAGGAATACATTTCTATCCTGAATAAGAATGATTTGAATTTAAGATTTACCAGCCAGTTAAGCAAGACAGAGGTGCCATTTCTAGATCTTATTGTGTTTGTTTCCAACAATAAATTATGCACTAAGCTTTTTAGAAAACTTACGGCAGGTAACACCATATTACATTAGCAAAGCCAACATTCATGCAGTTTGATCAATAGCATTCCCTTTGGTAAACTCTTGCGGGTTAAGTGCAATTGTTCTCTATCAGCTGATTATCTCGAAGCAGAGAGGGAGACTCATTAGATTTAGAGAAAGAGCATATTCACCAACAGTACTCAGAAATACAAGTGAAAAAGTCCATAAGAGAGAAAGACAGGATCTTTTGACACAGAAACAGAAGAGAGATGGAGAAAACAATACAAATGGGAAAGTAAGATTGATACTCAATTTCTCCACTGAGTCCAAACAGATTCGTGGAGCAATTCAAAAACATTGGAGCATTCTCCAAACCGATACAATATTAGGCAAATAATTACCTAATCAGCCTGATATTATTCACAGGAAGAGTGTCTCTCTGAAGGACATTTTGGTCCATAGCCAGTTTGTGGAGAGACCTATGACAGAGGTAACTGGCTTTTATACTTGCACCAAATGTAAAGCCTGCAGAAGCAGCACCAAGGTGAAAGAATATGAAGTTCCAGGCAGAAAGGAGAAGAGGAAAATAACTAAATTGCTCAATTGTAATTTAGATTTTGTAGTGTACTGCTTAATATGTCCGTGTGATAAAAAAATATATTAGCAGTACAGTACACCAAGCCAAAAAACGGGTTTTGGAGCATACAGGGGCCATTATTAATCAGGATAACACCTATCCAGCTGCAAGACATTTCACTGAAGTCCATCAAAGCAGAGGAGACAAATTATGGTTCTTCTGCATTTATCAGATGACCCATAGAGACAGGTGTAGAGATAGAGTCGTACTCCTGAGACAGATATACATTGTGGAACTTAGAACTCGAACACCCACTGGCCTCATGAGGAGGAATTATGGATCCATATAGGCTGAGAGTAGGTTTTCTCCTCACGACATTATCATCAACGTGTATGGAATTCCATATTAGCATTTATTGAGTATATACATAAAAGGAGATTACCTCATGAGATATATCGAGTGTGTTGGTACAGTCCCGTGACAATACATTCGTACTTATAGATCTCAATGAAGGCAAGAAAGATGTGATCAAGAGTAGGCCCATTTAGGGAGAAATTTGTTGTTTTTGACATTTGAGGTATAGAGAACGGGTAATTGATTGTGGTAAACAAAAGGTGCAAGGTATTTATTTTTCAGAAAAAAAGTTTATAAAATGTTTATTTTGAAATTTCTCAATCTTAAAAAACTGTGCAATTGATTCACATAAACTGCCAAGATTTGCCACATGTATTTGATCATCTATTTATTGTTTATAGGAATACAAATATTGAAAGGCAGTATTTATGTAATCCCAGATAAAATCATGAAGTTTACTCATATGTCTCTATCTATATAAAAACGATGTATGCACGTTATATAATGGCCACCGCATTTGTAAGCACATTAGTGATTCTTTAGAATGAAGTCCTTTTTGTTGTTGTTGACAGATGAAACTGCCCAATGAGTTAAGTTTATGTTTATAAGGTTAGGCGGCCGAAACGCGTTTGTCAGTTTTTTCTCAAGTATGGTTGCACGCTAAATAAAATAATTATTCAAAATAGTGAAGCCTGGAGTGCTCAGCATTTCTTCTTGACGTGGCAATATATATATATATATATATATATATATATATATATATATATATATATATATATATCGAAAGAACAAAAGATTCTCCGCACTTCCGCACTCCTGTGTGGCGAACAGAGAAACACGAACCACTTGCAATTAGGCACTGTTGTTGTTTATTCAGTCCTCAGATCTGACGCGTTTCAGACAACACTTGTCCTTGATCACAGATCAAACATTTGTGAATACGGACAAAACAAAAATCAGCATTTACCATATAAGGTAGAAAATGTTTGCAACCAATGAAATTAAATGTAAAAGGAGCTAGCCGATGAAAACGCTTTCCCACTTAAAAAATAGTATAAAAAAGAAATAAAATCCTGCATTTTACTGCTGCAGAAGAAGCCACCACTGCTGGAAAGAGTCTCTCTCCTCAAAGCTACATGCAGAATGGTTGCAACATTATAAAAAAATAACGCCCCTCTAATTACGAAGTAAGTACTGTATTGAACATAACTTAAACTTAATTACTGAAAATAATTTAGATAATTTGTTATAACAAAATAAACTAACAATTATTTCAAAAAAATGATCTCCAAAACATAAGCACCAAGAATGCAAAAAAATACCAAAAAACACAAAAAGAAGAACAGGTCACAACATTGTAGAAACAAATATTTTTCAACAAAGACAAAATAAAATGTAAGTATAACAAATGAAAATAAAAAAATAAAACATAACCCCTAAAATAAATTAATGACATACAGTTTCTAAAATTAGTCAATAAAACCTTGGAAAAATGTAAATTAAACTTCCATAACTAAACATTTCTTCTTCCCAACAGTAAAATTAAACAAGGACCAAAAGAAGAAAAAGAACAAACCTTCAACAAACACAAACGCTAGAAGCCCAAAAAATACAAAATGCCAAAAATGTAAATAAATAATGTAAATATGTGATAAAAATGTCATATACTTGCCTCTACTTAAACCTAAAACAAATAATTACAATACCCAAAAATTAATTATTGATTTTGAACAAGCTGGGATTTCAACAATTCTAAAAGTGTACTGAATCCAAACAATACACAAGTGCTTCTTGCATTTTAATCAAAGTGTATAGTGGCACCTCCAAAAGTTAACTCTTAGTACAGAACATGTGATATATTTAAAATTTGGAAATGAAAAAAATAAATAAATAGCATTAGCCTACATACTTGTCACAGAACTAACTAAACATTACAACACGTTAAGAGTATCCCCATACTACCAAAGAAATGAAAAAAGCTCTGGCCACCAATGCACTATTTTGAAGGTGCTTGAGTTTGTCCTTGTAGTATTCAGTCACAGGTGCAAACAGAAATGTATATTGTGGAATGTCTCTGAAAGCACCATCTCTTAAAAAGCAAAATCTAACAATGCAGTGGAAGGGTGGCAAAGTTCCTTCCAAGGAATCGGTGCCAACTCAAATGTAACATTGTATGGAGGAACGTCTATGATAGTAGAAGCTCTCAAAAAGCAAAACTGACAATGAAATCGAAGGGTGGCACAATTCCTTTCAAAATACAGGAGAAGCCACTCTACACTGTGCCAATATCTAGACATACTCAAAAATAACAAACCTACCAAGAATTAAGACTAGCATAATCCCTAACACAACTAAAACCAAAGATATCCAAGCAAACTAAACAAATGCACAAAATGCTAGCAAGCCAAGTGTGATTATTTACTAATAAACAAGGCCTACTCCATCTTTAAACAAAAGCCAGAACCCTGTTGTAAAACTATCACCAGAAAATAAATAAAACTAAAAAATAACCTAATAAAGTAAATAAGAACAACCTAATCAATTTTATAAAAAATAAATTGTTACTTTATCACTCTGAAAAAAATAGAAATGATTATTCAGAAAGACAAAAATACATTACAATTATTACTTATAAAAAGTAATGTTTTAGAATAACAAAATAAACATACAAAAACATAAAGCACACAGAGAGGAAATACACTACATAATATTACAAAATAAAATGACACATAATTACAAAATAGCAATATATGTACAAACACAATACAATAAATATATCCTGCCCAACATATAAATAAAATTAAAAAGGCACTTACTCACAATTTTGTAGCTTAAGTATTCCGTACATGATGGAACGTCCAATGAAATACATAATTAATCAAAAATGTGCTCAAAATATAGAGCAGAAAATGCATAAATACAGATAAATTCATACATTGTGACAACATAAAATCCAGACAAGCCCTTCAACACCCAAAAAACATCAAACATTAACAAAACACTCCAGAAAAACCGTAAAAACAAGATCAAATTAAATAAATAGCTGAGGAAAAAACAAGCATTTTCCCTTTTAAAAAGTAATTGAATGCACCCTTGATCAAAAAATAGAAGTTCAACTTTGATCAAAACACCTGTAAAAGAAAACAAACAAAAACCCACCCTCAAAACAAACATACATCACATAAATAGTAACAAACAAGTCAGAATTCCAGAAAATAACACATATTTCCTCACAATAAAATACATATACAATAAAACATATGTAGGCCTATCCCATGCACCTCAAACAACTACAGCAAGGTCCTACATAAACTGTAAGCTAAAAATCACATTAACATGCACGTTCTAATTTTACTACCAAGCTACTCCCCCCCACACGCACACACATATTTACCTTAGAAAATAGATAATAATCAGATTTGTTTTTACCAGAAAAGAGCAGAGAGGAACCACCAATGGGGGTTCTGCCGAAGGAATACCTAAGGTCTGCACGTTTCTAAATGGGGCAGGCAGACCAGGGGATTGGCGGACAGGGTACTCCATCACGTTTGCGACAAAGTACCTTGTCCACCAAACTCTAACTCAGCCCCTTAGCCACATTGGGGGAAGTTTTGGGCTTTTGGGGCGGAGGGGGCTTGAATTTAGTATTACAACTCCAAACATTTTTGTAAATATTTGTATTCATATTTTGAACAATGTAGCATAGCACAGTTTCATGTTGGTATCATTACAGAGCATATGTTCAAAACGTGCTACTATTCAGTGTCATATAATACAAAGGAATAATGCAGTCATGCTCCGTCGACATATAGGAACGTGGCTACAGCAACTAGTTAACATTGTACTGCATCTGATGGCATAATAACAGTTTAAATAGCAGTGCATGCATCAATTCCCCCCTCCCAACCAAACTCCACACCCCGTTAGATTCTGATACAGGCAGGATTTGTCCCAATTAATTTGAAGTCTGGAAATGTGACCAAATTCAGTTAGAAGAGTCATTACCTCTGGTACGAAATTGGTGTCCACCTTGAGGTATATCAGTGTGTCATCTGCATAGAGGGAGACAACGTGATGGCACCCCTCGATTAAGATGCTCCATTGCGGGCCTTGTGCCCGTGGTAGGCATGCCAGAGGCTCTATGGCCAAAGTGAAAAGTATAGGGGATTTGATTTAATTTCATTTGGTTTATTATTTATAAAGCACAAACAAATGTCTAGAGGCATCTTGGTGCTGCTAGAATAAGTAGAATGATAGGCAGGAATGATAGGTAGGCAAATATATGGGGCACCTCTGTCTAGTGCCTATTTCTACTGGGAACGGTTGTGAGATTATCCTGCCCATTCATACTCTTGTTATCGGCTAAACATACAGTAGTGTTATCCACTTAAGAAACTCAGCTCTCACTCCTAGGGAGCTCAATACTCCTCTAAGGTATGGCCACCCCATGTTATCATAAGTCTTTTCGATGTTGAGGGAGGCCACCCAGCATCATGTCCCCATGCGATTTGTCCAGTCAATGATCAGAAACAGTCAATGGAGATTAAGAAACGGGTTCCTGCCCAGCATTAACCCATTTTAGTCTGGGTGTATCAACCCCTGCACTGTCGGGGTCAGTCTATTGGCAAGTGCCTTGTAATCGAGAGTTAGTAAATATAGAGTAGATGATAGGATGTAACTCTTAGAGGGTCTAATGCCTGGTTTTTTGGAGCACCACTATCAGCGCCTCCTCATGGGATCTGATAGCGTACTCTAGCATACCCCACAGTCAAACCTTTTCAAACACAGTCAATAGGCGTGATGGCATGATATGTTTTTTAAACATCAACCGTAAACTCTCTGTGCCAGTTGTTTTGTCCTTCGCAGATTGTTTAAGGGCTGCTTTAATTTCCTCAACTGTGAGGGGAGCCTCCAGTTCTTGTTACTGCTGCGGGTCAATGGTGGGCATCGTGATTCATCCCAAAAAGTCTAAGGCTGCCAGCTGTACAGTGTTTTGTAGTACTCCTCAAACACCTTAATAATGTCTGATTGTGAATTGACCTCCTGTTTCCCGCCTGAGTAAAGAGACCCAATTGTGGTGTGGTGTCTCCGATTTGAGTAACCAAGTTAGCAGACTCCTTGTCTTGTCTCCTCATTTGTGTCAGCGTTTCAAGTATTCTCTGTAGTCTGTATTGGACAATTTGGTAGTGCTGTTTCTGTAGGCCTTTCTAAGTTTTTCCAGGGTGTTCTGTGCATTTGGGTTTGCCCCATTATCCCGTTCCAGGTCCCTCATTTTGTCTTCCACTCTCATAGTCTCCTCTCTTGAGGCCTTCTGGGTCCCGTACATAGTTTTCATGCATACCCCTCTTAGCACCACTTTAAATCCATCCCATTCCATGACCTCATCCTTGGCGAGCCTTAATTTTCTGTAAGGTTCTGGGCTATTGACTCCCATATCTATGTATAGACAGCCTCGTCCCTTAATGCTGCTATTGGCAGGTGCTTGTGTGGATATCTGTGAGTGTGGTTTCCCCCATGATAGAGTAATCAGCGTATTGTGGTCCGACCATGTATGACCCAAATATTCCATATTTGTGGATCTGTGGGCGATGTTCGTTGTAGAAAATGTAAGGTCTGTTCTAGTGTGCAATGCATGACGTGCTGAGTAATGTGAGTACACCTGCGTGGACAGGTGCAGTGTCCTCCAAATGTCCACAACTTGTATGTTATGTACACATCATTGGAGATACTATGTGGTAGTGAAGGATTGAGCACCTGAGATTGGTGGAGTCAATCTATTGTGTGTGAGATCCGGCACACAGTTAAAGTCTCCACACCATATTGCCGGGATGGGCGTGGATCAGAAGAGCGCTGGAGACAGGGAAGCAAGGAAAGAGGACTGACCTGAATTGGGTGCATTAAGTGCGACTATAGTCATTGGTTCCCCATCTAAGTTTCCTTCCAAGACCACATATTGACCCTCTGGATCAATTCGCAAATGTGTGACCACATAGGGTACTCCTGGTGTCACCCACACCAAAACAACCTGGGCATACCCCGAATATGTGCTTCAAATATATCATTCCCCGCCACCTTTTGGACATTTTAAAGAGTTCCATTGCAGTTAAATGTGTCTCTTGTATACATGCTATTTGTATACCACTTTGCTGGAAGTATGTGTGGAGCCTATATCTTTCTACGTGGGTGCCCAGGCCCCTAACATGTGAGTATATGGTATGACTGAATAGCCATGGTAGTGTGTTCCTCAACTCCTCTCTCCTGACTTGTGGTTAATCGTAAAGTCCAAGGTGTGCATGGTGTTTACACCTCAGAAGGCATCCCAGAAAGTGCTGTTATGAAGCCATCCAGGGAAGAAGGGCAGGGGAGACCCCTATCCATGCAAAGCAGGTAGCAGTGCAAACAGACACCACAGAAACCCCACCCCAGACCATGATCGTAAGTGAACTTGGTCTAATGAAGCCAGAATATGGTGTGAAATGGTGACACAATAATGTTCAATCTGAACTGTGGGGGGCGTCCGAGACAATCAAAAAGGCAAGTTCAGAGATGGAGCTGTCCCATACTCCTCCATTGTGGTCCTTCTCCCTCCCCTTCATGGCAAGGGTAAGCATAAGGCTCTCATGTGTGACATAGAAATAGAGGAGAAGACAACAGATTGGTAAACCAGTAAACCAACACAAAGGATGTATCAACAATAATTTTATGGTGGCAGGAACGCTGTCTTTGGGGTAAACTAAGGGCTCTCTCTTAGCTAGTTTGGGATGCCCTCCAGAACGGTTCAGTCATGACTCTCCAGTGTTTCAGAGTTAAAGTCTCGAGAATCAGACCCCGAGGCTCCCTTCCTTTCGATCTCTGCGATCACTTGTGCCCTCCGTATGACCACTTGTTCTTTCGGAAGTCTTCAAGGAGTTTCTTGTTGGATCGGCGTCTGTTCTCTGTACTACTCATCCTTCTCTGCATCTTCAGCAGGCAGAGGGTCTGGTCCGCCTTTGGACTCCAGCTAGGTCAATGCCTCCTTTGTGGTTAAGAAATTAAGGTCCTTGTCAGCATTCAGCACACCAAGTTTCACAGAGTATAGCAATGCATATTTGAGTTTAAGGAGTCCAAGCTATTGTTTTATGGATTAAAAGGATTCTCTACGTCTTTGGGCATCTGCTGTGTAATCTGAAAATATCGTGACCAAGCTGTTCGCTATATCCATGGTCCCTTAGTTCTGTTGAGTTGGAGAATTTTGTCTCTGTTGTTAAATTGACTCGCCAGCACTGGCCTCGTCTTGCTCCTGAGGTTGAAGACACGGTGGGGGTAGGGGTCCGTGGGTGCTCCCGAGTGCACAGAATTCATGATGGAGATTGTGGCTTGAGTTGTGAAAGTGTCCCAATAGGTGAGCAGGTGTTCAGGGTTTGTGTTCATGGGTGTGAGCAGGATGATACTGTCGGTCGGGGAGGGGGTTTGGTTATGAAGTTTTCGTAGATGACTGAGATCTCGTCATGGAAGATGCCCGCCAGGGTATCACACAGTTCTTGTGAGGGGGTGATATCATTCTCAGCAGCTGCTTGGTTCGAGAACTCCTTCACAATGGCATAGAGCTCCTTGCTGCGGTTTGCGCTGGCTTCTATGTGGTCTGCTAGGGCATTCTTCTTTGTTTCTTTCAGGAGGCGGTGGTACCGGTTGAGCGCTGTCTTGAAGGTAGTATGGTCTCCTGTCTCTTTACTGATGTGCCACTTCCTTTTTAGTTGCCTGCAGTTGCTTTTAATGGATTTTAGCTCTGTGGTGAACCAGCTGGCTCTTCTGGCAGGTTCTGTGGATTTGGCTGACTTGGCGGGGGCGATAGTGTCAGCGCATTTTGTGATCCACTGGGAGAAGTTCTTCGCAGCCTGTGCTAGGTTGGATGATTTGTATGGGAGGTAGGAGTTCAGAGCGTTGTACCACTGGCCTTCTGATATATTTTTACAGTGGAGCAGGGGGGGCATTGTGCCATTGTTGGTAGGTCCCAAGATGGTAAACTAGATGCTGTTGGTCGGTCCAGGTGAGCTGTGAGACGTGGTTGCATTTGACTCTGTCACTGGATGTGAAAATGGGGTCGAGCATGTGTCCTGCGATGTGGGTAGTGTGGGTGATCAGCTGTTTGAGGCCGATGTTGCTCATGCTTTCCAGGAGGTCGGTTGTGTTGGTGTTGCTAGGGTCGTCGAGGTGCTAGTTAAGATCCTCTAGGAAGATGTAGTGCTCGGAGTCAATGGCAATCGGGATGATGAGGTCAGGGATGGTGTCGAAGTAGCTGGGGCGTGGTCCTGGTGGTCTGTAGGTGAGGGTGCCTTTGATGGTGCTTTTTCTGTCTGTGTGGAGTTGGAAGTTGTGATGCTCCATTATCCAAGTTGGGATGTTGGAGGAGGTCGTGCAGGGAATTTTGTCCTTGTAGATGATAGCAATTCCACCTCCGTGTTTGTTGGTTCGGTCCTGGTGTGTTATCTTGTAGCCTTGAGGGGTGGCGATGTCCAGTGCGGAAGTGGGGTTCAGCCAGGTCTCTGCGAGGAAGATGACATCCGGGGTTAGGGATGAGATTATGTCCCAGATCTCCATTGCACGTTTGCCGAGCGATCGTGTGTTGAGTAGAATGCACTGGAGCTGTGCCCTGGCTGTACCCTAATCCTTAAAAACTGAAAAGAGTGCTGAAATTAAACACAAACTGCCCATATGTCTCTTTTGATGTTATTTCAGTAGTCCTACTTTTAAACAACATTCCAGAGCTTGTTTTCATATCAAACTCATAATTCCTAAAATGTCCTTGGTACTTGTTGGAGGTACTGTGATACTAGGGGTGTAAGTCACACTTTCTAGTATTGGTGGCAACCATAAATTCTAGGTACCGAAAAAAATAATTAAAGGAGACGTATGATTTATTACACTCTGCCTTTAATTTGAAAACAAGTTTGAATCTGTTAGAAGCAAGTAGCCTTACATTGTGCAGCCACTATTTTTAAGCTAATACTAACGATAGAAGACATAAAAGAAAAGGCAGCTTTTTACGAAGCCCTAATAGAATGTCTCAGGAAAAAAGTTGCCAGATTCAGGAGACAGATAGCTCGAAACACAAACAGAGGTCTTTGAACCACAAAGAAGAGAAAGAGGCACATGTTATAGAAGGGTCCGCAATGTCTGCGTCAGCTGAACACCCATCCAAGGAGTCACTGGCTTGACAATATTTTGCATAGCCTAGATGAGAAAAAAGAGTAAAAGCCTGCAAGGCAACCTGCCCACTTTGAATCCAAGTACTGGAAAGGGGCCATCTTGACATGTATTCATTTGGGCCATCAACTCCCAATGCAGATGCTGCATAACTGTGAAAAATCGATTTAGCATTATTGTACCAGCACTTTCAGGACAAACACTGAATACATTTAGATTAACATTTTGCTTCTGATTTTATTTCATGGGTCTGCTGTGTAAACAAACAGATGACCCAAACTAATTAAATTGAATGTGCTTAGAGCATGACACATCTCTAAAATGTATGTATTGTAGATTCAAATTAATAGTGCACCCCATATTGGTTGATTGGAAATCATAATTTCTTCTTTGATCCTTACCAGCGCAAAGAGGTGTGTTTTCTTTTTAAACATGTCTCTCTGTCTCTCTACGGTGGCATAAGAGGAGGATCTGTTTTAATAGACGTATTGGAAATCCCCTTGTTAGTTCTCTTCCAGTTAAAAGAAAGCAGTGGACATTAGGGACACACTCTGTTGCTTTTCCACCACTACCACCCTTCCCCTATTAAACCTGCCTTCCTGAAACCACCCGTCCGAACCTACTGATGGAAAGAAAGGAAGGGATTTCTGGGGCAAGTCCTCCATTTTTGCTAGTAATGTTGACCGACTATGCTCTTTTATATTTTTTTATTTCTTATTCATTCATGATCACTCCATAACTGTTTTACTAATAGGCTTCACATCCACTCACTACTTAATTTATGTTACACAATCCAATGGTAATAAATATGTGCATATTGTTGCTTCCTAGTATCCACTCCTGAACATCTAAGTACATGGCACAGAATCCTCAATTTCCAGGTTTCAGCTGGCAGGAAACACAAAGTGAAATCCCTACAGTGACAGCATAAGAGGAACAACTATCCCAAAGATGACTGGCAAGCATGTAGTGTAGTTCCTATTTCCCTAATAGGCTCTGCGCATTGGAATAATATACCCTATAGGCTTGACATAGGACTGAGGTCGGTATGTCCCTATCGAGTATATTAAACTTAATTACTTTTGTGCCAGCTAGCTCAGAGGCCACTAGAAACTCCTTGAGAACAAGAAGGGAGTAGTTTCTGGCAACCGCATAAACATGACTACTTTGTTTCCCTTTAGAATCGGAACACGTCTCAGAATCGTGGAAACAATAGATAACAGTTTCACTCAGTCAATCGTGCATGCTTAGTTTCCACAGAGTTACACAGAAAGAAAAGACGGGCGTTTCAATAAAGAGGTTTTATTGAACAGTCTTGTTTCTCGTGTAAGAGATATGTGCTGTTATGATCACAAGACAGTATGCAAGATAAATAATGTACAGCGCAAGCAGTAGAAATAAATAATACTGCGCTAGCATTATCTTTTAGCATATATTCACGTACATAAATAACATGAGCTAAAAATGCGAGTACTCATACGATGCGTCTCTAAGCTAGTTCTACCCCTATGTACCTAACCTAGTCTAGGTGTAGGGAAAGGTAAGAAGTAGGTGGAGTATTCTCTAGTATGGTATACTAGGAGTATGTTAAGTCTAGTATGCCAAGAGTCCCTCTAGGTTCTAGTCAGCTCCATACCTTGAGAATGAGAGAGGTGGGAATCTCCTGCCGGATCTGGAACTCTAACACCCCGCGAAGGGAGTCAGAACACTGGAAGCTGGCTTCTTCTGCGAGCAGGAATGACAGCGTCTTCTCAGTGCGTCAGGCTGGGATACGGGCTCCTCTGAAGTCGAGGTCTCCTCTAACTTGCTTGGGCAAGGTAAGGTATATTTATACCTGGTAGGTGTCTTGGAATGTTAGCATTGACGTGAAGTCGGACAGAGGAAGACGTCAGGAATGAACCCCTAAGGTATAACGGTTCATACATAATAGATGAGTTCTTGGAGAAATCAATAATCCTGTGCTAGGGGAACTCCAGAGAGCTTAAGGGTCTGGTTTCTAAGAACTCGTTGTGACGTTAGGGTGGACGGATGTCGGTGACCATGCCTGTATTTGGAGTGCACGGCTAATGCCTAAATAAGGACTGGGATTCTATGCCTATATAAGGGCAATGCAAATTGTGCCTATATAGGGACATGTTTCAGGAAAACCTAAATACGGACACCTAAAGCGGAATACAACACCCACTCCACTTTCGAATGAACGATAATACTAAATGCTCAACATTAAATGCTAAACATTAAATTGAGTACCACACGTTGCTAAAAACATTTCTAAAAGCATATTAAAAGAAGTTTAAAATAAACTGTTGAATGCACTAGGTACTGTACATTTAAAGCATCGTTTTCATTCTAAGCATATAATTGAAATAAATGCAACATGAATGAATAAACAGAAATATATACATATGATGAAATGGTTGACAAGTTTTCAAAAATCAAAGCCATTGCATATCATGGTATTAAATGAAATGTTAGACAAGTAAGGTGACAATGTGTCCCTGGAAGAGTTCAAAGGTCCATTTTATAAGACTAGTTCTACTGTAAGCAGAGTGTTTTGCCATGTATTTTCAAAAATTAAAAGGAAAAAGTTCAATTCTGGGAAAAGTTCCAAGTTTGGAAAATATGAAGGCCAAATTTCATTGCTTCCCTGGTATACTGTGAGCCAAATCAAAGTCAGTGTATGGGTCTGGCGTAAACATGAGATCATCTATTTCCGTAGCCAAAATATCGTCCACCGAAGTTGGTGACATTTGGAACACCTCGTTCAGAAGGTTAATTGCACAGAGATGAGAAACATCGCCTTCAGCAGAAGATGCAATGTTCTCGTCCGTTGTTACCTGTGTGCCTGTTGATCCATCTCGTACCTCAGCAGCTGCAGGAAGCGTCTGTGAGATCTCAATGAATGCCGTCATCAGGATTGGTAGCCTCTGGGGACAACACAGAGCATGGGCCGTTATCCGGTCCAGCAGAGTATTGCTATCCGTTGGCATGACTGATGGGAGTGTTAGACAGGTGTCTAGCACGCATTCTTCACAGCAAAGCAGGCAGCGTAGAACAGGTAAGATGCAATCTTGCCAGATTGGTCTGAATGACAGGAACCACGTTGTATTAAGTTCCCGTAGACGAGGCATGCCCAAAAGCTGTACTATTCGCTCACGGCACTTCCGCTCAAGGAGAGCTTTCTCCACATCGCTCGGAGTGATGTTGGCAAATAGGCTTGCCATAGCATAGTAGTAGGAACAGAAATAGAATTCCTGCAACAAGTGCTAGAATTAATGGCACACCACCAAACACCAAATGTGCGAAGTTTGGGATGATTCCGAGGACTGCCTGGAAAGGTGCTAATAGTCCGGAACAGATGGTCTTAAATACATGTACAATTCCGCTCGTATCAGACATGTTAAAGATACGTCCCATCATTTCTACGAAATGTATAGGGCAGTTTGTACGAATTAAAGCCTGTATCTCAGCCGAAGTCCTTGCAACTTGTAAATCATAGATTTCTTTGGCCGAGGTCAGAGGCACTGTTTGTTGTATAAGCATGGCTTTCATTCTGCTTAAAGTATCAAATCGTATAAAAGAAACATTCAATGAAGGCCATAAAGGCGACTCCCTGACTGTGTCTATTGGGGGGAACAATACTTGCATACAGCAAGTGACCCTGGAGTCCACCGTTACTAGATATGGGATGCCTGGCAACATGCCACAGCAACTCTGATCATTCAACATGAGGTAACTCCAGTTAGAAAGTTGGCCAAACTTTGGATTAATCACAGTAGCTGGTGTACCCTGCTGGTGGCAGGACACATTTGCCACAGAACCATTACAAGCCCCGTGTAAAGAGATGTCCTGACAAATGAGCGAACCGCTTAGTGCATTTTCACAGTGTGTACCGCTTAGAAACACTTCACGATCCCCACTCCAACATCTATATTCGTAAGGAAAAGTCCAGGATGTCTTAATGTATTCTTTACTCAACCTTTCATATTTGCCTGCTTGCATTTGTTTTTCAATGCTCAGCACTGTATACTTTGCTCCTCTTTGTGCCAGTTCGATCTGTTTATCAGTTAGATTGTATTTTGCAAACAGAGCCGAAGTGTTGATAAAACGCCAAGGCACATAGCCCTCACGCAAAGATTGCAGCGTCCAGCTTAATAACATAATAGAACGTAACTGAGATTGGCCTTGTTGTAACATGGCTAAATCTTGTTCCAGTATGTCAATAGCAGAGGATACAATGTTGTCCAATGAATAAATTCTGGATGACAAAGTTGTTAACCCATTGTCGACCACAGTGAGAGTTTTCTCTAAGTTAATACGATCAAGTTCACGTATTCGTTCGGCGGCGTCTGCCTGTGAAACCTTCCATGCTTCATTATAAGCAGCATAGATGCCGGCATATATGAAACGTTTTTGACGCGGTTTTCTTGGTCCAAGCAAGAATTCCCTAAGGTCTGCGTCTTCTTTAAGTAAAGATAAGTGTTGTTTCACATCCTCAAGTGTAGATTTTTGTAGCCAGTCGAGGCACAATTTTCCTACACTGTATGTTGTTACTACCCCCGGATGTTGTCTTTGGACGTATCGTGGGTCTGGCCTATGAATAGTAAACCCCTGTGTTTTATTCAGGAATCTTTCTTGACAGATGTTTGTGTCTGTGGGCCAGATCAACCATTTTCTCCAATCAGGATTTGTTCTGTTGATTTGTAGTATTGTGTCAACTGTAACCGCTGCCTGTGTATTGTTATTACTGGCAGGTGTTGGTACAGAAGGTGTTTTCATGTCTTTGATCTTGGCTAAACCAAGGCAAGACGTTTGTTGCACAGTGTCACTCAAAAACATTATTTGCTGAGGGATGATACATGCTCTAAACAAAGCTTCTATCCCCTGCACTTGCCAATCTTTAGTACCCCAGACAGATTTTGTGTCTATTGTGTCTTTCCACAAGTCGAAACCATGTCTAGACAGTTGGGCAATAAATGCTGCAGAGTAAATCTGTTTTGTATTAGTTAACATAATTTTCAGTCCTGTTTTGTTTACATTTTTATAGTAAAATGTTTCCGGATCAGATGTATTGTATCCTGAAAATATGGAAACTTTTTAGCAAACGTTTTTGAACTACCTTTTGGTGGTGTAGGACAATGCTCCCATTGGTTAAACATAAACACATTTCTAGGTGTTGCAGATTTATGCAAAAAATTACCATAGTGGTTATAGCAATACAGCTGTTCATAGTCTGATGAACCCTCTAAATATTCATTATTAGAAAATGCAGCAGACCTTTCTAGATCAAACATCATATCATTCACAGTTTCAAAGTCCCAATCATCAGAATAGGTACTGGATGAAATAAAATCACTTAGTGAAACCTTAAATAAATGTGGAATGTTCAAAAGTTCCGTAGGGCCGAAGATATCGAAATCTGTTTTGTCCCACACTATACCATCCTGTATAGGAACGGCTGTGATGTTCACTGCTGACAAGTCTCTGGCTTCACGATGGGATGATTTGTGTGGTTTTAAAAGTAAGTTCACATCTTTACTTTCAATGTCCAAATGGATGTATCTGCCATTTATAAGCACGCTCATAGTCATAACCAAAGCTAGCCAAAGAAGAAAGAAAAATATTCCATAAATAATCCACAGTTCAATCCATGGTGAAACCAGATAAGTCTTTCTCAGAAAATGAAAAAAGTCTTTTACTTGCTGTTTAAAAGTTTTTGATGCTGGCGTCGTTTCAGGCTCACTCAGATCCTCAGAAAACGTATCAAAGTTAATGAAATAGCCAGAAGCAGTTCTGTCAATTGTTGGAATTGCATCAGGATTTGTCGAAATCGCTGGAACCAGTTGATCACTTGTTACATTGGTGTAGACAGGTGTATATGGACGAACTGTTACTTGAGTTTCAAGAGGGATGAGTTCCATAGCATTGTTGCTCAGTCCTTCATCTGTTACTGCTGAATTCTCGATGGTTATCAGTCTTTCAGTCTGAACCTCTTGGATAGTAGCAAGAGGAGTGCATCTGCTACTAGGTCGGAGTCCACGAGGCCTACTATTTAGTATTGGCCACATACTGTGGTTTGATGAGGTCAATTGACACAAATCTTTTCTCCTTTTTTCCAGCAAGGGGCGGCAGAAGTACTGTTCTTGTTCCGTGTATGGCTAGGACAGGTACTAGTTGTCTGTAAGAAGGTCCAAATTCCTTCTTGTCCACAATCTTCTCTCTGACTAGATCCCCAACTTTTGGAATCCAGACAGGCCTTGCTGGGACTGCAGGTTTTTCCCCAGTGGTGGTTGGCTGCAGGAACACGTTGTTTTGTTTCGATCTTAGTTCATTTAGATCCTGTAAAACAGCCAAACGATCTTTGATATCAAAGGGTTTATTTTCCACCACTGTGCCTTTACATTCGAGATCAGGAACCCACATTCTTGTCCCAAATAGGACCTCATATGGAGTGACCCCCCCCTAGAGAACTTCTTGGCAAATTATTTAATGAGCGTTGGACCCCATAAAGATGTTTGACCCACCCATCACCCGAGCCTAATACCCTAGCTGTTAAAGACTGCTTTATGTCCCGGTTTTTCCTTTCCACAACAGAATTTCCCTCAGGATGAAACGGAGAGGAGTACCGCAATGCAACGCCCAGACTGGCCATGGCTTCTTTGTAAGCCCGAGAGCTAAACGCAGTGCCCTGGTCAGAATGTAGCGTGCCTATTGCGTATGTGCCAATAAAGACTCGCAAATCTTTTATAACAGTTCGAGCGTCAGCCGAGCGCTGAGGCCATATCCATAGGAACCTAGAGCATGAATCCACTGCGACCATTATATATTTATAGTTACCGTCCCTTTGCAAGGGACCGCAGTGGTCCAGGTAAACACAAGCAAATGGTTTGTCTGACATTAACAGGGGTGTCTGCGCAGGACATTTCACTGTGGAGACTTTCATCTGTTGGCATATTTCACATTCTAGAACATAGTTCTTGGTCTGTTTCCTAATGCCAGGCCACCAATATCTTTGTTTCAGTAAAGATACTGTTGCAGAAATACCTGCATGGGCAGAGGCTATCCCTTCGTGTGCTGCTAGGATTAGTCCTAAACTACGTTCCTTGTTTGGAATTACCCTATCCCCCACTCCAGGGATCCGAGCAAAAGGAACGTTGTTCGCATCAATTACATAAGAGTACTTGAGTGGAAACTTTTTTGGTAACGCTGCACCACTGCCTTTGCTCGTAGCATTGACAGCCAACAATATCTCACTGTCTATTCTCGTTTTTGAACGAGTGATCGCAGCTACGGAAGCCGTCTGAACAGCCCCCTTTGCAGCTTCGTCAGCCAATGAATTCCCTGCAACGTGAACGCCATCACGTTGATGACTCAGCGTGTGTATCACGTGAGCTTTTGGTAGTTTGTTTTTTAACTGAACTACTTGTTCCCAAAGTGTTTTATGCTTTATTGTGCCACCTTTTGCATCTTTGAACCCATTTTCTAGCCAATTTTGTATATATTCATTATTCGACTGCACACAGTAGAAAGAATCGCACACTATTAGTGGGGGGAATTCGCGATCTGTACTTTCAAGTGCCAGTTTGAATGCTTGTAGTTCCAGCTCGCTGAGCTGTACAATCTCCTAGAGATTGAGTTTTAGTGACCATTGCTCTGAAGTTTCCATCGCGCATGCGACCTTTAACGATTGCGCACGCTGCACTGTAAGCTTGCTTACTCCCTGTAGCGGGTTGTGCGGATCCGTCAGTGTAAATTATAAATTCGTACTGATCGAGAGGCAGAATTTCAGTGGGCAGAGGACATTCATGTTCATATTGCAGGAACGCTTGTGTTTTTAAATCAGGATCAAAAACATATTCAACATCTGTTGCAGCAAGAGAATTAACCCATTGTATCCATCTAGGATGTAATGCTTTAGCATTTGGAATGCTCGCTTTAGTTACCGCCTCTAAGGCCGGTACTGGGGTTACGACAATAATGCGTTTCCCTTGGGCTAGAGCTCTTTCTTTTGCTACAGCGGTTTGAACTGCTGTCAGTATTTGTTCTGTTGAAGTGAAGCGCATTTCTGCTTGTGTATACAAAAGTGATTTGTATGCTATTGGTACTTTTTCACCCTCATTAAATGTTAAGTAGGTGAATCCGCATTGACCCAAAATTATTTGGATCACTAAGTTGCGTTGACTTACGCGTGTTTGTAAGTGATTTGTTGCTAACATGTTAGCTTGGAGTGAACGCAAGATTTCTGTGTGTTCATGTGTCCAATTTTTGATTGAAAAATCAGGTTTGATTAATGCGTAGAGAGGTTTAACCCTTTCTGCGTAATTTAGAATGTAAGTTCTTCCAAAATTTAGGAAACCCAGGATGGATTGTAAAATTTTCAGCATTTTTGGAGGTTGGAGCAGCGCACACCTTTCTAAAAAGTTAGCTGCCAAGCTTTTGCCTTCACTTGAAAGCTCATATCCTAGAAAAAGGACATTGAGATGGGCAATTCTGGATTTTTTAAAGTTGAATTTATAGCCCTCAGAGGCGAAGCCCAATATAATGGTACTCACCCTGTTCAAGTGCCTATCTAGGTCATCGTCTGTCAGATAGATGTCATCGACATATGACAATGCCTCATTATCATAGATTTGTAGTAACTCTGTTACCCTCGCTGAGAATAACCCCGGGCTGTTCTTGAACCCTTGTGGGAGTCGACAAAATTGACGCTGGGTCCCCATTATTGAGAAAGCTGTTAAGTACCTGCTTTCAGGTGCTATGTTTTGACAAAAGAAACCATTTGAGATATCCAATGTGGTTTTATATTTTTTATGCACAATGTTATTCATTAATGCTGTACTATGTGCATTTTGCACTGCAAATGTTTTTGAACAAGTGTTTAAGTGTCTGTAATCCAAAACTAGACGATATGTATTGTCTGGTTTGGAGACATGAAACAAAGGATTGTTCATTGAGGAGGTGCATGTTTCAATCACCCCTTGGTATTCAAGTTGATCTACGATCTCCCTGACCTGTTTTTTAGCTTCTTGCTTTATTGGGTACTGCCTTTGTGCAGTAGGTTCATTTTTTAGATGTATTTTGTGGTGAGGTGAGTCCTCATCCCATCCTACATGATTTTTGTATAATGCTGGGGCCTGGGCAACTGCCCATTTCCTGGCATAAGTATATTTTAGGTGAATTGGAATATGGTTGGAGAAGGCTGGCGTAATAATGTCTTCACCATGTGGGCACTCCCTGACAAATTGTGGTGGCCAGTCTTTTTCTGCTAGAAGTATATCATAACCCCTTGAAAGTTTCTCCCAAAAGAGTGTTTTCACCTTCCTTGGTATGTCTCCCTCCATTCGGAGTGTTATTTCATATAACTTTTGTGGAGTACTAACCCTGGTGTCTACAGTCTCAACTGTGATGTACTCATTCAAGTTCACTGTCTCCAGAAGTTCCTTCAGGTTCTGGCGAGCTATTGTGACTTCTGCTGCACTGTCCAGCATTGTCTGAGCCCATTCTCCGTTCTTGAGTTGTGTTCTCAGTATCCTCGGCATGTCTGATCTTCAGACCTGCTACCTTCTTTTTTGAGAATTGAGGTTTTGATTTATTTTTCTGAACGTGTTTGTCGTCTTTCGATTTCACGCGTTCTTCTCTATGTTCTGACCATCCTCTTCTTTCCGATGTCTGTGACGATATCTGAAAGGTACAAGAGGAACGTGTATCAGTATCTTGATACCTGTCAGGCTTTCTTAATTTATCCCTATTCCTGAGGTTATACTTCCTTTCAGAGGGCTCCTTTTGAGGAGACCTACCTCGGGATTGAGAACGTTTCTCGTTTGAATTTTGTTTGTTAGTTTCCCACTTCTTTTTAGAAGATGTAGGAGTTTGTTTAATGGAGTCCTTCTCAGGACTTTCAGATAGTTTTGGCTTCAATGGTCTTCCACCCAAACTATCTCTGCCTAATTCTGCATAAGATTGTTCTATTATTCTGGGTAGTTCAGTTTGATGTTCTGTTACATCAAATTCCCTTAATCGTTGGCGGATCGCCACTGCTGCTGCCTCTCCTTTAATATTAGATAATATTATTGTTGAGACCTGGTCGAAGTTTTTCAGTAATTTCATACCTAAATTCAGAGCAGGTTCTGCCTCGTATTCATTTTGAATTTGTTTCAGGACATCTGGTATTACTGCAATTGACGGAACACCATGTGTTTTAGTATAGATGGCAGCAAAGACTGAGCCCCAAGTGGTACAGTCTTACAGTTGTGGTGTGATCCCCATTGGTAAACAGATTGTTAGGATTCTGTGTTTCTCATAAGGGCTAGTATTAGGAACTGCTGCTTCGGTTTGAGTAATTTTTTGAGCTATCCAGAATGGAATTTGCTCACGTTTTGTGGGCATTTTACCCATGACTGCGTATAAAGTCTGTGGTGTAATTTTTAGTGTATACCCCTGTTGAGGGGTTTGATTTGGAATGGTCAATGGTGGTTGGACTGTGAAAGTCCGCATGACATATTGGACTAATTGTCTGTAAATTTTTATTAACTCTGTAAGTTGAGTAAGTAATTCCTCGTCTGACATTATATCGAGGTCAGGATGAGGAGTGTAGCCGGCTAGAATCGGCCATGTTGCTCCTGGTCTACCTAATGGACCGAGCTTGGTAATGTTTCTGTGATGTTTTAGGGCACCTTTAAACCAGAGCTGATGCTCCTGGTATGTTAGTGGAATTTCAATATCCTCGAAAGGAATATATTCCTCTGGTGGTTCATCTTCTTTGTAGAAGTGAAACAGTTTTGTTACTGGATTTTATTCAGGGAATACTATCCATGAATAGAATACCTCTGTCTGAAAGGATTCGTGTGCCTCTATCATGAAAACTGCTCTACCGCCTCTTGGTGGTAGGCCGTGTTTTATAAGTTTTAGAGTGATGGCTCTTCTTAAGTTTGGATGGATGTCTATAACACCCTCCTCGGTTTCATTTAGAGCTGCTTTCTCAACGTGATTTGGGGGATCCGTCTGCAAGTATACTACCACTGCTTACCCTACAAACTGACCCCCATACCAAAAACAGAAGCTTAGCCCCCTCCAGCTACTGACCACACAATCATTGTATAATTTAAGAACAGGGGCCACTGGTTTGGTGGAAGATTGACAGTGCTCTCACCTCAGTGCCCCCGTGAGCTGTGAGAGTTTCAACAGTACCCTTCCTAAATGGTTCTTCCAAGCCATACCCTCGGACAACTTAATGCCCAAGTAATCAAATGAGCTGACCCTCTCAAGATGAACATTGTCCAGCGGCATGGTACCCTTAAAGGTTTTGTGAGGGTTCAGCATCATTAACTTGGTTTTGGTAGTATTGATGACCAAGCCCCTCTCATCACAAAAGGTCTTAATTTGATTTAACAATCTTGGTATTCGCCAAAGTTGAAGCGTCGGCAGGTGTGGAGCACAGGAGGTCGGCTACCTGGTTGACATACAGGGAAAAAAGTGTGGGGGCTAAAACACATCCCTGTCGAACCCCCTGCTGGATCATAAAAGGCTCAGTAGTCTGTCCCTGGTCCCCCCATCTTACACGGGCAAAGTTTCCCTCATGCAATCGAATTAGGATCTCTACAATTGCTAGCGGCATTCCCATATCCCTGAGTACCCGCCAAAGGGAGTCCCTTAGGACGAGGCCGAAGGCTGTTTTTAGGTCGATAAAGGCAAGATATAAGCTGCCTTTGCCCAACACAACGACTTTCCAATATAGTGTGACAAGGCGAAACACCTGATCGATTGTGCCAGTCCTCCTCCGAAAGCCTGCCTGGAGCGGAGAGAGAATGTTGTTCTCATCCATCCAGTCCTGGATTTTAACCAGGAGCGAGCGGCAGAAGACTTTTTGGGCACAATCGATCAGGCTAATTGGTCGGTAGTTGGAGGGCATTGACCTATCCCCTTTCTTAAAGATTGGTATTACTTCGGCCCCTCTCCATGAATCAGGGATCCTCCCCCCACCAGCAATGTCATTAGCCAATGCCATAAAATATAGTGCCCAGTTGTCCCTGTCCTCATGAAAGAGATCACCAGGGACACCATCTGGGCCTGGGGCTTTTGCAGGCACAATGGCATTTATAGACAAAAGAATTTCTTCTTTGGTAAAGGAGAGGTTACATATAGGAAGGCCTATGTCACAAGGCAGCTGAGGGCTGGCATGAGGGTTGACAAGGGTGTACAAGTCGCTAAAATGCTTATGCCATTCAACCGCCGGAATATTATTGGCCAGAGGGGGCGATCTCTCAAATATGCTCTTGGTCAAAAGGGACCAGAACAGCCTGCCGTCAGGATGCTGGATGGTCTCTCCTAGATCTTCCCATCTCTTTTCTTCCCAATCTTTCTTAGCTTTGATTTGAGCCTGCTTATATTCCTTCCTAATCCCTCGTATCCTTAGGGCATCCTTATTTCTTATGGCTGCCGAAGGTCTCCCTCTCAGCACCCTACACTCCCTGTTGAACCACAAATTTGAGCCTAATGGTCTCCCCTTTTTTTTCCTGGTCTTGTTATGTTGGACGTAAAAGTAACTGGCAAGGTGTTTGAAAAAAGCACTATGCCGGTTACTGCAGCTAGACTGCATAGTCATATTACCGTGTCTGCAGCCAAGATCTCCAAATGTTTTCCCAGATCATTTGTAATAGATTTGATCTTGGTTTCATCTGCCAGGATAATAGGCCATTTATGCCGACATTTATCATTAGTGGGAAGTACCTCCTTGGTGTATAGTGGAGTCGAGGTAACCCTCTCCCTTCTCCCCCAAGGATGTGAAATGGTCAAGCTCAGGGGGTTGTGATCGCTTTCGCAGGTGGGATTAATAACCATATCCTGTACCAATGGCCATAAAGTCAAATCCACTAATAGGTAGTCAATCCTACTAGTCCCCTTCGGCCCACAAAAGGTCATCTTCCCTCTTTTATCAGAGCTAGTTCTCCCATTAGCAGCCCTTAACCTATGTTCTAAAGAGATAGCATTCAACTGTAGGGCTGCTTCCGACCATTTTTTAATGGGGCTTAGCTCCAAAGGTGGTACCGACCACACATTATCCTCAGCACTCACATCATGAGACTCAACCCAATCGAGCGGCCGAAAGGTAACATTAAAATCGCCGCCCACTAATAAGGGATTATCATTATTCCTTACTTCCAAAAGACTATCCAGGGCAGTCAGAGTAGGAAAGCTGCCTCCTCTTGAACTTCTAGCGTACACATTATAGATTTCTATGGGCTTGCCCTTGCCACTATTAATCCGGACCCCTAGAATATCTAGGCTATTGGTGTCCAAGACCTTAACACTGCAATTAAGTGAAATGCTAAGTAAAATAAGCAGCCCGCCTCCTGGCCGGCCATATTTGGAAGGGATAGCTGGTCTGTGGTAGGACATAAACCCAGGGATGTGTATCGGGATCTGGCTCCAAGTTTCCTGTAAAAGACAAATCTCATGTTCGTTAATGAGATTGAGCCAGTGGGGGCTATCTTGTTTCCCCCTTATGCCATGACACTATTTTCAGAGTCGTGCCATTGGCCTCTAGTAGTTGGACCTGGGGAGATGATGGACTATTTTGGTGGTTTGATTCAAGTGTTGCAAAGTTTAATGCATCTACCCCACTAGCTTGACCATAATTACTTGGCCCTGGCTCAGAAGCAGTGTCTATATCTAACAATGGATTTAAGGATGTATTCTCGATCTCTTGAGAAGGGGTCTCAGAGTTGTTAAATGCTAGGGGGGAGGAATATTCCAAGCCAATACTGGGGATGTAAGGAGGATCCCTGTTGGGGGATAGATTGGTGAGAACTTCGGGAATCCAAATCCATCTACCCACTGTCCCAGTCATTTTGGAAATCTGGCATCCATACCCATCTACCATCGCCAGCAACCATTAGGTTGGCACAGTTTTGGAGACCTTGATCTTCAACCAAAATACCTATGATATCATGGATACTGCAGACTGAGTCGGAGCTGTACCCTGATAATTTTGTGAAGTTTTTAAGTGCACTCTCACTCCTCTCTCCAGTTTCTCATGGCCAGTTGACAAAGACAGCTCCTTGAGCATTGGGCCATCTGATTTCATTACAGGATGAGAGGCTCATATTGCGTTTTCTGAACTTGCTACTTTTATTATAGCTGCCATGAATCTAAAAAAGCTACACTTCCCAGCAAACCTTGAGAAACAAACCACAGGTTGAGGGAAGGTGAAACCTGTTGTAATTTTAAGATGCTCGCTCGTAGAAAAACACAGAAGGCAGGTAAATACAGGAACAAGTACTTTATTTAAAGAACAAGTTACAAGTAAGGGAACCCCACCAGGTGCTAGGATGTAACATGCTAAGCCCCCAGCTATAGATAAATGATAAGGATAGAACACTCACACTAATGACATCACACATTCCACATGACTCACAACAGTCGACCAAACACACAAAAGGTGATGGGAGAATGCTTTCAATAAGTCTAAACACTGGCAATAACTCAGGGTAGAGTTCTAACCCACTGTTCTTTTGCCCACCATGCCACCTCAGATTAGACCCAGCCATATGCAAATCAATCTTGACCCTTCTCGAATGGACACTAATGAGGGCAAGACCCATTGGGCCTGGCAGTTCGGGCAGGACTGTCACATGAGAGGCAGGGTCAAGATTGATTTGCATATGGGTTGGGCCCAAACTGAGGTGGCATGGTGGGAGAAACATGATGAATTAGGATGCAGCCCTGAGTGATTGCCAGTGGCTGAGATTAATTCAAGACACCATCCATCACATTAATAATTTTGCATTTGATGTCGTAAATGCGCCAGGTATGCTCAGGTGTCGATCCAAGGCTCACTGTACCACTGGGACTAAGCTATAACTGGCTGAAGAACCCTAATGAGGGCTAAATCGCTCCTGGGTTGCTGATTTTCTGGTTCAGGGAGGATCTGGCCTGGCAGTTCAGGCTGGACTGGTCCCATAAGGAGCAGGGTCAAGATTGATTTGCATATGGCTGGGTTCAAACTGAGGTGGCATGCAGAGCAAAAACGATGGATTGGGATGCGACTCCGAGCGATTGCCAGAGTCTGAAATTAATTCAAGCATTCCATCCATCACCTTGTTGTTTTCACAACAGTCCACACCAAGCTAGAACAGAAGATAGTATAGAACACATCACCCCTCACAAAGAACAGCACAATAAAGTACAAGAATATAAAAGAACACCACAAACAGAACATATAATAGCTAAAATAAAAGAACACAACTTATTTGACTTATAATACACAAATAACTCTGAAATAATGAAACCAAAATAGAACCTAACAAACCATGTGCACACCATACAAGAAATAAGCTCAAAACTAAACAACACCATACACAAATTCACAGGGCAAATGGCAATATGCAAGCTCGCACACCTTCATACATCACACAGGGAACTCAACTACACACCCACACAGGGCACACACAACCAAAAATAACCTCAACATCAATAATCTGCATGGGCATCACACCCAGTGAAGTATGTACTCTCCACGCAAACAGAATTACAACCCAGTGGAGTATGCATAATCTATTCAAAAATCTCACGGGCCTTTAACCCGGGGGAGTACTCACCCTCCATACAAACATTACATGGGAATAAAACAAAGTGGAGCACGCACACTGCACGCAACAGCACACAGCCGTCAACCCCAATGGAGTAGACACCCTCCATGCAGACAGTACATTGGCATTCAACCCAGTGGTTATACATACTTCAACATGCTACAGTTACCGGTGTGCTTCCCAATTGCTGGTGATGCCGAAAAACATGCACCCGCCTGTACGTTTCCAAATCAATAATTCTCACACTCCATATAATTGAGAACAGCAACCCTAGGCTGCAATTCCTATTATATTTTCTGGCGATGTATCAGCGTGGTTTGGCTGTGCAGTGCTGCCTTGATCATGACAAAGCCTCCAAGAACAAGAGCAAGGGCAAAGGGTCTGGTGAGACACCCCAAGTAGCTCAAGAGGTCCAGATGGAATCCAACCCTGAGGGGGAGGATCTGGTACCAGAAGGGGGATTCCACCCCTGCAAGATATGTACAACTTGGCAGAGTTGCAGAGAGCCAGTGGACCCTCCAGAGAGGAGCTGTGCCAGGGACAAAGGGATTGTCCCACTCTCGAGGGCCTGAGGCAGACTGCCTCCAGGCAAGAGAAGGGTAATGTCAGTTGTTTTCACAGAGTCTATTGGGAGGATGGAATCCTTTATACTGAGGCTAGGGGCCCCAAACCAGTGGCAACCAGGAGAGTGGTGGTACCCCAGAAGTATAGAGAGTTCCTCCTCACATTGGCTCATGACATTCCCTTAACCGGACATTTGGGACAGACCAAGACCTGTAACAGGCTGGTCAACCATTTCTATTGGCCCCTTATGTCTGACAAGGTAAAGGAGTTTTGCAGCTCCTATGTTACCTGTCAAGCCAGTGGCAAGACAGGGGGCAAGCCAAAGGTTCCCTTGATACCACTGCCAGTGGTTGGGACTCCCTTTGAGAGGGTGGGGATTGACATTGTTGGTCCCCTAGACCCACCCACTGCCTCTTGAAACAGATATATCTCAGTGGTAGTAGACCATGCCGCTAGATGCCCAGAAGCAATACCCCTCAAGACGGTCACTGCTCCCACAATGGCCAGACCCCTACTTGGATTATATGCTAGGCTTGCGGTCCCGCATGGCAGAGTAGATGAGGCGAGCAAGCAGCAACCTGGAGGCCAGCCTAATGCTTATTAGCCAGAAGGCTACTACATCTGAGTACCATCCAGGACAGTTGGTGTGGGTGTTGGAGCCTGTGGCTCACAGGGCCCTCCAGGACAAATGGATGGGCTCTTCCCCATTCTGGAGAAAAAGAGTGAGACCACCTACTTGGTGGACCTTGGGACACACAGGGTACTCCACATCAACAGACTGAAACTCCACCAAGACAGGGCAGACATGACCATGCTGATGGTCACAGATGAAGGAAGGGAGGAGGAGAGAGAACCTCTGCCAGACCTACTCTCCACCAATGCACAAGATTGGTCAGTGGAGGGAGTAGTACTCTCTCTCAAGGTGACAGACCAGCAGCAGCAGGACTGCAGACAAGTGCTGGAGCAGTTTGCTGGGCTGCTCTCTCTGACCCCTGAACTCACCACTTGGTGTGTCCATGACATTGACACTGGTGACAGCCTACCTGTCAAGAACAAGTTGTACAGGTTGTCTGACCAGGTCAAAGCCAACATTAAGGCTGAGGTAGCCAAGATGCTGGAGCTAGGGGTAATTGAGCCCTCTGACAGCCAATGGACCAAGCCCATACCCAAGGGGGAAAGAAAGAATTGAGGTTTTGTGGACTACAGAGGTCTGAATGCAGTCACCAAGATTACTGCTTATCCCATACCTAGAGATGATGAGCTCATTGACAGGTTGGGGGCTGCACCATGACTAAGTACTTTTGATTTGACCTCAGTTACTGACACATGTCCTTAAATCCAGGAGCACAGGAGAGGTCAGCATTTTCCACCGGAGAGGGCCACTTTCAATTCAAGGTGACGCACTTTGGCTTGAAGAATACTCCTGCCACCTTCAAAAGGTTGGTAAACAGAGTACTATCTGGGTTGGGAACTTTCACTTCAACTTATCTGAATGATATAGCTGTATTCAGTTCCACCTGGGAGGAGCACCTGGTCCACATAAAGGACGTGCTTTAGGCCCTGCAGCAGGTGAGCCTGTCTATCAAGGCAAGCAAATGCCATATAGAGAAAGGTTTAGTAGTGTACCTGGGCCACCTTGTGGGTGAAGGCCATGTACAACCTCTCTAGTCCAAGATCCATACGATCCTGGATTGGGGAGCTCCTGAAACCCAGCCTTTATTGGCCTGACTGGGTACTACAGGAGGTTTGTGAAGAACTATGGAACCATTGTGGCTCCCCTGTCAGAACTTACCTCAAAGAAGCAGCCCAAAAAGGCATTTGGACGGCAGAGTGTCAGAAGGCCTTTGACACTATAAAGGAGGCTATGTGTTTAGCATCAGTCCTACTGGCCCCTCTCTGTAATAATGAGTTTATGGTACAGACAGATGATACAGAGCAAGGTATTGGGGCAGTACTGGCACAAATAAATGAAGAGGGCCAAGATCAACCAGTTACCTTCATTAGAAGGCACCTACTCCCCAGAGAGCAAATCAGCCACTGAGAGGGAAGCTTTTGTGTGATCTGGCCCCTGAAGAAGGTGAGACCATACCTGTTTGATACTAACTTCCATGTTCAAACTGACCACAGACCTCTCAGGCAGATGAGGGGAAAAAACCAAAATTGTTGAGGTGATCCATTTCCCTAAAGTGGATGGATTTCACAGTGGAACACAGACCTGGGATTGTCCGTGCCAATGCAGATGGACATTACAGGTTCCACTTAGATGATGAGAACTACTAGGGTGTAGGTGAGTTGCCCATCACCTTTTGTCTGGGTCGTGGGGCATGTATGAGAATCATCCTTTTGCTCTGCTCACCCCCATTGTTTTACTGATGCTGGTGGTTACTGATGCTGAAAGTGCCCAGGGCAAGTGCTCTGTCCTCTAAAGGTATATAGTAATTGGTATAATTTTAATTGGTCAAGACAACCCATCTGTAAGTCCCTAGTATATGGTAGGGTATGTAGGCTTAGAGACCCAAGTGGACTTAATGCACTTACGCGTGCACTGCTATGGTGTCTGGTGTCATTTTAAAGCCAGGCTTGCAGGCTGGTTTTAAATTAAAACTATGTCCAAATTTGACTTTGGAATTAAAAGTACTTCCAAAGTCGAAAACTACTTTTTTTAACATATAAGTTACCTCTAAGGTTTGTTCTAGGTGTCCCAATGGTAGGGTGCATTGTTATAAAAAGCAGGGACAATATAAAAGATGTTTTATATGCCCTGATAGGGAAAATCAGCCGAAGCCGTTTTTCCCTATTGTAGTGTTGCTAGACCCATAGGCTAACATGGGAAGGTTTTATTAAACTTAATAAAGTAAATCTTTGCTTGGGAACTAGCTGGCAATATCATTTAAAGAATCAAAATAGTGGTTACATTAATCCAACAACTTTCCAGGGTCAGATTTATTATAGCTATTACAGGAAAGAAGTTTTAGAACTTGCTATCCTGAGGTTACCTAAACCAGCCCTGTAGCAGTCTCTTCTGATTAGCCAGCCTTTGACAGCCTGAGCCAAGCTGCTCCCTAAGTAGGTGTGAACAGGCCTCAGACTGAAAATACAGCCATTTGGTGGGATGAGATTTGCTTTCTGGAGAAGCCAGGAAAAGGAAGGGGCTGGGAATGCAAGCTCGACTTCAAAGGCAGGAGAAGAGATGTCACAGGACCTAGGCCAGCCTCCACTTTCTCGATCCACAGCCAGATGGGAGCCCTGCTAATTAGATTAGAGGAGGGGATGGAAGGGGAGTATACTCAGATGGTAGCCACACCTTTGGGTTGAGCTACACAGACACACACAGCAAGGAGAGATTTTATCCATTTAGATTTTTGGAGAAGAGTGCATTCTGGGTCAAAAATATACCTCACTTCACAGGAAGTGATCATAGCAGAGGGAGGTAACTGTATCCCTATTGGCTGGAATACCCCCTCTTGCCAGCCCAGAATGGAGGATAAATATGGGAGAGCTGCAGGGGCTCCTCAGAACACTGCTTGAAATAAAAGAAGAAGAAAGACTGCCCTGCTGTACCCTTAGACTGCATCACAGAAGACTTGCACTCAAAAGGACTGCACCTGCTGCACTCTCAAGGCTCCACAAAGAAAGGACTGTGCCTGACTCAAAGGAAAAGGAGTGGGCTCCCTGATCAGCAACAGGTACAACAGAACTGCAGGCCCAAAGAGAGGATCACACCAGCTTACCAGTTGCAAGTGGATTTTTCATGAACTGTACAGGTGCATTGTGGGAAATTGAGTCCTAGTACCCAAGAGGCAATCCAGAATCTCTGACCCCTTGGCTGTGCTACTGGACACTTCTCTCCACAAAGGAACCAACAAGGAACAAGATCTGAAAGTTTGGAACTGTCTACAAAGTTTTGCTACAAAGCTACAAGAGGAGACCAGCTTGTTGTCCAGAGTCAAGCCATCGACTTGCGAATCAGCCTGACTTCACTGGTTTGTCCCGCTGAAAGCTCCGGAGCTCCTTGCCATCGATGTCAAGGATAAAGATTCCAAGGGGCTCACTGAGGCATCACGCTGCAGCAGGCCGCCATCATCGAAATGAACTCCAGATCCGAGGAACCGGAGGATTCGACATTGAGAGAAAAGATCCAAGAAAAGACTAAGGCCCTGATTTAGACTAGGCTTGGGCGGTGAACTTCGCTACGTTCGCGGAGTTTGCGGAGTTTTCTGCACTCCGCACTCCCGCGAAGCTCGCGGAGTGCAGAAGACTCCGCTTCGCGATGTGCAGCAGAGTTTTTTCCCCCTCGCGATCCTTAACGGTAAGTTCGCGATACCGTTCGCGAGCGCGAGCTGCCGCTCGGGTAGAATTTCTCCCCGAGCGGCAGGAATACCATCACAAACTGCAGTTCGCACTGCACTCCGCCACTCGCTGAACTTCGCAGAGTTTTTTTATAACTTCATGGAGTTCCGTGTAGCAAAACTACGCAAACTACGCCCAGGCCTAATTTAGACCTTGGCGGATGGCTTACTCCATCCCAACGGTGACGGATATCCCGTCCGCCAAAACATAAATCCCATTATATCCCATGGGATTTATATTTTGGCGGACTGGATATGCGTTACCGTTGTGACGGAGTAACCCGTCCGCCAAGATCTAAATCCAGTCCAAAGGTAAATTTTCACCGGGACCTAGCACTCAGCCTATCGTACTCGTGCTCCATCACGGTCAGCCTAAAACTTTGACTTTGCCCCGTTCTAGCACAACCAGATAGATGAGAGTGGCTCTTTAAGCTTCTTGGTGCTAGAATGCACAATCTTTAGAAATACATATCTCCAGCTTCCTACATTGAATATTTGTTGTTTTGGTCTCATTTAAAAGATAAAAATAGTCTCTATTTTTGTAAATTGGTGTTGGAATATTTATTGTGTTGTGTCTTTTAGCTATTTACTGTTTTGGTGATATTAACTGCTTTGCACATACTTGTGTACTAAGTTAAGCCTGACTGCTTGTTTGCCAAGCTATCATGGGTTGAGCAAGGATTAATTTATTGAGACTTGGCTGTACCTATTAGTGATTGTGGTATTATTACTAGCTGAAGGTGAATACCTCCACCTACTAATAATCCACTTTTGTACACCTCCCTCACATTTTGTCGGTATTTGTGCAAAGCCACTGTATCTCAACAAGGACTCAGCAACTCCATGGAATCTGCTAAAATGGCTGGCCAGTGGGTAACTGAAGTTCAATTCTTGATCCCCCTAAGATGTTGCAAAATTCTCTTATGCACTGGTAGTGTAGTACTACTAATGTCTATTTTAGGGCAAAGACACATCAACTGGTATACCACATATTAACTTTTACATGTCAGCCTACGTCAAATCTTAATGTTCCTTTAGAATGGTGTCTTAACTGTGTTTAGTGGTTATATTTTCTCCTTGCTTACAGGCCCCACATTTGTTGCACTTTGCATATCCTTCCGCAGGTGAAAGTCATGTCTTTTGCTTCTTATCATGTTTGATATCACTGTAGTCACGATGGTCCCACATGGACTTAGCATGTCTATAAGTAGTGAGGGGTCTCCTGGTGATCTCCTGATCAATTTTAGGATTGCTCCTAATAAGATACCAGTGATTATTAAGGGCAGTCTTTACTTTCAAATGCTCACAGTTGTAAGTTGTAATGAATCTATGTTCATTTGTTACTTTCTGCTTTTTAACCTTAGAGAGCATTGTATCTATCTTACACTGTTTCGCTCTATTTGAAGCTGCATTCTTTATGCTCGTGTTATACTATCTTATCTTGAACCTTGTTATCATTTGTTATTCTAGTGCCAGATACTCCTCATCAGTGCTGCATATTCTTCTAACACTACAAAGGTCACCAAAAGGTATATTTTTAATTAATGGTGCAGGTTGAAAGCTCCGGGCATGAAGAATACTATTATGTGCCTGTTGGTTTGCTATAAAGTGTGGTCACTAATCTATGGGCCTCTATACGCACTAGTACGTCCACAAATTGTGGTGACTAGACTTGTCCCTACTTCATCATCCAGAGATGTTTCTTAAGACAGCAGAATGTCTGTGGTAGGCTTCTCATTGATGCATCAGTGTGCCAATTAGTGTTTTTTCTGAATTGGTAATGATGGATATAGTGATTTGCTTGGTGTGAAATTCCTTACAGTGAATTTAAAGTTATGATTTCGTGGCTGCTTCTGGTTGGAATGCTTTATTTTTCCAGTTTGTGAGCATGTCGGACCATAAACAGTAAATACTGTTAAAGATATATTATTAATTAGCAATTTAAATAATAACCATCTGCCCTCCGAATCAGTTTCTTGAGAAATAACAGAACATTTCAATTTTTTATGACATAAAATAATCACCCTATTTTTCTTAGTGGTCGTAGGAGACACTAAGGGCCAATTCCGATTCGGGCCGGAAATCTCTCCGACCGAGCCGGAGCCGGAGAGATTTCTGACCGAATCGGACCCGTGCAGCCCGACCGAACGAGTACGATGCGTCCGTATGCTATCGTACTCGAAGTCGGTCGGACTCCCATTGAAGTCAATGGGAGCCGGTCGTACAACGCGTACGCGGGCTCCCATTGCCTCAATGGGTGCGAGGCAAACAAGGGCGCCCCCTACAGCGGGTACGCGGCGAGCGACTCGCGCCATACACGCACAGGTAGGGGGACCCATGGGTCCCCCTGTGTGCGACTCGCGCGGCTACGCGTACAGGGGTCCGACACGGACCCCCGGAGTATGGCTCCGACTGCTCTTTCGAGCCGGACGGCGCATGTCGGTCGGACTGCTCGCGGCGCGCATCGTACTTACCCGGCCGGGGAACGTCTCCATTGCGTGGTGCGAGTCGTGTCCGAGCGAGTCGGTCGGTGCGGTTAGACCCGGGAACGAGTCGGTCGGAGCGGTTGGGACGCCCGAACGAGTCGGTCGGCGATTTCGCATCGTACTCGCTCGTCCTGACGCGCGTACGAATCCGTCGGGAAATAGGGCTCCGAATCGGATCCGGTTATGCCGAATCCGATTCGGAGCCCTACCGGCCGAGATCGGAATCGGCCCCTACGACTACACAAACACAATTCCATTTGAGTTTCAACGCCTCTGTCTCCGTCAAATGGGTTTCTTGTAACAGAACTAAGTCAGGAATGTATGAGGCTAAATGGGATAATATTCTTGCTCTTTATAGGTTTAATAAAACCTTTCACATTCCAAGAGATAACTCTGAATGTAGAAGGAATGAACTAGGTATAGAACAACACGATCATCAGCGATGAGAAAGGATGAATAAAATAGTGAAGAAAGAAGTTTAAAGGATGAAAAATACAGTAAGATCAGTAAGAGAAGAATTAGCGAAGGAGAATAAGAAAGAAGGAAAGGGAATGAGTAAGGAGATAAGAGAAGACAGTACATGTCACACATATAATGACGACTGTAATGCCTACCTTCAAAGGAAAAACAAGCAAACAACAAGGACCAGCGACGGACAGTAAAGACGGCACATCCAACAGAGGGAGACACACCAAATTGGGAGATCAAAAAAGAATAGGGAACGGCTCTGTAAGGATTCCGGATGATCTGCAATGATGGTAAGAACAAAGAGAAGACAAATGAAGATGACTTAATATAAATACATCCATCAAAATATAACCCGTATAGAAAGCAAAAAATGAAGATTAGAGTAAAATTATCATAAAACTCTCAAATCCTCAGAGACTGTCATATAAGAGTCAAGTTATAGAAGAGAGGCCAGCTGTATCCATGGAGGCCGTAGAGTGTGAATGAAGACATTTTCGAAGATCTGTAGGGTCTTCAAAAGTAGAGGTGCGGTTCTGAAAAGTCACTCTAAAACAATCATGGATGAAATAAACCATAGCGTGCACCCAAGGTACGAAGAGCTGGTCTGAACTCGAGGAATTCCTTCCCCTGTTTAGCCTTTACTGTGGAAACTCCCTGGGATAAGAACAATTTGGCACCATACCAAATTAATTATATTTTAAGTTTGGCCACATTTAAAACATGTGAAAGGTGAGCAAATTTCAAAAATAGGGGGATTACACAATGGGGCTTTGCAGGAGCGGATGAAGAAGAGAGACGAGGACCCATCCTGTGGGCACGCTGGATATTCAAAGACACTGACGCAGGGACATCCAGAAGTTTTGGAAGAAAAGAGGCGAAGAAGAAGGTCACAGGGTCATCTCCCTCAACACCCTCTGGAAGGCCATACAAGCGAAGGTTGTTGCACCTATTTCTCTTTTCAAGATCCTCAGCAGACTTCTTTAAGAGTATAACATAATTCTCCAGAGATAAAACTCTTGTAGAGATGTCTTGAAGATCACTGACATGCTGTTCAATGATCGAGTTAAGAACAGTGCTTAATTTGTAAAATATGAAGTGCAGGTGCTCAAATGTTTGTTGGAGGCCACACCTACGTTTCTCCAGCCCCACCCATTTCCTCCACTGGCTCCGCCCACTTACTCTATTAGCTCCACCCACATCCTCAACTGGCACTTCTAAAAGTCAGATGTAATACCCGATATGACTAAAAAGTACCAGTGATCCTGCGCAAATTACCTTAGCTTCCCTGGCCTTGGGCCCATATTAGCCCTGATTACGAGCTGGCTGGTGTTTTCCGACCCCTGCACAAACTCGTTTGCAGGGGTCGGGATTCCAAGATGGTTGGTATTTCCAACTCTGTTAATTACTGGGTGCCATATGCAAAGTGGAAACGGGGTGCTTTTTTCCCAAATGTGGATTTTGGTGCAGGCATCAAAACGCGCATGATTTTCCCCAAAACTCCGAATGGTTATTATTTATCGCAGGGGTGAATTTTAACCCTACAGTGTGGGATTTTATGGAGAGGGCTATATAGTACCTTCTCCTCCGACCAACTCGAAATCACGGCTTTAAAAATGTATGTGCTGTTCAAAAGCATAAATTAACCCATGACGCACCACCCGCTTAAAAAACAAACCCCACCGTTTACCATGATTATCGGCGTAATATGGACGTTGATGGGTACATCCATTAAAGGATGAACAATCTAACACAATAAAATATTTAGACTGACAGTTTTCATTCACTTTGCCTCAAATACTAATACCTCCACAAAGCATGCACAACTACTTCTTCGAAACTAAGGGAATAAAGACAGGAATTCCGAGGTCTCAGAGAATATAACACCAAGGATTCATATATTAGAAATAAATACTATTTAAGTGGACAGAAAAAAACCACGTTCCAGGTTGTGTGATTAAACCTTAAAACATGAAAGTAACTTCTCTTTGACTAGACCCAGAAATATGGAAAGAGCGCCACCATAATTCATTGCTTAAAATTACCTGCAAAGCCGAAATTCGTCTTTTTAGCAGGGCACGCGCTGTGCTTTACTAGACGAGTTCATTGCCGTGTGGTATCGTCACTAAGCAATGAATGGTCCATAACATTTCTAGCAGACATGATGGCTGTGTGCCACACAGAACGATGGGTTCATGCGCCTGCAGAGGAAATCTGTGTGCAACGTTCATGACGTACGTTCTATTCCGTGCTCAGATGTCCACCCTTACTGGGACAATATAATGAGTACCAACCCTCTTAATTGTAGTAGCAGCTGTTACTTAAGAGCATGTTTTCCAGATTCTTCGTATTTAAGAGGGGCAAATAAAAGAGAATGAGTTTGATTGGTTTAAGGCGTATCGAGCTTCCCCAGTCACTGACAATCGTGGCATTTTTTCTGTAACAGAGTGGAGAAAGCCTTTTTGGGCTGAACTTCCTGTAGGTCATTAAAAAGAACACTTATAGTCAAAATGGCAGTTTTTTAGTGTGACTAAAGAACTTACCCTTACATTAGTGCAATAATTTGTGTTTGAATCTGGATGTTTTCAATGAAAGGAAATGGTCGAAATGAAAATACTTTTATATATTTTTTAAAGAAACATTATCATAGAGACTGTTTTATTCAAAATACACTGCTTGACATTCTGTTTACTTTAATTTGAAACCATTGTATTTTAATTCCTGGCTAACATTCGAGTGCTACATAAATCTTACTGTTATAGGATATAGAAATACATGTTGTGAATTAACAATCTTGTACATCCCAAAGTGCTCAAGAAACTATGTAGGTACATTATTCATGCCCTATTTTTGCTTTTTATCACGTTTGATTGAAACGTCATTTATATGTAACTTGAAATGCATTGCATTGATTTTCGATCAAACCTATTCCATCAGTTTGTTTTTTGATCAATAGTCACCAAAATAATTAATATGTTGCTTTCATATGACCACCAAGTAGATAGGAGCGTGTTTGATATTGGTAAATATGCATCTCCTTTCTTTCATGTGCCTTTTCAGTTTATTAGAAAAACATAATCTTAACCCAATATTTTTTCTATATGACCTTTGCCAAAACAAAATAAGACTTTATGTGTAAGCTGGCGCTCACCATTGTACACAAATAATGTGAAATTATGCTATTTTGTTCATGGTTTTCATGAATTAATGGCCAGTTGCATTTTAACATGTTTTAACATTTTTCTGCATTTATAAATATGCTAAATAAATGCATCAAGTGATACCCAACTCAAATACGCATTTGCAATTTTAAAGGCAGAATGGCAATTAAGAGCCCAGCCACAGTCTGCACAGGGGAAGTGGCCTGGGGCAGCCGATGATGAATTGCACACCATTTAATCGTCAAAGTCACCGTCCAGAGCAGAGGCGTAAGGGGAGCATGGTTTGCAATGACGAGCATTACCAGATCTTTCCCCATAAGAGAAGTCAGTTGGTTTCTTCCATCCAGCTCTGCCTGCTACTTCTAATTTCTTTAACGCCTATCCTCTTTTTATAAGGGTTTCATCTCAGAGACAGGTGGGTGCTGGAAATGTGTGGAGGGGGCGGGGCTCGCTTTTACAGCGAGAGTAAGTGAGACATCGGAGGGTAGAAAGGGGGCTATGTGAGTGGACTAGACATGTACCAGGGGAGGGATTTCTCAGGTATGAGAAAGAGAAGGGAAACAAAGAAATACAACTGCCTATGGGGTTAGTTTAACCAGGGTGTGCTGAGTGTGGACACCACAGCTCCCTATGAGAGTGACAAGCACACAGCGATTCCATTTGACAACAGGGCAAGGGACCTGAATCCGCTCATTTAGGATGAGGCGAGCCCATTTCCTGTTGGGAAGGGGGCGCCTGTGAGAAAGTGCCCTTTTTCTGCATGGTTGCCCCCACTTTTTGCTGAATTGCTGATGTGCTTTGACTGAGTGTGCCCTGGGCACCTGCTAATCAGGTACGCAGGGCCTATGTTCTTTCCCTAAAACTGCATTGAAGCCTAAACCCAATTGGCATCTCTGGCCACAGGTCAGCCCCTGGTAAATGGTACCACAGGTACCCAGGGCACTGTGACCAGAGAAGGCCTCTAAGGGCTGCAGCACTTATTGTGACACCCTTAGAGGTCCTGTACCCTTACACACACACACTACCTTTGCAGGCTGCGTGTTTTGGTGCAGAACAAAGTGAAGAGTCGACATGGCACACATCTCTGTGTGCCATGCCTACAACCCACTGCCCTGACATAGATCAGTCACCCCTCTAGCTGGGTGCACTATACCAGTGGTGAGGGTACAGGTGCATGAGCCCTGTACCCCTACAGTGTCTAAGTTCATTCTTAGACATTGTAAGTGCAGTGCTGCCATTAAGAGTATATGGTGCTGGGAGTTTGTCATTACGAACTCCACCGCACCATAATGGCTACACTGAAAACTGAGAAGTTTGGTATCAAATTTCTCAGCACATTAAACCCACTCTGATGCCAGTGTGGGATTTAATGGAAAAATGCACACAGAGGGCATCTTAGAGATGCCCACTGACAACTAACCCACCACTAGTGTCCAGGCTGAGTGGCTGCTTTCACCTGCCACCACCAGACATGTTTTTGGACCCCTGGGTCGAGAGCCTGCTGCTCTCTGGGGCCTGAAACAATGCACATCCTGAGGATGTGCAGGGTTCACGAAGGGGAAGCTTCAAAGGCTTGCTGCCTTTGTGAGCTTCCCCAGGCCACTTGCTGCTTTCAGCAACTGGTCCCCACTGGTTCTGACCCCCACTTTGGGCGGGAGAACTGGCGGAAAAAACAAGTGAGGAAGAGAGGTGTGCCCACCTCTGCCAACTCCACCCCTCAGGTGGGGGAGGCGAGGTGAAACACAACTCCCAGTCCCCGCCATCTTGCAGATGGGGGGACTCAGCCAACCAGGGACAGGCTCATGCCCCCTCCCACTGGAGGGTGGCATAATAGGGGTGTACCCACCCTAGGAAGGGACCCATTGGTTCCTGCCTTTTACCTACCTGTAACGCCCCTAAATTTAGTATTTAGGGGCACCGCTGAACCTTGCTTCCTCAGACAAGAAGAAACTACAAGAAGAAGAAGGACCGAACAGCCGTGCAGCCGTGGCCATCCGGTGAGGGGACCACTCTGTCTTGTAAAAGAGGGTTGGGAGAAGCCTCTCCAAGAACCCAAACAAGATATTGGTGACTCTGTGCTTGGCCTAAGGTACAGAATGGCTGAGTACATGGAAAAGGCACTCAAAAATCTTGAGGCCAGCCAGGAGCTTCAGAAGCACTGGTATGACCAAAAAGCTGCATTGGTTGAATTTCAACCTGGGCAAAAGATGTGGGTTTTGGAGCCAGTGGCACCAAGGGCACTCCAGGACAGATGTAGTGGCCCTTACCTTATCCTAGAAAAAAAGAGTGAAGTCACCTACTTGCTTGACCTGGGCACAAGCAGGACACCCAAAAGGGTTATCCATGTGAACGGCCTGAAGCTCTTTCATCACAGGGCTGACATCACCATGCTGATGGTGACTGATGAGGATCAGGAGACAGAGAGTGAACCTCTCCCTGACCTCCTCTCATACAGCCCAAAAGATGGGTCAGTGGATGGAGTTGTCTTTTCAGACACCCTCTCTGCCCAACAGCAAACTGATTGCAAGCAAGTCTTGCAGCAGTATGCAAAGCTCTTTTCCTTGACCCCTGGTCAGACAAATTGGTGTACCCATGATGTGGACACTGGTGACAGTTCACCTGTCAAAAACAAAATCTATCGACAGTCTGATCAAGTCAAGGAAAGCATCAGAGCTGAAGTCAGCAAGATGCTGGAGTTAGGGGTTATTGAACCCTCTGAGAGCCCCTGGGCCAGCCTAGTGGTTCTAGTCCCCAAACCTCATCCTCAGGGTGGAAAGAGAGAAATGAGGTTCTGTGTGCACTATAGAGGGCTCAACTCTGTCACCAAGACAGATGCTCACTCTATGCCAATAGCAGACGAGTTGATAGACAAATTGGGTGCAGCCAAATTTACCTTTGACTTAACTGCAGGGTACTGGCAAATTGGAATGGCCCCAGGAGCAAAGTAAAAGACAGCATTCTCCACACCTGGTGGGCATTATCAGTTTACTGTTATGCCCTTTGGTTTAAAGAATGCCCCTGCCACCTTCCAGAGGTTGGTGAATCAAGTTCTTGCTGGATTGAAGTCCTTTAGTGCAGCTTATCTAGATGATATTGCTGTCTTTAACTTCACCTGGCAGGATCACCTGATCCACCTTGGGAAGGTTTTAAATGCCCTGCAAACTGCAGGCCTAACTATCAAGGCATCCAAATGCCAGATAGGGCAGGGAACTGTGGTGTACTTGGGCCACCTTGTTGGTGGAGGCCAGGTACAACCCTTACAGCCCAAGATCCAGGCCACCGTGGACTGGGCAGCTCCAACAACCCAAACTCAAGTCAGGGCATTCTTTGGCTTGACTGGGTACTACAGGAGGTTTGTGAAGAGATATGGGTCCATTGTGGCTCCCCTCACAGAACTCACCTCCAAGAAGATGCCCAAAAAGGTAAACTGGACAGTTAGTTGTCAAAAGGCTTTTGACACCCTGAAAGAGGCTATGTGCTCAGCACCAATTCTCAAAGCTCCAGACTATGCCAAGCAGTTCATTGTGCAGGCTGATGCCTCTGAGCGAGGGATAGGAGCGGTCCTATCCCAGACCAATGATGAAGGCCAAGACCAACCTGTCAGAAGGCTTCTCCCCAGGGAGCAGTGTTGGAGTGCCATTGAGAGGGAGGCCTTTGCTGTGGTTTGGTCCCTGAAGAAACTGAGACCATACTTGTTTGGTACTCTCTTCCTAGTTCAAACTGATCACAGACCTCTCAGATGGCTAATGCAAATGAAAGGTAAAAATCCTAAACTGTTGAGGTGGTCCATCTCCCTACAGGGAATGGACTTTGTAGTGGAACACAGACCTGGGACTCCCCATGTCAATGCAGATGGACTTTCCAAGTTCTTCCACTTAGAAAATGAAGACTCTCTAGGGAAAGGTTAGTCTCACCCTCTTTCGTTTGGGGGTGGGGGTTGTGTGACAAAAGTGCCCTCTTTCTGCATGGTGAGTGGGGGATGCGAGGTGAACCACAACTCCCAGTCCCCGCCATCTTGCAGATGGGGGACTCAGCCAACATGGGACAGGCTCATGCCCCCTCCCACTGGAGGGTGGCATAATACGGGGTGTACCCACCCCAGGGAAGGGACCCATTGGTCCCTGCCTTTTACCTACCTGTAACGCCCCTAAATCTAGAATTTAGGGGCACCGCTGAACCTTGCTTCCTCAGACAAGAAGAAACTACAAGAAGAAGAAGAAGGACCGAACAGCCGTGCAGCAGCTAACAAGAGGAAGACGCCCACTGACTTGGCCCCAGCCCTACCGGCCTGTCTCCCCTCGAACCTGCTCCTGCGAAATCCCGGAGTGTCCTGCAGCCAGCAACCTCGAAAACCCCAGAGGACCTGCCTGCTTTCAACCCCAAAGACTTTGTCTCCTGCGAACACCGGATTTGCTCATCTGCAATCTCTGGCTCCGGCCGGACACCGCGAATCCGCACCACTCTGCACCTGCCATCCAAGGCCCGAGCTCGGGTGGGCAAACACCACGAGGAGGTCCCCCGGCGATCCTGACCCGAGATCCGGCGACTCCTGACCTGCCTCAAGCCTCCAGCCGATGCCTGCAGCCTAAATCCGGAAGGTCCCCCAACCACGACCAGGAGGTGGTAAGAAGATCCGACCCCAAAAGGCACCCCTGCACCCGACGCCCCACGGCCTTGGGTGCCCAAACCGACGGTGCCTAACCAACCCCTAACTTCCCAACTTACCTCTCGAAGTGGTGGTCACACCCAGAAGACCTTCGTTCCCAACCCTGCAGTGCCTTTGCAAACCGGAGGTTCCCCTTTGAAAACAACAGGGTGCCCGACGTCAAAACAGCACCCTGCGCCCGGCCGCCCTAGTGCCGCTGAGGGTGCACCTTTGGTGCTACTTTGTTTCCCCATTTGCCCTGAGCTAAAGTCCAGAATCTTTGCTCCCACACCCAAGTGGCCTGCTTGCCAGCAGCCACCAACCGGAAGCCCCTTATCCCCCATTGGACCTCAGCACTCTGCACCCGGCCACCCTAGTGCCGCTGAGAGTGTAACTAGAGTGCATCCTTGACCCTGGGGGACCCCTGAGTCTAACCCCAGAACCTCAACTCCCACTAGTAAATACTTACCTCAAAACCGATAACACTATTTTCCTCCATAGGATAACATTGACTGTTTTTCTGTGAAAAGTTTCCAAGTGTGGAATTTGAAAACCTAAAGAAATTCTCTAATATTGTACTGTTTAACAAAAACGATTTTACTTACCTGTTTACAGGAAATGTACCAGAGTAGTATCCAGGTATACTACTCTGAGTTAGAAAAAGTAATCCAAGAGTAACTTACCTGTAATCTTACTGAAAATCCCATTCAAAGTCTATGTATTGTATTCTGAAAAGCATTACATGATCAGTAACACCACTGTAATCAAATCAAAGTACATTTACAATTGCAATCCAAACTGTGTTACAATCTGTATATTTACCTCAAAGTACTTATCACTTACCTGTGCCAGGCTTGCTTGGTTCTAGGAAATCAAATAACTAAAAGAATATTTTTATACAAAAACAATTGGTCTGAAGTTCAGTCTTTGAGTGTGTGAATTCATTTGCTGACTGAGTGTGTACAACAAATGCTTAACACTGTTGTCTGATACTGCCTTACTGCTCGACCACACTACCACAAATAGAGAGTGAGGTGCTATCTAACTTTACCTCTGCCTACCTTTGGGGTTCCACTGGACTCTGTGCACACTATACCTCACCTTGGTATAGTATATACAGAGCCAGCTTCCTACAGCGCCCTGGGTGGGCTTCTGAAGACCCCCCTCCTCCCGGGGGAGGGGAAGGGGGATCCAGCATTATTGGCTACCCCAGCCTGCAGTCAGTACCCCTTTTCCCACAGCTCTCACACAGGTTCTCTTCCCACTACAGACCCAGATGCCAAGAGTTTAGCCAGACTCAGAATCTTTCACATGAGAGGCTAATAATTCAGTAATCGTGGAGATACGATGGCACCCAGGATCATTCTCACTCAGGCGACAACTTTCAAGTAAGCGCTTGAGAGACAAACTGTGACATTGACGCCTTTCACTCAAGGGCCATCCAAGCTCGCCTCCGCCCATTCCTGTGATTAGGAGCACCCTCACTGCCTACCTTATCTGATTAGACCTGGGCCTGGTGCTGCTGCTGTCTGCCCTCAACGTCGACGAGCTGACTTGAGTGACTCGTGGGGTGCGGGTGTGTTCGGGCGTGGCAATCTTAAAATAATCAGAGCACGCTGCCGCACAGCCCCTACCCCCGCAGAATCAAAATCCAGCCCAATCAGTGTCCCGCCCACCGGCAACACTGTACTAAGGGCCTGCCATCAACATAGCATAAACAGTACTGCATATTATTCTCCTCTTGGCTCCGGCTCAGTCTCACATTCACAACACTTCACTGGGACTCACTCGGGAGACGAGAAGAACACTCAGCACCGACTCCGAGTCCAGTAGTGAGGTAAGTATACCATTATTATCAAGGCAATATATGACGTGCAGCAGATGTGTGTGTACACCCGGACCTGATAATTAAGTGCTGGTGCTAAGCACCGGAAAGCACCGGCACCAATTAAGCACTGGTGAAGACCACTTAGTATCCAGAACTTGTAGGTGTATATTTGTTTCCTCAATAACTGGTCTCAAAGCACATATTTCCTCCAAGACAGTGTCCAAAGATACAGGTAAAGCAGACTTCGGCGGAGAAGGAGGGTCTTGTTTAAGCCTTTTGTTAGCAGAAGAGGGTGAATGCATTTTTGATGGCACAATGGACACAGATGCTGTCCTGGAAGAGTTAGATTGAGCCATATTGACAGAATTTTGCAAAACATCCATGGGGGGGGGTAAGGAAGGAGGGCTCGACACAGGCAAACCAGCAGTAAGCCTTCTATTTTAATGTGATAGATTTAGTTCTGCCCATGAATAAAGAAGATACTTTTAGCCCAGCATCAGCATAGCATAGAATCTCAATAAAATCTCCTTTGAATAAAAATAGAAATAAAAAAAGTCCAGTGGTGTGGGTCTTTAAGTACAGCTAGAGGAATCCAAACTGTATTGAGGAAAAATCCCAAAAGCCAATAGGATAAACAGGGAAAAAGCAGTACCTTCCATCCATAGCTGAAAGGAAACCCTCCAGTCAGGGAGAAAAACATAATGGCGGCCAGAAGGCTGCAATCTATGTCCCTCGATGTTTTATGCAGCCAGAAGCAGGAAGGAGAAATTGGTAGACAGCCTCTTGTTCAGGGAGAGTTATGCTGCAAAAGACTCCCCATTGAAGCAGTAGAGAGGCTCTGGAACCGCTGAAATTGGAACTGCCTCTCCCGACGCAGTGCGGAGCTCCGAGCTCAGGTGGCCATCTTGAAAGGTGCTGCACGCGCGCCCCCTATCTATAAGGTTTTAACTAAATGTATAATGCACTGTTGTTGATATTAGGCTGTTGTGAATATTTAATATCTGCTAGTGCTGTGTTGGGCATAGGTGCTTACAGGAGTCAGTACATGGTTAATAAGGTGTTTCACAGGATATAGGGAACACAATTAGGATCGTGCTTTACCAAAGCGTAGTGACTTGCAGTATGATCAGAGGTCCTCAATATTCAGTTTTTTACCCTGCTACTTTCAAACTGCATTTTTGGGGTTTACTAAATTGTGGGATCACCAGATCCAGGATAGGGTGTCATTAATGGTAGCCAAAAGTAGCTGTTGGTGTCATTAGTTTGCCATTTGGAGCCTCTTGAAATGCCCTTGTTACCCAGGATCGTAGGGGTCATGAATGTAGTTACAAGAACAGAAAGGAAACAGGACTATGAAATGAGCTGTACAACTTTGTAAAATGTTTTCCAGCTTCGCCAAGTTCTGTGCTGCACAAATTGTGTATTTTTTTTTAACAGAATGAACTGGCCTCGACCACCAGGGGGACTTTGCAGGGTAGAAAAGGACAAGGGACATCAGCCACCTGCCTTTCTTCTTGGTGGCGCCCTGCATCAATCCTTTCTTCCCTTTCGGGAAGTCCCAGGCTTAAGCTTCTGAGAGCAGAGTAAGGGAATAACACTGCGGAGCAGCCACCATTGTGTTTCTATGCTGCTGACATGGAAACATAAATCTGCAACCTGATGCCCCAGCTAGGTTTGACCCAGCTGCCTATGACTACACCTCCCTTCACACTTCTTTGTAAAGTACAAAATTCTCCCAATTTCTCCCAAGAGTCTTTTTTACAATCTGGAGATTCCACTTGTATCCTTTCCTTACTTCTCAGCAGTAAGTTGAGGAGCTAGTGGTAGGATACAAAGTCAACCCTGTGATGTATTTTGTGTCAATGGGTACATCATGTCCCTTCAGTTACGTCAGGCATGTTGGTGAATCGATGGCCGTGGGCACCCGACTCCTCTCCAGCAAAATTACAATTGTTATTGGGTAAAGGAGGAAGATTAAACATGTCAATTTTTGTGTTGGTTTATTTAATTATGTTTATCTTTTGTTGTTAGGGAAAAATAGTGGAATGAAGTTGAATATTTTCTTGGCTTGCATGACCTCATTTTACTTTTTATCATGTTGCTTGCTACATGCTTGTCTGTGTCATGTGGACCATAGGCAGCACACTACAGAGTGGGCAGCAGGACCCTGAAGACACCAGCTGACTGCTGGGAAATTAGACACCACTTGCCTTCATGGGAACGAAGGAAAAGGAAACGATTACAAAAGGAGCACTCTTGGGGCAGTGTTGGTGAATCGACGTCCATGGGCCCCAGACTTTTTCCAGCGAAATTACAATTGTTATAGAGTAAAGGAGAAAGAATAAACATGTACATTTTTGTGTTACTTTATTTTAATATGTATGGAGACAGAGAACAACACAGGGAGAGGAAGGTCCACTATGGAGACACCTTGAAAACACATGCACTTGGATGGAGGGCTTAACGTTAAAGGAAAAAAAAGTCATGAGAAGCAAGCACTAGAAGCAGAGGTGCTAGCCATTCAAAGAGATTGTAAAGAGACAATGCTCCATGGGAGGGACGCCACAAGATTGACAAGAAGCATGAAAATGTGAGTGACAAGAAAAGCCAACTAATGGTAAGCAATAGGCCGGCTCTGGGTGCCTCTATGTTGTTGGTAAGCCACAATATGCCTCGCAACAGACTGAGAGAGCATGGGCTCTCTAGTGGACTCCACCTAAAAAAGTAACAGGGAGGATTCTGTTGTTTGGTAGTGTAACTTCAAAGTGTCTGTGTCATGCGAAGGGTGCAGTATCCTAGTGACCCTTGGGCGAAAAGAAAGCATAGCAGACTATGCACATCAAACCAATACATGCCAAAATGGCAACTTACATATACATGTTTATGTATTTAAAGGCTTATGCTTTGATTGTTGCCTTCTAAGGTTAAATAACTCATGTTTACGTTCATTTTTATAGTGGCTGGTGGTAGAAACCTACAGTGCGAACTAATATCTGCGGAACAGCAATATAATTCATGATATAGTTGCAGAGGCAGCATAATAATTGATGTTTGAACAAACTTGCTAATAGGTACCAAGTACTAAGTTTCATGGTTGAAAAACCTGGTTAAAGCTTTGTCTGATCCTATACAGAAAGCAAAAGCTTCTCCATTCCTTCCTGGATTAAGTACCAAATACAAATAATTCTGCTGACAAATACAGTCTGCCAGATCAAGTCAGCAGGATACATATATCCAGCCAATTTATTTCGGGAACAGCAACAGAGTTAGAATTGAAAGGAAACTCAAATGCCTTGCTGCTGTTTTTCTGTAGAAAACTGGAATGAACGAGGTGAACTTTATTCATCAGCTATTTCCTATACTCACATACTGTACAAAGGATGCAGTGAATTTTCAGGATACAATTCAAGTGAAATTTTAATAGCCGACATAACATTTTGGCTCCTGCAAAAGCCAACCTATTTAGAATGAATCATTGCAAAAAAATGCAACACATGAAAACTACTTTTTACAATGATGCTTTCCCACAAAATATTTACTTTTATACAATAAATGGAAACAAATTATTCTCATATGGTACACTTCTGTAAACTGCTTAGAAATACACAATTGATCTATGTCACATTGGAACGCTTCCCCTGTACCTGCAACACAAAATGAACCTGCTTCAGTTCTGAAAATTGTTCAGGTTGCTATGGCTTATTACATTCAAATGTTGAAAGGTGGAAGGCTGGCTCATTGAGCTGAATGTTCCCTCTGACAATGTCTTTTGGAGAACACGAGGCCATATGCTGGCCTCAGTCCTTCCCAGTAGGTGACCAGAGCACTATAAATCGGCCATCTCTAATTTACACCTATTGGCTTCTCATTATGAGTGGCCTGGAAAGTGGTCCAGTATTTCTACACACAGTTATCAATACCAGGGATACCGGTAACTCCACGAGTGGGGAACATCTCACCAATTATGAAGTTATGAGTTGAAACCTGAGGTTCTACTAAGAAATGAGGAATTGCTGATTCTGGATCCGACTAACTGCTGTTACTGGCATCATAGAAATTAAGAGGCCAGTTCTAATTAGGGCCTGGTGTGAAGTGCTATATTGAAAAACTATTATTATAATTACTTCATTTATAAAAGGAATCCGCTTCCTCCTATTCCACTGCAAAACTGGTCTTTATATTTCAAAATCCAGACAGTATTATGTTTTTGAAGCTTAAAAAAGTGCATTTATTATGTACTGGTCAATCAAGTTTTCATGAAATTTCACAGTTACCAAATACATCTCTGGAGAACAGATGCACTGATTCTAACTCTGAACCAGCTCTTGGAGGCGCACCCAAGAAGGCCATCTAGCAACAGAAGTCTCCTTGATGCTATGCAAAGGTACATATATTACTACAATGCCTGACTGCATTGGTGCTCTTTTTCACTTCTGTCCTGATGCCCGATGTGTCTTTGTTCACAGTGTGTAAGCTATGTGGCCTAAAGAAGGAATCCTTTAGGCGTGCTGGGCTTGGATTGGCATCACACACCAGCATGAGATCTATTGCCAGAGCACACTTGCCTTGGATGGTCCGGCAGGTTTCTTCTTTCCAAACCCCCTAGGGCTCAAAAAGAGTGCCTTTTTTATCAGCAGTAACAATGGTCACCTCTCAGGTGGCAGCCACAAGTGGCCAGAAGCTGGGCAAATTAGTGAGGGGGTGACATTAACAAGTTAATTGGTACCCATTTTTCATCTGGCTTAGCAGAGCAGTTAACTGCAAGATCTATTGTTAAACGTTTTTCAAAATATAGAGAGTGGGCTTTGGCTTCATCCAGAGGAGTATTTCTCTCTGACCTCACACCGCTGACCGTTGTTGGGTGTTATCATTCTGCCTCCTATGGAGTGCTTGCATTGCCATGCATGTACTTGAAAGCGTGTGCTGCTTATTTGTGGTTGCAAAACATTCATACATGGGGTTGCGGTCGCTATTAGGAAGGGAACGCCCCTTCCTAATAGCGACTCGCAATTCCTAAATATTTATATATTTATTTGCGACTCGCTATTTAGGAATTGTACATAGCCCTATCACATTTTGCATGAGCAAACGGGTCGCAAACCCGTTTGCGCATGCAAAATAGGGTCGTACATCTGGCCCCTAATTTCTTATTTTGATCTTGAAGGACAGCTCACTGGAATACATTTGTTCCATCCAGATTTGAATTGGAGTTTTTAAAATTTAGACCGCTGGCGATAGTTTTACTCAATATGTCTTGGGCTCGTTTTTTAGTGGAGGTAAAATCACAATATTGGAGAAAACTGAATTTCCATTATAAACCTATGGCATTTGGTGCAATATTAAGATATAACTGAGTTCAAGAAGATCAAAAGGAGTGTTAAGGAAACTTACAGCGTGGTCAAGATAACCAATAATGATCGTATAAAAAAGAAGGGACATGTCTGAGGTATGTTAAAGTATTCATTTGATGGCAGGGGAACATAAAAAACCCAAACCCACATGGGTGGCCAGCATTGGTATTATCCTTCTTAGATTGGTATTTTTTCACACCACTGCTGAATGTTTAATCTCATATAAATTTTGCATATATTAATGTGACAGTGCTGGACCAATGTCAGGAACAGCTGCAGGCTGGAAGCATATGCCATTTCACATGCAAAACTGCAGAGTGGGTTCTCTTTAATAGTACAACCTTCCAAGACGACCACTAAACCCCATTCCATTATGTCCATTCTTATGATCAGTACCTATTTCTGCTATCAGACACCTCTTTCCTATCAGCTGGTTCCTGTTCGACCAGTGTATATAAAAGGTCTTTAATCAGCCTAACAATGTGCCACAGCCCCTCTTAATTGCGCTTTCTACACATGTGCTTAGATACTAACTTGGCCCTACATCAACAATTCTTCTTCAGTCCTTGCAGCTGATGTTCTGCTCAAGTGATGGAGTGTCCAGACAGACTCATGGGAGCAGTCACCTCTTCTACAGATCCTCTGATTAGAGAGAAAGGATGACTCCTATGTTGTAACTTGACAGATAAGAGTGAGCATGCATTGCTTGTTCAAGAGGAGTATTTTGACTGCTCAATATCAGAACACATCAATTTGTTGGAAACCTAGACAAAAAGATCGGTGATGAGTCAAAGTCTTCGAAGGAGATAGGTGATAAACAGATTTGTTTGAGGCTTTTGAATTATTAGGAAAAGTGATCATAGGACTTACATCAGCAACCAACATGATGAGCACCGCACAATCAGGTCATGCACACCTTTGCTTGGTTTGTAGGTGAATCGAGATACCAACAATCACATCTGAGGAGAGCAACAGGTGGATGATTGTTCAGGGTCAAACAGGCATTAACTGTGCTTCTTCAATATGGCCATTATCAGATATTTAGTATAAGGCTGAAATCCAAATGAGTTAAACAAGGCAATATGCAGGTAAAGTCTAATCCTAATAGTAAAATGATCTTAACAACAGGTTATCAAGCAAGCATCTTTGCACTTTGTGTTGGAAAGTCTTCATAGATGTATAAAGACTTCAGAGTTCATGATGAAGCCAGAAGAGAGACCAGGCTGTCAGAGGTAGTAGTCCATACATTCTACAGGTAAATTTATTGAAATGCTTGAGCAGGGGGAAAATGCGATAAGATGGCAGCCTGCCTGTTGATTTTTGCGCTGCCTTTTTTGATTTACTAACACCTTCATTGTCAGCTGTTTGTGATGAAGTTGGTATATTTCACAACTCCATGATGCCCTATTATCTAAGAATGATAAGAACATGTTAAATCGTGTTTCATATTGTCCCTTGTGGATGCTGAGGACCAGGATAGTAGTATTATATAACTGGGCCCTAATTTACAAATGTTTCACAGCATCACAGCAACCAAATTTGCATTGCTGTGTTGCACAAGGGAGAGAACACAGTGCAGGACCATATCAAGAAAGATTGACCTGATGCAGGTCTCATCCCACGCACGGGTGCACAAACAGCTGCCTTACACGACGAACATTCGTGCACCATGTGCGAGGTTAGTGTGTACTGTCCAGCATAAGATTTGTACTGGAGGCATACCCTTCCAGAACAAATTCCCAGGAGTAGACATTCCTATGCATAGATAAACTCAGAAGGTTCCATGCATTGAATCTGTAATGTACAACTCAGCAAACATACAATGTTTTTTTTTTGTTTGGATAAAAGATTACATTTCCCCTTGTTTGCACCTACTTCAGGTAGCTGTTAGCTTTTGACGCAAAGCCCAAAAACTAATGTCTACTATTTAAGTGGATTCAATTTGCTTCAAAACCTATGGGTATTTGTGGATCAAGCTTAGTATTGCTTCCTTGATGCAAAGTGACGCGAAGTGTTGCAAATCAGTTTTTGTTCTGTGAAAAGTTTGCTTTTCCAATGCAAAACACCTTTTGTGCTGTTTTAGTAATTAGCATGCACCCCTTTGCACAGTTTTTATCTTGGTAGCGCTGTTGCAAAACCTTATTAAACTTTGTTCTTAGGCATGTCTTGCATATTTTAGTGCCTACATACTATCATATGTTGAGGCAAGACCTGACACCCACAAATCCTTTTTTTTTTTTTGCTGTTTCCACTTCCAACTCCTTCACGAAGGGGACCGGGGCACAGGAGAACCAGGACCGACAGCATGTTTGGCTTAATCATCGGACCTGCTCGACTTCTCTCTCCAATCCACCAACAATGTCCAGACCTTGTCCAGACTTCTGGGGTCACAGGCCATATCCGACTGACTTGTATAGATGATACTCTTGAGGCAGTCAGCTAAAGATGGAGGACTTTCAGATTTCCAAAGCCTACATATCTCCCGCCTCGCCAACAAAACCACATAGAAGATGAACTTAGTAATAACTGTGTTTGTTCGTGCATCTTCATCTTCATTAAGCCCAAAAAATACGAGGCAAGAGCTTACCTTGACCTGTTTGCCAGTTACTTCCTGAAGGAAATTACATACCGAAGCCCAATAGGAAGCAATCTTCGGACACTGCATAAACAGATGCAGGTCATCTGCCGACATAAGCAAACACCTTGGACAGACGTATGTGTTGCCTGTAACCCTTGCTAACTTAGCTGGAGACCAATATACTCTGTGAGTAGTAAACAGATGATTACGTTTAAGCGAAGCAGGTTTCACTATTGCTCGTAAGATGGAAAAGGAATCAAACCAAGCTTGCTTCGGGTCTCCTTCCCCGAGCTCTTCTACCCACAGATTGGAGATTTCACAGTCGACCTTATAGTCTGCCTCTACAAAGGCCCAGTACCAAAAAGAGACTTCCCTTTTCCATTGGTCCATTCTCATCATCTGATCGAGCCTCAGATCATCATCCTCTCCAACCCACTCTTCTGTTGCCCACCAAGAACGTAGTTGATAATATTTCAATCTTGTCAATTGGCCCTTGGTACAATTGCTTAACGCTTCCCAACTCACTAAGCTTGATCCTGTTTGAAGATCTGCCCAGTAACATAGCCCCCAGATTTTAAGGGCTGACTGAGTTGGTCCATCAAGCAGTCGGGGGTACCCGGGGATTCCCAAATTGGAGCCTGTGAGGAATAATATGGGACTCCCAGCCTTTTCCGTACATACATCCAAGTTCTTAAGTCGGACTTCAGAATCTTCAACCTCACCTTTTTAAAAAATGTCGGGTCTCCGTATTTAAACAGGAAGTGACACTGGCCTTGGCAAACATCAGTTAACAATGCCCCGAAAAGTAAACCCATAGGTGACCTATCCGTCTTGTTCGCAAGCATTTGAAAGTTCTTGAAGTGAAAGGCGTGACAATAAACGAGCAGATCCGGTAGGGCCAAGCCTCCTTCCCCCAACCTCCTCCTCAACTTTTTCCAGGCTATCCTAGATCCCTTTGAGGCCCAAATGAAACTACCTATTTTCCCCTGGAGCTTGGTTTTATCCTCTTTCTGAAAGGTTAAAGGAATAGAATTGAAAAGAAAAGTGATTTTGGGAAGGACAATCATTTTAATAAGGTTCACACGACCATATATGTTTAAAGGTAAGTTAGCCCATCTTATCAACAGACTCCCTATCTCCTGGCTAACTTTTTTCCAGTTTGTTCTAGGAACATCCTCAAGTTTCTGTGTAATTAATACACCCAAATAACGCATTTGAGATTTAACCCCCCAACTGCTCTTACCCTGATTCCATTCCATAATTTCGTTTTTTCCGCGTTCACTGTATACCCTGAGATTGAACCAAAGCTCTCTGCCTTTGCCATCAAATCGGGTATTGCGTCCTGGGGGTTAGTGGTATAAAGTATCAAATCGTCTGCATAGAGCCAATTTTGCCACAAACCCAAGGATTTAAAAGGGGAGATAGTGGAATCTGCTCTGATCAAATTTGCAAAAGGCTCTATATACAAATTAAAGAGGAGCGGAGACAGGGGACAACCCTGTCTCGTGCCCCTAGTGATATCAAACCAGTGTGACAGTTCTCCATTCACCAACACCCTTGCCCTAGGGAGATAATAGAGGTTTTGCACAGCCCTCACGATGTTCTGCGGAAAGCCAAAACTTCTTAAGGTCTCCCAAAAATAAGCCCAATGAACTTGGTCAAAGGCCTTAGCTGCATCCACAGCTACTACAGTCAAAGGCAAATTCTGGGCCTCCCCCATGTCTATAACCCCCATCATCAAGAACGTGAGCTCACTAAGCTGCCTCCCTGGTATGAAACCTTTTTGATCTGAGTGAATGACTCCCTTAATAACCCGTGCTACTCTTGAAGCTACTATCCCTGAGAAGATCTTGTAATCTGTGTTCAAGAGCGATACTGCTCATGACGAGACGATTTTCAGCAGATCTTTATTCGGTTTCAATATTAAAGTCACCGTGGCCTCAGACCAAGAACTGGGAGCAGTTTCCCCGTCTATATATATTGCATTAAATAGGTCTTTCAAGACTGGAGCCACTTTATCTATGATTTGGGTATAGACCTCAACCGGGAGGCCATCTTGCCCAGCTGCCTTCCCACCTGCCATTTTCCTGCACTGTACCCTGATCTCCTCCACCGTGATCTCACCCTCCAGTGCACTCTTTTGCTCATTTGTTACTTGCGGAAGCTCTGTCCTCTTTAGCCAAGCCTCTATCCTCTTTAGCCAAGCCTCTATACATTCCTTTCTAGGTTGTATATCTTCTCTGTAAAGGCAGCTCATATACCGCCGAGCATTACATTAGTGTTCAGCATCTCCCCTGACTCTCTGTTAATTAAATTCCGTATTGAATTTCTGGCCCTATCAGTTTTAGCCTTCAACGCCAGCAGTGAACTGCACCTTTCACCATACGAAAAATTCTGGAGCTTACTCACTTTCCATTTATCCTGTATCCTTTCATCTAATTGAGCTTGAAATTCTGCTTGCAACCCCTCCAATTCTCTACCGAGCACAGGGACTCTACTCGATCCCTCCATCGAAGCCTTCTGAAGATCCCCCTCTCTGGCCTTGATCTCTCTGATTCGCTTCTCATCTTCCTGCTTCGCGGCACTTCTCTTACCGACCATTGTGGAGCTTAGTATTGCCCTTAAATATGCTTTAAAAGCATCCCAGACTATTTGCCCTTTTGTAGAGCCCCTATTAGACAGAAAAAAGTCTGCAGTCATTTCCGCTAAGTTATGTACCACCTTCTCATCCAATAGGATAGTCCTATCCAAAGTCCACCTTCTCTGTCCCACTTTTTGATTGAATCTAAGGGACAAAGCCACAGGAGAATGGTCTGACAAGACTGCAGGAACATGCACTACCGCCTCCACCTCTGCGTACAACTCCTGATCTACCAGAAAATAATCGATGCAGGAGTGATGCCCATACTTTTTGCTATAAAAAGTAAAATCCCTGACTTCCCCCATCTTGCTGCGCCAGATATCAATCAGATTAAATTCAGCCATCATATTTTTCATTCTAGCAGATATTTTGGGAGGGCTAATATATTTAACTTTTGATGTTCTGTATAGTTCTATATTTAGGACTAGGTTAAAATCCCCTCTGAGGATAATCGGGGCTGTGGTCTCCAACAAGTAAGATTCTAGCTTCATTAAAGCTTCCGGATTGTCATTATTAGGACCATAATACGTTGCACATGTTACTGGCCTGTCTTGAATCACTAAAGTAGCCACTAACCATCTACCAGAGAGATCCGATTCATATTTTGTCAACCTTATTCCTGAATTATTCCTAATAATTAAAGCCACTACTCTAACTCAACCTCTCTGGTCTGAGCACACTCCCTCCTGGACCCAACGTAACTTACTAAAACATAACCCACACTCATTCCTTTCCAAATGGGTCTCTTGGAGTAGTATAATTTGCGCCTCACAGTTCTTGAGATATTCTGTCACTCGGGCCACCTTCTTCCTTGATCTCAAACCATTGACATTCCAGGATACATTTTTTACTAAGTTTAATCTATTCATACTGAAAACACCAAACTCTACCCCCATTCAGCTCCTTCAGGAGAAACCCTCGATTAAACTTCCCAACCTGATAAGACTCATAGATAGTAAAGGCCAATTTAGTGTATAGCAAAAAGAGGACCAATTTTTTCTTTTTTTCCCCATGCTCCTCACACCCAGTGCCCCCCTTCACCCCCCCCCGGAAACCCCTTTCCTATCCCTGGGCGATAAAAATCCGCCCTTCACGACCCCCTCCCAAGGAGAGACAGTCAAATATGCATTAAAGAAAAGATACGAAAAGAAAGCATAACATTTCATAGTGGACTTTTGATATGCCCATGCTATTTCATCTGATAGAGGACCCATAGAGAGGCTTTAAAGACTAGATGCTCCTCCCTCCATCTAAGCTAGAAATGTGTCTACCTCTTCTGGGTTGCTAATATTGTGCATTTTATTTCCCCACATAATTTTCAGCATTGCTGGGAACTTCATCTGGACCTGGGCACCTTTACTCCGTAACTCATTCATCCTTGTACCCAGTTCCCATTGCCTCTGTGCAGTTCTCTTGCCTAAGTCTGATCTCACTTGATAGCTGAAGTCTCCACACTTCAAAGATCCTTCCTTCAAGGCACGACCCAGCACCAGCTCCTTCACTGCATATGTGTGAAAATTAATCAAGATTTTCTAGGCGTCTTCCTAGCAGGGTTTAACTTGAAAGGATCCCTATGTCCCCTCTGAATCTCCTTCTCGAGATCGAGATCCGGCCTATCCTGCAGTATTCCTTCACGCAATAGATTACAATAGATTACATATGAAACTCTTAATATCACCTTTCTCGGAACCTTCCAGAATACTAAGGACCCTCAAATTATTGCGCCTAGACTGCGTTTCAAGCCTCTCCAACTCATCCTGCAAGGCTTTGTTATGGAATTTCAAGATCTCTATGTCTCTGGAGTTCTCGGACACAGCTATAGACAAGGCCTTCAGCTCTCCTTCCAAAATTCCAGTGTGTTGCGCAATGCCATCTAGTTTTTCCTCTAGCACCCCGCATTTTTCTTGTATACCTTTCTGGTTGCTCTCAGATATCTTGAACTTCACAAGAATGTCTTGCCTCAAGTTCAATATCATTTTTTCCAACTGATTTATGGTCCCTCCTTTAGCCTGAGGACTAGCATCTCCTAGGCCTGGATTACCCACCATAGGGAATTGACTGCTATCATGAGGCAGTCTCAGGCTTACAACTGGACTTAAACTTGAACTCGGACTAGAGCTTGGGACACTCCCATCTTGTGAGTCACCAGCCAGCAGAGAAAACCGATTTTCCAGAGGGAGTGATGTTGTCTGAATCAACGCCGGAGATTCATTGCTCCTCAACCCCGGCGAAACAGCCACCTGTTCCATTATTCTGAAGTAGGAGCTAAGGGATGGTGAGGGCTTTATCGGTGAACGCACCTCCTTTGGCCCACAGCGCTTAGGTTTCCCCACAGCTTTCACCACCTTTTTTGGGGGGAAACTGCTACTACCTCCCGCACTGACTGCTCCCTTAATCTCCCTCCCTTGCCTTTCCTCTCAGGGACTGACTGTAATTGGTACCGACTCCTTACTTGCGGCGTTTTATCTGCAAGAGTACTGACTTGAGTATTTACCTCCCCAGTTCTCTGTGCACTCTGAACACTCGTGCCTACTCCGGCACTTTCTATGAGACTCTCCGCCCCCACCTTCAAACGCTCCTTGAAAGACGAAGATACCTCCGTGGGGGATCCCTTTCCATCAGCCCCAGCTGTACCTGCAATGCTTCTGATAACGCTGATTCTTATCTTATCATCTCTAAGAATCTTCAGGTCACCAAGATCTTTTTACCTGCTGAATAGTGTGAAGGGAAGAAAATCCTTTTCAGTTATGCAACAATTTAGAATCCAGTTTACCATAAAGGACCACTGACTCTGAATTCAATTTTGTGGGTTTATTACAGCCAAGAATAACTGCACATGCAAGCACCTCAACACGAGGTTAAAGAAATAGATGGGCACTAATACAAATAGCATCCTACGCAGGAGTCTCATCCGACTCAGACTAAGAAGAATCATTAGCTCCAGGAGTATTAGACAAGCAATAATTGCTCCAATCTCTATGTTATTCCTCATTTACCTAGATAAGCATAGAATCGTTAGTTGTCCCTACTCTAGCACTCAGGTGACATACCTACTTAACGAACTACTCAGGCAAGAGTAAAGAAAAGGTGTCAGCTGTGAAGACTTCCTAAGAAGTGCACTCACATAGCATTTCGAGCTCGTTCTAAGATGCTCCTTCCTAGAATCCCTCTCTCTGTCCTCTCTCTCTGATCTCCTCTACCTCTTCTCTACCTCCTCCCTCGGGGCACTGTCCCTAATACAAAATGCACATACAGTTGAACACGCCCTTCTCACACCTCTTTGGCCAGGTCTTCCTTCTCGTACTTTTCCATCGAAACTCTTACTTCATCCAGGACGGTTACGATGACCTTGAATCCCAGGCACCTTCTCCGCTGAAAATATCATCCCTACATTCCATTATACTCCCATCTCAATGCCTCCCACCACCCTAACTCGTGAAACAAAGAGCCAGTCTTTCGCTAACGAGGCATGTGTCCTTGCACCTGCAACAGAAGATACGTTTCAACAAGCTTTCCCTCTGCACGAATCTCTCAACTGTGCCCAGGAGAAACTTTTCTGCCTACAAAATAAGCTAACATAAGAACGAATCAGGCCTTCCCTTTACGTATATACAGTCAGGCCTTTACACAATTTTAAACACACAATTATGATCACTCCTATAAGCATTAGTTCATTACATTTCATGTGCGAAAAGTGAACTACACGTGCAGCTTAATATGGTACACGTTTAAATTACTGCATCTCGATTACACATGGCCTAATCCATTGCTGCATCATTTTGAACACGTTTCAGTTAAGCATTACATTTGCAGGATTATAATAGCACGATTACTCTTCTATTCGCTCTAATAATGCAAATTAAACTACGTTTTACTAGCCACTCATTGATATATATAACTGGATATATGCGGGTACAGACTAACGATGATTATGATGCACCCCTACAAATTTTTCAAGAGCATAGCGCTCTATCAGTTCCCCCCTTTGATGACTCCTGTCATCACATTTTTCAACTCCCTTGGAGAAGGAACCGACCTAAACAGAACTCGTTGCCATTCTCCCTTGTCGGAATCTCTCCAAACTCTTGAGGTTTCGATAGTGACTGTCCTGCAGTCTAGCCATTCTCGAATCCCTTTCCCAAATTCTCAAACCAGCTCCCCACCTGACCGAATCCCTTTCCAACCTTCTCCCAAACTCCCTCTTCAGTCAAGTCTGCTATTTTCGTATGAATCGTAGTGATGTTACTTATATATTTCTCCAGATCCTTGCTGTGGTCTGGTATATAAGTGCAGCACTCTTGAACCTTCAACAATTTACAGACTCCGCCCTCTTTTGCCAATAATACATCCAAAGTAAGGCGGTTCTGCAAAACCATTGTCCTTATCGACAACATCTCTCCCTCTACAAGTACCAACGACTTTGCTGTATTCATTGATAGTTCATCTATCACAGTCGCCAATCTCCGAAACTTTACATCATTCAAGATCACTCCCAAACTTGGTATCATTGCTCCAAAGATATCTCCCACTACGACCCCTGCACTCGCACCTCTTCTCATTCTTGAATGCTTTCCACTTTCCAAAAGTTCAAGATCCGCTGTATGGTAAATCTTTGGAAAAATTATTCCCAAGTAACACGTACCATACCAGTTCGCTGGCAACCTCACATAAGCATTCCTTCCACACACGAAATACACCGTAGGTATCACTTGTACAGGGCCTTGGAGAAAATTCTTTGCTGACTCTGCCATGGTGAAAACATGGTCACACGTACTCTGTCCCACTGGAACCTTTTCATAGTAGGTCTGATAACGTCTCACACACAGCTTTCCCCTCTGATCCTCGTCCAAGGCTATAGGACCCTAACTTCTTTTGTTCGGTGCAATCTTTCCTCCTCGGTCCAATCTACTGGACTATGCCCTGTGTCTCGTGTCTGTGTTAGTTTTCTATATCTATCTTCTACCTGATCTACAAACTTCTTCTCTACATCTGATAATGAGCACGTCAAGTTATGTCGGTGGGCATATGCTGTATCCAATTCCAAAGACGGTATGAAGTACTTTCTAAGTCTATCTTCTGACTTATAATAGTCGTATTTATTCAAATGTTTGTAAGCTGGAACTTCAGGAAGCACTGCATCGTAATTGGAAAAGAAATACTCAAACGGATCTCTTTCATAAAATATACTAAGCAACAGACTACATGAAATCCCATACGTCAGTGTAAGATGGTGATATCTAATACCCTCATCCACTGACGCAGGCAACTGCATACACACATAGCATTCTTTAGCATCCATCGCATCTACATACTCATATAGCAGCTTGGCGTATGCATTAAGCTTGAAATCACTCCTAGACAAATCTACATGCAATCTACGACTCTCCTCTATTAGCAAAGCTTTGTCAGCTCCTATGTTTCCCTCCTTTTTGATAGGTGTAGTAGGTGTAGGAGTCCCTGGCACCCCCTCCACTGCTAGCTCGTGTGGAACAGCATATGAAACTACAACTACTATGATTATAGAAACTATCACACCCCCTATAAGTGTGCCTACGATCAATTTGGACCTACGATGTGGATCTCCAGCCTCCATGATCTCGAAAGTTCTCGAAAGTTCTTAGTTTCAGCAATGAGCACTAAAAAGTCTCTGTCTTCTCCACACGTGACTTGCTTAACCAACTCGAGCAACACTTCGAAACCTCTGGAAATCCCCTTTTTCAGCTACAGTCTTATTTACATAGTCCAGAAAAAGACTTCCCTAAGTTTTTGTTCCTCTTCGGTGGAAAGTCCCTAAGTTTATTCTTCTTCCACTCGGATCTAGGTTATCTTCTTCTTTAGATTTTCTTTTTTTATTTACAACAGATTATATTTCATCCACGATAAGATCATCTGCAAGCGCTTCTAAAACATGATACAAGAGTTCAAGGCGAAGAATCACCACTTCATGTGAAGACGGCTCAAATCCAAAAGACGGAAATTCGAGTCAATGCAAGACCAATTCTCGGACTTTACTCAAAAGCGGGGATTCGGAACCGTGAGGGTCAGTATTCCTTCGACTTTGAGTCCTGGTATCAACAGCACCACTTTCAGCACCACGCTCGGGCTCTTGCTGACCACCTGCACGGACCTCAGCCTCCCTGAGCTCACTATCCCCTGCATCAGTCACTGCGTAAGTCCACTCAGGAGTAGAGTATCTCTGGCAAGGTATTCTCGTTCTTTTCGACCTTCTCCGACCCTCTCGAGTCTGCTCTCCTTCACTTGCTTCTGATTCAAACGCTTCAGACACTGGAGCAAGATCTCTTTCGGGTGCCAGCCTCAGATTCAGTCGCCTCTGTCTTTGGGGCCAAACCTCCTCAATTCTGGTTGTTCTTCCGCCTTCCCCTTCTGTACCCTGTGCACCACTTCCTTCTTCTGCTGAATTTGACTCCACTCCACCCACTGCACCACCTCTGTCATTCGAGTCAGAGTCGAGGTTCTGATTGTCGGAACCCCCTTCAGCCTGCTCTGGTGCACAACCAGCTGCGTCAGCGGCCCTCACAGCTTGTCTTGTCCTCTCATGTGGCCCTGCCACATCAGCTGGATTTTCATCTACGAGAGGAGATGTTTCTTCTGAGGGTGCTGAAACTCTGCGGGTATGGGAGGCATGCACCCAGTTCGGCAGTCCTCCACACTTCACTGCTGTGTTCGTTACCAGTATCACCTGATACGGGCCTCGCCACCGAACATCCAGACAGCTCTTCCTCATGTGCTTTCGGACAAGCACCCAGTCACCTGGACACAGGTCATGGCACAGATCACTCGAGGCCGGAACAGCTTCAGCTTGTAACTGCTGGGACACAGAACGGACCACATCAGATAGTCCTTTACAGTAATCGAGAATCAAGTCATCAGTGATGTTTATCAATGCTGTAGCTGGTACTGCTGGCAACCGCATTGCCCTTCCCATCAAAATCTCATGAGGGGACAACCCAGTTCTCTTGTCTGGGACACTTCGAATGCTCATCAGCACAAGTGGCAATGCGTCAGGCCACTTCAGAGACGTTGATGAACACATTTTTGCCATTCTTGCCTTCAAGGTTCCATTAACCTGTTCCACTATCCCAGAAGCCTCTGGTCGATAACTGCAATGCAATCTTTGATCCACATTCAGTGCCGCACAAAGCAGTTTCATGATTTCACTGTGGAAATGTGTTCCTCTCTCTGATTCCAAAGAGGTCGGAAAACCAAACCTCGGGATGAGTTCCCTCAACAATAACTTAGCCACTGTGAGGGTGTCACACCTGCGGGTTGGGTAAGCCTCCACCCACCGTGAGAATACACACACCACCACCAAAATGTACCTCAACCCATTGCACTTAGGCATTTCTATAAAGTCTAGCTGCATCCTATTGAAGGGTCCTCCGGACCTCCCAATGTGACTCAAGGTGACTACAGTTTTCTTTCCAGCATTCATCTGTTGACACGTAACACACCTCTGACAAACTGCTTCAGCAATCGCACGGAATCGTGGGTTATACCACGTTTGTCTAAACACACGCATCATTGCATCTCTACCAAGATGTACCGGTCCATGTATTAGTCTCGCCATGGGGCTCAGCATATTTTCTGGTAGTACAGCTCTCCCATCACTTGAAACCCAAACATCCACATCCCCTCTTTCACATCCTGCTTTGACCCATCCATTCCGTTCTTGATCTGTCACCTCATCCTGCAATCGCTTGAGTTCCTCCCAAGTGTCTGCCATGGCCAACATCATGTTGAGCTCGGTTCTTTCTTGGCTCTCTCCTGTGTAACCCTCTGTAAATATACATCCTTGTTCTGCACAGAAGCGGGCGACTTTGTCCGCATAATTGTTTCCCAAAGACACAAAATCCTCCCCCTTTCCATGCGCAGTGCACTTGACAACTGCGATTTCCTTCGGATATTGCAAGGCATCTAGCAGTTGTCTCACATGTTCCCCATTCCTAATGGGTGAACCAGATGATGTCAAAAATCCCCTCTGTGACCATAACTGTCCGAAGTCATGAACCACACCAAACCCATACTGACTGTCCGTGTAGATCGTGATTCGAATTTGATCAGCGGCCAAACAGGCACGAGTCGAGGCAATGATCTCAGCTACCTGCGCGGAGTGTACTCCTTCTAGGTAAGCAGCCTCCACCACTCCTGAGATGGTACATACAGCAAATGCTGCTCTTAGTTGGCCGATACTGTCCCTTAGAAATGAACCATCGACAATGAAAATTTCATCTGGGTCAGTCAGTGGTTCATCGACAATGTCAGGTCTCGGTTTGGTGCATAGTTCAGTCACATCGAGACAATCATGGTCCGCACAATCTTCATCATCTGCATTTGGTATGGGCATTAATGTCGCAGGGTTTAAGACGGAGCACCTTTTCAGAGTCACATTCTCTGCGGCAAGTATGACTTGCTCATACCTTGTTAACCTGTTATTCGTTAGGTGCTGAGTCTTAGTCCTGGTCATCAACAATTCAACCGAGTGTGGCACATAAACAGTCAAAGGATGACCCATTACAATGCTTTCACATCTTTCAATGCTGACACCTGTTGCAGCAACGGATCTTAGACATCCGGGCAACGCAGTAGCTACTGGATCTAAAGTAGCTGAAAAGTAAGCAACTGGTCTACGGACACCTCCATGGTTCTGGGCTAAGACTGCTAATGCACAACCCTCTCTCTCACAACAGAACAGTGAAAAAGACTTGTTGTAGTCAGGCATTCCCAGCGCTGGTGCACTGCACAAATCTTCTCTCAGTCTTAGGAATGACACCAAGCACTCCTCGTCCCATGGTACCGGATCACTCACATCCTTGTGCGTAAGCCTCTGCAAAGGCTTTGCTCTCAAGGAAAAACTGGGAATCCACTGACGACAATATCCGACCATTCCCAAGAACATCCTGACTTCTCTCTGAGTGGTGGGCACTGCCATGTTCATTATTGCCTCAATTCGATCTGGTGACACCTTTCTCTTGCCTTTTTCTAATCTGTAACCCAAGTACTGTACTTCGTTCAGACAGTACTGCAATTTGTTCGGGGACACCTTGTGTCCATTCTCTGCCAAATGATTCAGTAAGGCTATCGTGTCTATCCTGCAAGTGGAGAAGTGTGGCTCAATGGTTAGAGCGGCAGACCCTGATGCAGAGATCTGGCCCGGGACCAGGGTTCAATTCCCGCCTCGGCGGGTCTTGGGCTCAATTTCCTCAGACCTGATAATTCTCGCCTCGGTGCTTATTCTAATCATGGGTCCCACTCTGCAACTCTGGGCAATAGCTTGCTTAATCTCCACAATGGCCCCACCAGCGCTGGGATGCCTGGCTTCACCTTGGGGGTGCCCAGGAGTGGACATTTCACAGGGAATAGCCAGGAAGGGTTCCACAGCGGTATGCGTATAGCGCCAGGGCGCCGCATAGCTGGGGCAGCAGTGCGCTTTACAAGTACGAATTTCATTTCATTTCATCTTCTGTTTCCGATGCCACAAGTAGGTCATCTATGTACTGCACAAGAACTGAATTCTGTGGCAATGCAAGACTCTCAAGGTTCTTCTTCAAGATCTGATTAAAGATCGATGGACTCTCCGTATACCCTTGAGGGATACGACACCACGTTAACACACGATTTTCCAGCCGGAAAGCAAAAAGAAATTGGCTTTCCTCATGGAGCGGTATCGAGAAGAATGCTTGACACAAATCAATGACAGTAAACCACTCGGCTTCACATGGGATCTGAAACAGTATCACTGATGGATTCGGTACCACTGGACAACATGGGATAACTATCGTGTTAACCTTTCGCAGGTCTTGCACGATCCTGAACTTCCCGCTCGGTTTCTGTAGTCCCATGATGGGTGAATTGCATGGGCTACCTCTGATCTCCTTCAGAATGCCTTGCTTGATCATAGACTCGATTACAGGTTTAATCCCTGTGATCGTTTCAGGCGACAGATTGTACTGGGGTGTTCTAGGGAATTCAACATTCTGTTTCACCTGGATCTGCACAGGTTCAACCCCCTTGATCAGTCCGATCTCTTCTCCTGCGAAATCCCACACTTCTTGTGACACCGAATCTCTCAAGTCCAGTGGAAGTTCCTCCACTGTCACCAATGGATACATTTCTATACACAAGTGCTGATTAGCAACCTTAAAGGTGGCATCGTCATCTTTCGTCTGAACCTCCACTCCCCTAGGTGTGCAATAGATAGTGCAGTTCAATTTACATAATAGGTCTCTTCCCAAAAGGCAAACCGGGCTCGTATCGCACACCACAAACTGGTGTCTAGTTTGGAAGGAGCCTATCCTCACTGGAATCGGTTCGGTCAATGGGCTAGTTATTCTTTTATTCGCCACTCCAACGACTTGGATCGGTTGTCCTGAGAGGGGTAGGTTGGGGACCACTGCTGATCTTACAGTGGACCGGGTAACACCAGTGTCAACCAACAGTGTGGTAGGATGACCATCAATATCTGCCTCCACAAAAGGTCCTCTCTGGTCTACCTCCAAGACTGCTCCAAGTGTGCAATCTTCCTCCCCCCTCAGGCACCGTCAGGCCAACAGGTCTGGACTGTACACGCCATACCCTTCGAAAAGGGGCATCTGCTGGTAAGTCTGCATTCCTTGCGAAATTCTTGGTGGCTGTGGGACCTGTACTTGTGGGTTATACGTCCCCCCTTTCATCGATCTGGGCCTCATCACAGTATTAACTACCTCCGGCACGGGTGCCTGAACCACTTCTACCTCCTGCTGCACCTGGTTGGCTGGGTTCAAAGGGCACTCGCGCTTCCAATGTCCAATCTGATGACAAAGATGACACGCAGTGGTCTTCTTCAGTGTCGCCACATCCACCCCCGTCTTGGGATCTATGGGTTTCCCCTTTCCCTGGCCTTGCCCATTTTGGTTCCCTTGGAAATTTCCCTGTCTCCTTCCCAGCATCCCTCCACTAGGCTGGACCTGAGCTGTCTGCATCTGAACGAGCATCAGTTTGTCCTTTAGCTTCCGGTGCTTCGAGTCCACTTCATCGCTACAGTACCTCGCATACCGCAAGATTTCATCTACCGGCTTGTTCTGCCAACAGATCAAATGATGCTGTATCATGAGACTGACCTCTGGTCTCAATCCCAAGACAAACTTTGAGACAAACTGTCCCATATCCTTGGGGTCTAAGGCATCTAATCCGCTATACTGTTTGAAAGCCTGCAAGAGTCTTTCATAATACTCATGCACCGTCTCCTTCGGTTCCTGCACAGTTCGATCTATCTTAACCCAATCGATGTCTTGGGGTGAGATCTTCAGCTTCAACCATGTAATCACTTGCTCGAATTTTTTCATAACAATGGGTGACGGACCATTTGTAACGGCATCCCTTTCAGGTTCAAAGGTTGGCCACTCAACTGCAATTTTGCAAGCTGTCCACAGATCTCCTGGTACCACTATATCAAACAAGGTGTTCAAATCAGTCCATAATACCTTTGAAATTTTGACGAAACGCTCAATCTGTTTGTACCACTCTACGGGTTTTTCCCTCAGCCGAGGAAAATCATTTGTAAACGCAGCCAAGTCACCTCTACTCCATGTCACATGCACGTACCCTCCGTTCTGTACTTCCCGTAAAGGGTAGTTCCCGACGCCCCTCCCCCCGGAGGCGGTGTTTCTCCTACAATTTTCTTTGCCATCTTCTTCTTTGACCACCTTTCTTCCCATTTATCCAACAATTTCCATATACGCATCCCTACAATAAGATCTTTAGTATGCGTCCTTAATCCTGTGATCCTTTTCTCCTCTAATTCCTGATCACTATATTGCAACCTATGCGATCCTTGCAACGTTTTAGTTTTATTCAGATCCACCTCATATCTCTTAGCCAGTTCTGTCAATTTCTCATGTGTGGTCCTTGCTTTACGAGTCACATCTTTTGCCACGAAAAGCAGCTCGTCTGGCTCATAAATCTCTATTCTCTCCAAAGGCAGATTCCCACTAATCATTTCGTCTACCTCCGCCTTTAGTCTCACTACATCCAACAACCTCGCCTTCACTGCACTCCTCATCATTTCTCGACAAACAGCACCATTCCGCTCGTCATAGTCACTGCTTTGTTCTCGTGACTTATTCTCTTCTATCGTATTCCTGGAACCTGGTCTATTTGCCAAGGTTTCTCGTTCCCTATCTCTTGGCATTCTATCACTTTGATTCCTCACTGATGGTGTCCACATCCTCAAAGCTGATTTGGACTCGAATAAAGACCCTGGTCTTGCCGGTCTCTCCTCCTCCTGTTCATAAGAGGAGTCTGCCGTGGCTGGCAGTGGCGTGCTCGTTTCTATGGGCTTCGGGGAATGGACCAATTGTACCTCTATGCCATTCCCTCTAGCGCTGATCTCCTCTCTCCCTGTAGTCTGCATTAGACTTCCTTCACTTACTCGATCTGGGTCATACACCGATACTATAGGACCAATGGTAACGGGTACAGTCAGGGAGTCCGGCAACCGCATATTCCCCATGGGAGACTGGGTTCCCACTCCCTCCGTTCCTGTGGAGATTTTTCCTACTACTCTCATTTTTGTCTGATTGTACGACTCGTCCATCGCTCCTGCCATAATCGAATTTCCTGCGCTATATTCTGGATTTAATGGAGGTGGTCTCTCTGCCAGCAGCCTGTCTAACAAGCTGTCATCCGTATCACTGTCATCTTCCTCTGTGCTTTTCCCCTGCGTACCTCCCGTTCCCTCTAACAACGGATATAATCTGCCCCCCTCAATTGTCTCTACTCTCCATCTTTTCTCTAGTGCATCCCATCTCGCATCTTGAAATGCCCTGATCGACTTCTTCACCCTTTCTTAGCTTTTGTCTCTCTTCCTGTCGTACGCTACTCTAATCCATGCATGTAACGCCTCAAACTGTGTAGGCCTAGGTAATGGTCGCAAGGAAGACATCACAGATTTCAACTGATATAACACTTCCAACCTGAAAGTACCATAGCGTGGAAAGGTCAATTCTTCTTCTTCTTCTCCTTCTGTCATTTTATGCCAATTCTCAAGCCAAATTATAGTATGTAATCCTACATTCTTAGCCATGTAATGTGCTGGCGTGTCCTCGGGAGGGGCTTCCTCTCCTCCCCGAGTAACCACATGTCTATCACCTCTACAGAGATCTCGTAAAACTTTAAAACATTTCATGGTAAAGCAGATTTCTGTTTGCACCCAATGTTTCGTTTTTACTTCCCGACTTCAATCCTCCAATGCCAGCGCGGCTCACACCAACCAACCTATCGCAGTGCGGCACTGTCTGACGTCACTCTTCCTCCGCTCGCAGCAGTTCCCCCCCCTCCTAATTCTCTCGTTCTCGTTCGCACGTGTCCCAATCACACTCTGAAGCAATTGTCCGTCCTACCGAACAATTACCTCTCTGACTGTCGGTCCACCGATGACCGACCAGCCTCTCGAAATTGTTGACCTCAATCTGGCAACTGCCTGTCCGACAATCGCCTTTAACACAATCGATAGGATCCAAACACTCAATGTTCTACACACAACAACCTACGACCAGCGTCGGTTATTCACACAATCACACATTTGTTCCCTATCCTCAATGGGTTTGTCAACGACGTCTCATGACCCCCACAACCTCTGGTCAACAATCTCAGCTCTGGGTGTCTTCTACACCACAATATCAAATCTCTCGGCCCCGCGCGCGCTCACGGTCCGATCCTCACTCACACGACTCTCATTCCAACTCCGCAAGACATCGCACAACAATTAAACACCGCAATCTAACAAGCATCACCCTGTTCATACTCACTCTACCACGAACTGCTACTTCCGCCGCACCGTCACTCTCCGCCAGTTTTCAGCGACCGCCGACATCCTCCTCTTACAATCCACTGGATTACCATCACTCGGGCTCTATGGGGCAAATAATCCCTTATCCTAATCTAGATCTCCCCTTACTATCAGAGGAAACCATCCTACTCTGCTACCAACTGATAACGCTGATTCTTATCTTATCATCTCTAACAATCTTCAGGTCACCAAGATCTTTTTACCTGCTGAATAGTGTGAAGGGAAGAAAATCCTTTTCAGTTATGCAACAATTTAGAATCCAGTTTACCATAAAGGACCACTGACTCCGAAATCAATTTTGTGGGTTTATTGCAGCCAAGAATAAGTGCACATGCAAGCACCTCAACACGAGGTTAAAGAAATATATGGGCACTAATACAAATAACATCCTACGCAGGAGTCTCATCCGACTCAGAATAAGAAGAATCGTTAGCTCCAGGAGTATTAGACAAGCAATAATTGCTCCAATCTCTATGTTATTCCTCATTTACCTAGATAAGCATAGAATCGTTAGTTGTCCCTACTCTAGCACTCAGGTGACATACCTACTTAACGAACTACCCAGGCAAGAGTAAAGAAAAGGTGTCAGCTGTGAAGACTTCCTAAGAAGTGCACTCACATAGCATTTCGAGCTCATTCTAAGATGCTCCTTCCTAGAATCCCTCTCTCTGTCCTCTCTCTCTGATCTCCTCTACCTCTTCTCTACCTCCTCCCTAGGGGCACTGTCCCTAATACAAAATGCACATACAATTGAACACGCCCTTCTCACGCCTCTTTGGCCAGGTCTTCCTTCTCGTACTTTTCCATCGAAACTCTTACTTCATCCAGGACGGTTACGATGACCTTGAATCCCAGGCACCTTCTCCGCTGAAAATATCATCCCTACATTCCATTATACTCCCATCTCAATGCCTCCCACCACCCTAACTCGTGAAACAAAGAGCCAGTCTTTCGCTAACGAGGCATGTGTCCTTGCACCTGCAACAGAAGATACTTTTCAACAAACTTTCCCTCTGCACAAATCTCTCAACTGTGCCCAGGAGAAACTTTTCTGCCTACAAAATAAGCTAACATAAGAACGAATCAGGCCTTCCCTTTACGTATATACAGTCAGGTCTTTACACAATTTTAAACACACAATTATGATCACTCCTATAAGCATTAGTTCATTACATTTCATGTGCGAAAAGTGAACTACACGTGCAGCTTAATATGGTACACGTTTAAATTACTGCATCTCGATTACACATGGCCTAATCCATTGCTGCATCATTTTGAACACGTTTCAGTTAAGCATTACATTTGCAGGATTATAATAGCACGATTACTCTTCTATTCGCTCTAATAATGCAAATTAAACTACGTTTTACTAGCCACTCATTGATATATATAACTGGATATATGTGGGTACAGACTAACGATGATTATGATGCACCCCTACAAATTTTTCAAGACCATAGCGCTCTATCACTTCTTTCTGTTGCAGACTGTTTTCCCCTACATCCCTCTCGGCTGAACCGGGACCTCCTCTCTGTTCAAGCCACCTCTTGGCCCGCTCCTCCGTGTATCCACAGCGTCCTCCCTCTGAGAAATGTCGTCCTGTGCTGCCTCTGCCTTGATTAACCCGGAAACCGGCCAGTGATGTTACCGCGCGGGACCTCTGCCAGAGAGCCGCCGCCCAGCACCAGATCCCCCGCTGCTGCCTCGCGTCAAATCCCATATATAATCTGGATCGTCTATTTCAGCAACAAGTAAGCCTCTATCTCTGTACTCTTGGTGAAAAAACAAACTTTTAAATGCTCATAATCGTATTCCGCTACTTAGCTCGGTGATTTTGCTTTCTTTCCACTGCCTTCTCTCCTTAGTCCGGCAGCTCCCGCGACCGGCGTCAGCCTGCCGCCATGTTTCCCGCTTGGTATCGGAATAAAACTGTCCCACAAATCCATTTGATTGTATCAAGTGGCATTAAATATTCAAAACACCTACGAGTTTTTTTATTGGGTGAATCCTTTGCTCAGCAGGTTTCGATGCAATGAGCCTTAGTGGTGTGCAGATTTATGAGTATGAAACTATTTTGCCTAAATGCTGACTTTTAGAGGAACCAAGCAGAATTGCCATGTAGTTTCCTTAAATATAAGGACATGATAAAAACATTTGAAAATACATATTTTATTATAAAAATATTGCTCTAATACCTTCTAAAAGATTGCGTTCAGATAGAAGTAATTAAAGCATATTTTAAAATAAGCAACAGAACAATGAGACTTTTTTTTTTTTTTAAATGAATATTCTCATGGACTACACAAATTCTGCAGTGGAACAATTTAAATATCTAATACGAACAAATGAAAAGGAATGTTATCGGGACTGGTTTATTTTGGGATTTGTAGCAGCAGAGGTAAAAAAACATGTTTATGTACATATTCAGCCATCTGCACAGGAATGTGAATTATTCTAAAGCTGTCTTCTCCAGCAATATGTTTCACAGTGCTGGCACATTCTGTGAGCATGTGAGCATTCTAGTTCTTTATCAAAACTCTGTGATCTTCACAGGTATCTCTTATGGGAGGAAGGCATACTGATATGTGGTTTGATACTGCAGTGAGTCTTGTTTCAGGTACTGCCATGGATATTGCAGGTAGATATCAATCAGCTAGGAGCCAATTACAATGCTGCATTTTTGGTAGTGCGCAGTTGCCTGATTTACAATAATGTTTACACATGGCTTCATATATCTAAATGGAAGTGTGTACACATGGTCAGGCGATGAGCCCATTTCGATACAGGTTAGAACGATACCAATCCTCACACATAGATTTGCTGCCCAATGAGTGTTGTGGAGGCACAAATGCGGAAACAAAGGCTGCAAACTGGTGGTCAGTGCCTCGCATGTGCGTGTGTCAACTTTAGCTGAAGTTAGAAAGTACATTGATAAGGCACCAGGAAGGACTGATGATCTTTGAACAGTTAGTAACAGACAACACAGCGCATAACTAGAGTATTCAGAGGAAAACTATTCTATAAGCTGGTAGTTCTCGCAAATAGAAGGAGACTTGTAGCATAAATGTTCCCGGATCACTCAGAAATGCCTGTGCGTTTGAAGTGTTAATTAGGTCCTAATTAGTAACTCTTTCATGTATAAACGCTTCCACAGCTTTAGCTGCTTTTGGATACTCAAGCGCTAGAGAATGCAAGGGCGCACAACCATTATCCCCCAGAGGATGGTCACTTTAAGCTGCATCACAAAGGTATCTGACAGTCTGAAATCTTTGCAGATGGCCACTCTCCTTGTCTTATGAAAAGGAAATCCCATTTACACTATTTTAGGGTGTCTCCTGTAATAACATATATTATGTTAATATTAATTGTAATTACTTATTGAAACTATAATTAGCTGTTTCATTATGTTTGCAATACCATTTCCTTGTTCCCTCCTTGTTGTGGAAGGGCTGAACAGTAGCTATCATTATACATCTTTATTACATATATTTTTAGAGGCCCCTCGGGATTCAATTTATTATCCTTGGATAATGTCTTAGCTCATTTTAATTTACACACTTTTTTTTTTTCAAAGCCAATTACTGTTCACAGTACTCGACTAATGACTCAATGTTTCAATCCTTTCTAAGCATCACAGTGGCTTTTTTAATGCTAGAGTTGGAACAAGCGTGTTTCGGCAAATGGACACAACTCTTTTCGTGACTTTTTTTTCTACTTTATCAGCTGTGTTAGTTAATAATTTGTCAAATCATATAATGCTAATGTGAAGCCTGATTTGCTTCACACTCTGTATTAGCAACTGCCTCTTCCCAATTTTTATGTATTTTTAAGGTATGTTAAATCTATTTAAGAATTGTATTTAAGCTACAAAGTTGATGGGATACCCCAATTTCTGTCTGCCTTTCAGTTTCGGCTGAAATCTAGTTTTCCTGCTCCATAACTGCTGTAGAGGACAGCAGCGATTTTCTATATGATAGTTATCCAAGGAGTTTTTACTTATAAATTTGGAAAATGCTGTTGATAATCAGCTGATTTATTTGAATGGAAGAAAACTGACTAGGGCACAGGTCCAGACGAAGAAAGGCGGGAAACAACAGTCACTCAGGCCAGCACCAGTAAAATAAATTTAATCAGGTTGAGACAGTTATCCTTGGAAGAGGAGGCAAAGTAGGAGTGTGACACCTGTGGACCTGGCTCCTACATAAGAGGGATCAACTCTGGCAGGGATGGAAGCATCTGTAGAACAAGAGCGTAGGGGGGCAGCTGGGTGAGGAAGGTGCACTGGGTGCGACCAGTAGAACTGTAGAAATGCACGTGTATCAGGTTCTTGAGGAGAAGAGGAGAGCACAGGTAAATGTGGGCTTGAACATGAATACTTGAAACTAGAAGAAATCTGATGGGTGGGTTGTAAACAACGATAAAAAAGGCAAGTTCAAACACAAGGAAATCAATCAATCAATCAGGGGCTTCCAAAGCGAGCTACTCCCCCATGAGGGTCTCAAGGCGCTGGTGGGGGGGATTTGAGAGGAGGGGTTTGCAGCTCTGGGTCAGCCGAAAAGCCAGGTCTTCAGGCTTTTCCTGAAGGTGTGCAGCGTGGGGGGGCGTCTGATGTTGACTGGGAGCTCGTTCCAGGCTTTGGCTGTGACGTATGAGACGGATCTTCCACCTGCTCTGGTTCTGCGGATGCGCGGGGTCTCTGCTAAGGCGAGGTCGGCAGAGCAGAGGTGTCTTTCGCGTACGTGGAAAAAGACTCTTTCGTTGAGGTATTTGTGTCCAATGTTGTGGAGGGATTTGTAGGCATGGGTGAGTAGCTCGAAAGTTACTCTCTTCTCGGGGAGCCAGTGGAGGTCACGCAGATATTGGGTCATGTGTTCATGTCGTGGGATGCTGAGGACGAGTCTGGCTGCGGTGTTCTGGATGGTCTGGAGTTTGTGTAGTAGGGATTTGTTGATTCCAGCATAGAGGGCGTTTCCATAGTCCAGTCTGCTTGTTATGAGTGCGTGGGTGACGGTCTTTCTGGCTTCGGGGGGATCCACTTGAAGGTCTTGCGGAGGATGCGGAGGGAGTTGAAACAGGTGGAGGCAACGGCGTTGATCTGGCGAGTCATGGTGAGGGAGGAGTCTAGAATTATGCAGAGATTCCGGGCGTGGTCCGCCGGGGTGGGTTGGTTTCCGAGGGCGGAGGGCCACCAGGTGTTGTCCCAGGTGGTGAGGGAGGGTCCAAGGATGAGGACCTATGTCTTCTCCGAGTTGAGCTTTAGGCAGCTGTTGCTCTTCCATGCTGCGACGTCTTTCATTCCTTCCTGGAAGCTGAGTCTGGTGGAAATAGAAGAGTAATAAAAGAGAAGGTACATTTTGGACATTTGCTTTTCGGATAAAATGTAGAGGTCAATGTTCCCTCTAATTTTTTTCCTCTATGTGCGGCAGTGTAAGGTCTCTGTGCGCTGCAACCAAAGCTATGTGCACCGGGAACCAGACCGCGCATGTGCGCTGCAATTAACATGAATACTCCAGCCCTGCCAAGTAGCACGCATTAGGCGTGGTCCGCAACACCACACTAAAATGCATTAATCACGCATTTTTAGCACCACGACAATGCCTGTGTAATAGGAGTCAGTGATCGTGAGTGTTGGGGCTGAATTTACAGCAGTGTAGCAAGTGTTGGGCATACGGTGCTATAGGTGGGACACTGGAGAATGGAACGAGGGGCTTCCTGCTTGCGTCAATGTTTCAAGTAAGCCATTTACGTCCTGTCCGATTACTCAGCTCTGATGTTGTGAGGCCGAGCGTGGGAAGCGCTGTACTGCGCATGTCTGCCTTGGAGAGGGTTCCTGGTGAACGCTGTACGCACTCTCAGGTAAAAGCATGTGACTTGCGCACGAGCCCCCAGTAGCCCTGTATGGCGTCAGGCACTGACAGGTGTGCGTTGGCGCATGCGCCCCACGGATCCCAGGTCCAACGTGAGAAGAGGAGAGGGCGCGGCTCGCGCCCACAGGCCGTGCACCGGCAGCAGCTCAGGTGTGAACAGGTGACCTCAGAAAGCAGGCTTCCATCTGTGAGGGGCCAATGTAAGGGCTCCTGCATGCACAGGAACGATGAGGGGAATGCAGGTTTGTAAAGAAAGGTTCAACTTTAAATACAACAATATGTGCATCCACAGGAATGCTGATGGGGATATGCAGATTTGTAAAGCGTTCTACTTTAAATGCAACAATATGTGCATGCAGAGGAATGTCTGAACGTCGGGTTTCGTCTATGCACAGTATAATGCCATAGCAGACGGGGGAAGGGGATACACAGCAGAACTGAAGCATTGCACATGCGCAGCTTGTTTGTTGCTGTGTGTCTTCTTTATGCTGAAGGCCCAGAGCTGCCCTGCTCAGCGATGCTGCATGTGACTCCTCACTATGGCCGAGGCCGTTAGCAACACCGGAGTGTGGCAGTGAGACAATAGGAATTTATAGGATTAAAGCAGAGGAGCTGAGGGTGAGGCCTGATGTCTCATGCTCCCACCCACAGATCCCAGAGAAGGCGCTTTCAGCCTGCCACTCCACTGCACTTGTGTTGTGTGTGTGTCTGTCAGTCTCACTGCTGTGCGTCCTCCCCACCCCCTTTTGGCCGGGCATTCTTCGGTGCCTTGTCTCGCCAGGGTGCACAGTCACAGGTGACGCCGAATCTGCACGAGGAGGTGTGCCGGGGCCCCAATGTAAAGAGTAAAATAACACCCACAGCTGGCGCTGAGCCCTTCCCAGCCCTGTGTGCTGGTGTCACTGCACCTGCTGCACCTCTGGTAGCTCTGCCCCCAACATAAATACAGTAAATGTTCCCATTTCCGGGACACCTATGCACCGCCTGCACTTCGAGGAGCTATCCTTGTCTGGCAGATAAAACCAGCCTCTCTCTGATACCTCTCTGTCCAGAGCTGACAGGGACTCCGAGTTATCACAGAGTTGTTCTTCTCTGGTGAAGGAGGGGCTGCACAGGACAAGCAGGGCACACACTGCACAAATATCCTCACAGGACCCTGGCGGGATCTGTGTGGATCCTCTCCCCCCTTCCCCCCCAAGCAGCTGTTAATACCCCCTTTATTAAAACAACTCCTCTGTAGTTTTCAGGTAGGCTCCCTTTGCCTTTCATTTGGAATTACTTTTAAAGACTAAACAGCAAGAAGGTTTTGCGGTTTTCGATGTGAGAAAGATGGTAACTACTTGTCTTTTGTGATGGCGAGAACATTTTGAGAAAAGAGTGGGCAAATGGTGCATTTTCAAGTAAATTTGAGAAAACAAGAAGGTTAATAAAGCAATTGTGAAAGTGCAGTTATTACATTAATGAAGAGATGTCATATAACATAGGTAGCTGCTTATTCAGTATAACCACAGAGCTTCATAACATTGGTGGAGTATTGGGGGGTAGGGCGGGGGGGGGGAGGGTGGTGGTCAAAGCATAACGAAGTGCACCTGGCTAGCAGATTGTCGATTTTTGTCAATGATGTGTGTTATTACAAAGCAAAACAATACCACCCTTCTCATGTGACAGAAATTGTTATTGTGTCCCAGAATGGGATGTTGAGTGGACCAGGAAGCATCGCCACCAGACAGTTACCCTGCACCCCCGCCCTGGCTGGCACGTGAAGGAGATACATAATGTGTTGATCTGATGGTGGCACAGAATGGGCAGTGGCTCGACATGAAACAGCGGAGGAAGGGGAGGGCGGACTTCCTGTCTGTGCCCAGACTAGACCTCCCCCAAACCACCACCCTGGATGGAACACCCTATCTTGAAGGAGCGGAGCTCCCCGCCACCCCTCACATGGACACATGACTTGTTTGCACTTTGGAGGGTCCTGGCGGGGTCGAGGGGTCCAGGGACCGCTTGAGTTAATGAGCTGACCGTAAATCACGTAATAGGTGCGTGAGTCAGAAATCCTCTCGCTGAAAAGAAGGGTCGAGTGTTTAAGTGTAATAATTTGTGTCATTGCCGTAGGTACAACAGCTGTAGCCTAGGGTGAAACATCGAAGCAGGGCACCCTCACCCCTGTTTACCCCACGTATAATGAAGGCTTTCTTTCCCCATTAGGGCTTCTGAGACGTTGGGTGCATGTAGCGCACATTAGGGATCGATAATAAGGATTAGCTCGGCGCTACATAAACTTGGTAGAAAGAACAGAGTGCCACAAATCGCTCCCATGCCCCTCACACGTGCCCACCCAGAGGCTGAGGCCGATCCGGTGTCCACGGACACGAACCAGCTCTGTTGCCAGACCTGTTCACAGAGTGCCAGGTGCCAGTCTGCCCCTTCACTGCGGGCTAGGGAGCACCTCTTCTGGGAGGGGTTGGGGCCCAAGAGCAGCTGGGTGAGGTGCACTGGAGGGGGAGGATGGAGCGAGTGGAACAGGGGGTCATGTGCAAGGCATAAAATTGAGGTGTAGTATATGAGCACAGCCCCTAAAATATGGCCTTATTAGTCTTCCACTGCGAGCCTCACTTGGAGGCTAAAGAAACAGGAGGGAGGAATAAGAAGGGCGTTTGTGGGAGATGGACAGGGACGATGGTGTGGGGAAAGAGGCATGGGAGGCATGCATGGGAAGAAGGATAGTTAAGAGAGAGAGCGGAGCAAAGGAGAGGAGGGCTATAGAAAGGATGAGAGAAAGCATGAATTCATTGCAGGCAGTAAGCACGCGCAGATTATTGGGACACTGAATAAAAATGTATCTTAAAAAGTGAGAGGAAACAGCGCATCCTGGAAGAGGGGGAGAAAGGCACGTACATACTAGACATGCACACAGACATGCTCACACAAGCACACATATACGCACTCACATGCACGTGCACACACACTGGCAAACACAGACAAACAGAGGCACACAGACACATTTACACAGGCACGCACATTTACACACTCTCACACGCACACTCACTCACATAATATCACATTCCATGGAGGGGTCCCGGCCCCCGGGTAATTTGGACCTGGCAGCAGCACTGGCCCATTGGGGGGCTGAGCCCCTGGCTCAGTGGCTGCCTCCAGATGTCTGCCTCCCCGCAGACTGTACGTATAGCAGGCGTACCCCGGCACACTGCAGACAGGCAGGTGCCACTTTACAGGTACCCTGCCCCCTCTCCTTAGTCGAAGTTCAAAAACACAAGACCACCAGGCTGCACTGCTCCCCCTCCAAACTCCCGCAGCGCACGGCGACTGCCAGATCTCCCAGAGAACGGGTGGCTTCCCTGGATCGGCTACAGATCTCCCTGCCTGTAAATGTGACTGAAACTAGCAAACATCAGAGCGCGAACCCACAGCTCACACGGAAACCAGACGCAAAAGCTCCAAAGAGCCAGGCTGGAAGAGCGAAAAGCACAAAAGTGCCCTTACCTCCTGGAGATAGTATTCATGTTAATTGCAGCGCCCGTGTGCGCTGCAATTAACATGAATACTATTTCAAAGGCCCACAATCAGCCCCGTAGCTACGCCCTATTAGTAAAAGAAATGAAGAGTCTCCAACAGGACGTGTGCTTTCAGAGTCTGAAAGCACACGTCCTGCTTTAGATTTGCTACATTCCTTTTCTTAATAGTGCGTAGCTGCGGGGCTGATTGAGGGCCTTTGAGATAGTATTCATGTTAATTGCAGCGCATGACGGCGCTGCTATTAACACGAATACTTTCACAAAGGCCCTCAATCAGCCCCGCAGCTAAGCACTATTAAGGAAAGAAATTGAGGAAGTGCCAATTCCACTTGCTGGTGAACGGGAGCCCTCCCGAACCCCACAGACACTTGCCGCTCCCGGGATGTGCTGTGTGCGCGGACAATATTGGACACTGCGCGCTCTGAGTGACTTCAGTGCGCGGGCACGCACGTGCGCACGTTAAAGGGAACAGTGGTAGAGGTGTGTGCATTTTCTGTCCTTAAACTTTCTGTGCCATAAAAGAGCAAATTATAACTATTGTAGGCTAACTACAGAACAGTTTATTTATCATACTTTTAAATTTTGTGAGATACTTCTAAGAGTTGAGGCTCTGTTCTTTTCCATAGTCTACTGAACATGATTTATACATTGACAAAATCTTCAGGTACTACCCACAATAAGTACTCTTCATTGTGTTACAATTTGGGTTTGCTACAGAGACAGATTTATCTTCTATTTGTTTACTTCATCTTTGAAATAAAGGGTTAATACTGCGATTCTACCAGGCTATTGATGACTTTATTCCCACTGTCCTTTTATTATACAAGCAATACCCGCTATTCAATTACTAATAGCCAGTACTTTTTCTGCGAAATCCTGGTACTCTCCCATTGCTAGTAGGGGATCGCTGCTGAGAAGTGCTGACACGTTCCATAGCAAATAAATAAGTGATATTATTCATAGAGCACTATTCACAAAGGTGAATTTGGTCTTAAATGTAAGTTTACAACCAAATGTCTTTGTTTTGTGCCTGGTAGAGACTTACTCAGGGATTTTTGTTTGGTGTAAATCCAATTACCTGTGCAGAGATCCCCCCATGAGTGTGGAGGTCTCCACACCAGTAAATTCAACTCAAGCAGTGGACAAACAAGGCATTCTATGGTGTATAGGTGGACGTAGAAATTTGTGATTGACCACAAACATGTCTGTTTTGTGGGCATTTACAAACGTTTGTCATTCCTATTTCCACTGTGGACCTGTTCAGGACAGGTAAATGAACCAAATACACTTTAGAATAGGTGTAGAGTTGTACTTCATCCACTGCCTCAATAACGTTTCACCAGAACTCTGCCAGTAAAATGGGAATAGGTAGAAAAGAAGATAAATGCAGTTCTATTAATCTTTCTTGTTCTTAATTCTAGACATTGCAGTCACCACATTCTACTTTGGCAAAAAAATGTATGAGATACTGTGCAACTGGTACAGGTTAAAATGTCTTCTCAGTGCTTCCACACTGTGAGTGTGCACACCCAACTGGTCAGCAGGTTCTTTTTGGTTACATAATATTCCCAAGATTAAAGCCCTTCAGGCCTCAGCAGTTTCCCATTGCATTAAACTCTGTCAAGAACAGATCTAGATATTCATAAGGGTCTATCCATGAGGATGTCTTCCAAAACCCTAGAACAAGTTTGAGGAGGCAAAGGATTCGAGATAAACAGACAGGGCAACTATCCTAGTGATTTCACAGAGGACAAAGTAGAGGAAATGCCTTCCATTTCATGCTCTATCCGTGAGTCCAGTTGGCTGTGCATGGGTTCTTAAAGAGCAAAGCTACTAATTGATTGGTAAATATCACTAATATATTCCCTACTTTCCTTAAAGTTTCACCACTTTTCCCATCAATATGTACTTCCTGTTTCAGCAATGTGACAGATGGAGGAGAAAAACTCCCAAAGATTGTTCCTTTCGAATTTCAAGAGGTCAGAAGTGCCTTATCAGAACTGTGTTTTCCCCGAATCCTGATTTACCCCCTTGGTAACTAAATCAGACCCTCTCAGTAGCAAACAAAATTTGACATGTTGTAGTAACCTCACCAATGCACTCTTCGATAGAAGAGGGAAACATCAATGCTAATGGAATGTAAATACAAAAGTGTAGTGAACTGCCATGTTATAATTTTGTTGGTCATAATTCACCTATGGCAAATGTAATGCATCCCCAAAGATTTGGGCAATGTTCTATATACACTATTCTCTTTACCAGGTATGGTGAGACTAGAAGGGACCCAAAGATGACTATGACATGGTGAATGGAAAAAAAAAACATTTTCTGGCACAAGGGAAGCTCAGCTCAGTTAGATCCACTTATTAAACCCTTGCCTTTTTCTATTAATTATTTGTAGTTCATGGAGGCTGGCTACTTTAACAAAAGCTAAGTGGAATTTTCAGACCATAACAAAATGCAGTTTTCCCAATAATTTGCTATGGCGGGAAAAAAATAGAATATATCATGTGTTATCTCCAGACCAATAAGAGAAAAAAGATTTTGTTTCTGGATGTAAATGTTTAGGGCATCACTATACAAATGATAGGACTGTAGGGCCTTATTTACAATGAATTAACGCAGCACGGTGCCGCACTCCATTTGACTGGGCCGCGCTGCGTTAATTCCAAAGCAAAGGGATGCGTCATATCTACAATGATGTGACGGATCCCTCTGCTCTCCCCTGCGCTGGCGCATAATTAGCTGCCATGTGCGGACGTAGGCACCCCTGCACCATGGTGCAAGGGTGCCTGCGTCACGGGGAGGATTGTTTTTGTGCAGGAAGGGACACCTTCCTGCACAAAAACAATCAAAAGAGGTGATTTCCTCTTCCCATGTTTGCTGCAGAATGCAGCACGCATAGAAAGAGGAAAAAAACGGGGAGAAATTAATACATTTCTCCTTGCTGTGCCGTCCTACACCTCCCTTGGGGAGGCATAGCATTCTGACGCATTTCCAGGTTTACGATTTCTTGTAAATCTGGAAATGCGGGGTGTTGCATGGGAACACCCACAGCAACACCTATGGCACGCCCCTTTCATGCAAAGTGTTGCGTGTAAAGGGGCCATATTTACAAGGACACGAAAAGCCATGCAGGGTGGCTTTATGTGTTCTTGTAAATATGGGGCAGCAGGTTGCGCCACCAGTGCATCACAAAAAGTAACGCACCGGTGGCGCAAGGGGCTTGTAAATAAGCCCCTTAATTCCTATGGCTGCCACGTAGACTGGCTAGGCTCTATGTCTGCCAACTACATTACTTTTAGTAAACCTACTTTTTAATTGGAAATACACAAAGCTCATAGGAAGCCTGTCATCACTTTTGTATGAATCAAGGAACGTCCATAGAGCACAGGCAGCAGCTTCTGACAGACACATCTAACACCACAATGAAATTTCTTCTATCCGCACTCCTTCCAACAAAACACCTTCTATTAACTATTGTAGCTGGAACCCAGTCACTCACCCAGCAACAGTTCACCCTGGAAACCCACTAGATGATAACCAGGAACATATACGTCGATTCACCAAAATGTTAGGGGTAGCAGAAGTGACATAACGCACCCTTTGACCTGAGTGACATCATAGGAAATTATTCCCAATCTTCCCAGGCAGTGACCTTTGACCCTAGTAGCAGCAGATAAATTGACATCATCTTTAAGAACACCATATGAAGATCACAATGTGCACAATGAGTACAATAATACAACAGTTACTAATGCACATAGGTGGTATTTTAGATACCACCACGTTTAACCAAGGGTACTGCAATGATATGAATGTGACTCGGTCAACACCTGTCCTGGTACACCCATTGTAGCCTAACATGGCCATATGCACAGTGCAATGTAATATACCTAAAAAAAGTTAAAAAGTAATAACTATGTTTATGTACTATGACCTCCTGTGCGCTTAATATTAATGAGACCAACTATACCTCTGACAACATATCCCGATCATTTAACTGTTCCTTTTCGTAATTCTCTGCATGATTCACAACAAGATATTAACTGTTATAAGTAATTTCGTATACTCTAAATCAGATGTATTTATAATTGAATGTATATAAGCCTATACCACTTCATGTATCATGCACTGTCCGCCAAAATATAGGTCTTCTCTCTCCTAAAATATGTAACTAATAGGTTCCTAGGACAAATTGGTAGATGCAATTACCATATGCTGATTCTCAATTGTGATCTTCCCCTTCCCCTTCTATCTAAACCCGCTCCAACATAGCTGCTCCCGTCTTCCTTTGCACACCACGTCATCTCGCCCAATCCTCGCATCAAGTTCACGTCATCTCATCATTCCGTCCCCCCATAAGGGTTCAATGGCCTCGCGCCACATTCCGCTTCAATTGCTTCTATTGCCGGCCTCGGACTGGAATCCTCCGTCCTTCAAGGTAAGATCGTTACACACTTACGGGCCTTTTGCTCCAATTTAGCACTTGCTACCTCTCTAATGCGGTAATTAAATTCCTTCCGCAGCGGCATCCCCTACGACTACCTCCCGTATCTGCATGGCATACTGTGACATATAGCCGACACGTCTTGCGTATGATGACCTCCTGTGGTATGTAAATATAAAAGCTCCCGTGGTATGCAAATATATTGCCGCCTTGAATTTTGAATTGTAGTGCATCGAGCCACAAGGGAACTCAATCCTAACATACTGACCTTATTCTCCTAGAGCACATCTGCTTGATTTGAGGATCCATGTCCACTGTTGGCCCTCCATGACGGGTCCCATTACAATATCCTCAAATGGACTGCCATGACGGGCCCCATTACCAGGACCAGGCTCCTTTGCCCCAAGCCCCACATCTAATTCAGTCATAGGTAATAATTCATCATATGACCATCACCTTCTATAAGTCAGCACACTCCTGCTTCCCACTACCACCACCGATCATCAATCACTTCCTTTATCCTTACTGGATATTGAAGCATGCTCCAAATCTCATGCCTGAATTCTAAAAATTGTCACTGCAACAAGCACAGTAGCATGCATCACCTACTGCTTATTAATACCTTAGCGAGTAATGTACAGTATATACATCCTTCCTAACCTCCCCCTTTTTTCTCTTCTTTCTTTTTCCCATTCCTGTTCTTTTTCTTTTTTCTTTTTTTCGCCCTCTTTCAGAACCTTATTCGATAGGCAATCACCTCAGGCATCTATTTTATTGTCCTGAAGATGATCACAGCATTTACTTAGAGGGATCGAAACGTTGTCGACTTCTTGCACCCTGACACAACTGTATAATTTGTATTAATATATGCTAGAATGCTCTAATGTATTCTTTGGTGGCCTGATTATTGCATTGTATTCGGCCACAGTTTTTTGTTTGCCTGTTTTTCCTTGATATATTTATGTTCCCACTTGTATGTTCTCCTTCACTTTTTACATTAAATGATCATGTTCATTAGGACAGCAAAAAGTAGATATCATTGTATTTCTACCTTCATATGTTTTGTCTCAAAAGCTTTTCCGTAAGGGACCAGTTGGGTTCCCTTCTCCTTGTAAAAACATGTAATATACCTAGGCACAGCCACCGTATGTCCAGTTGTTCTCAATAGTTGCCTGTAAATCATGAAATTCATGATATAAAATAACATAACATTTTTAATCCATGTTCTTTTATATCTTGAATGCATCATCTTTTAAAAGCCAACTGTCATATTGAGCAAGATTATTTAAGAAATAATACAATCATCCTATTTACCATCTTATAAAGCACCAGCTGTGAAAGGGTCCACTGGTGCAAATTCTGCATCGCGTGCCAGTGCAACCTCCTCAGGTGCATCCACAACCTCCAATTTCCATCGTCAGCTTCCAGTACTCAGAACTAGCCTTCAATAGTCAGCTCCAGAGCCTCATTTATGGGTCTATTGCCGTAGGGTAGCGCAGCAGGCCTTGCTGCTGCACTGCCCTATGGCAAAAGAAAAGAGCAGGGATGGGTATCTATTAGATATGGTGCATTCCTGTCCTTTCCCCCTGTGCTGGCGCACAATGGGCTGCTGTGCGCCAACACAGGCACCTTTGCACCGTGGTGCAAGGGTGCCTGCGTAGCGGGGATGACTATTTTTGTGCAGGAAGGGAAACCTTCCTGCACAAAAACACTGACAAGAGGCTTTTTCCTCTTTCGATGTGTGCTGCAGAATGCAGCGCACATCGAAAGAGGAAAAACGAGGAGAAATAAAGATGTTTCTTCTCGTTGTGCCTTCATTACACCTCCCCTGAGGAGGCGTACGTTTTTGGCACTGCCTCAGACTAACGATTTCTCGTAAATCTGGGGCAGTGTCAAAAAGCCATGGATATTGCTGGGAGCACCCCCAGCAACACCCATGGAACGCCCCTTTCACGCAGTTTTCTGCATGAAAGGCGCACATATTTATAAGGCCACGAAAAGCCACGTAACGTGGCTTTACATAGCCTTATAAATATGCCAGTGGCACATTGTGCCACTGGAACGTTAAAAAAGTGACATACCTGCACCGCAATAGTGCCGGTAGGGTCTCATAAATTAGACCCCCCAGTCTCCAAGGCTTGGTGCAACCTCCCCAGGTTCAGCTCCAGCATCTAATCCCTGGCTCAACATTTCCAGGAGCAACCTCAAGCCCAGATCCTGAACTCTACCCTCCAATGCCTGGTGCAATTGTCCCGTCTAAATTACTTTTGCAAGTATGGGTCAATATCCAAGGTGCTGTATTAGCTATCCAGGTACAAACAGTGCCTTGGATACCCACTTCTGCAAAATTCTTGAGAGTGAGATGGTTGACTATGTTGAATGCTGCTGATAGATCTCAAATAATTTGGGCCTCAACGCCGTCGGTATACTACTTTCCTCTCTGATTAACTAGGATCTACAGCACTAGCAATCCCATGCTAATGCCTGGATGAAAGTCTACCTGGACATGATGAAGGAGGTCATGATGTCCTACTTGATCTTGATTTGAAAACAAGTTTCCATTCCAAAGCATATGCTGGATGGGGAAGGATAGGGTAGTAATTAAAATAGTCTGTGGCACAAACTTCGGCTTCTACTTTTTTCTTTCTTTTCCTCTGACTTTCATTCTTTCTCTCCCCTCTGTTCTTGTTTTTAGTGTGCTCCCTCTTCCTATACTATATCGTCACTATTTCTCTCTCTCATTTTCACTATTGGCCCTTCTCTCTCAAACTGTTCTCTTCTCCTCTTCAGCCACAGTCGCTCAGCCCTGTCAGGTCAATTTCTTATCCAGATTACTTATGATGCAGCGATTGTGTTTCTTTACACAAAACAGTAGACGTACAGCACAGAGAGAAGCTGTGCAAGCTTATTGCTAATCCACACACAAAATTGACAAATGTATTGCAAGCCATGCAGACATAAAAGGCATTTTATAGGCAGCAACTTTGAAAAAACACCCGCATACCAAACAGCTATACCATTTGAATTAGGTGTTCAGGCATCCCTCACAGAAAACACGTGCATCACAGTAAACAGCTGTGCACGCCTCCCTCACACTTACAGGAAGTAGCAGTGGACACCGCGCACGAAATACCTAAAGGATTGGGAAGAGCCGTGCATTCCTCCTTCACACAAAATGTGAAAACCATGTGCAGCAGCTGTTAGGGCAGCACTTTCTAAACACGTACAGGACTTGGAGCATGCAGCACTTCAATCCTTCCCCAGAAAACAGATGCAGTAGAGGCAAGCACTGTACAGACATCCCTCACATGATGTAGGTGCAATTTCCACGGCAGCAGAGCAAGCTGACCTCACAAATACGAACAGCACAGGAAGCAGTCAACACTTTAACTCTCTCCGACAATACATGCACACATCAAGATTACTGAGAGGCATCATCCTTCAAGCAGTCCTTTAGTTTTAACCAACTGTAGTTTATATGCCTTGCTTTTTACATGCACGACTAATACAGTAAATACGTCAAGTCCCTGAAAGCAGAGTGCTAAACACCAGGCACAATCACCTTGACTTGAAGTGCAATTCGAGCACTACATTTAAAATTCATGATTTGAGCCTAGTAGTAGGCTCGAGAGCTTTAAAAAGGTCCCTCGGTCTGGCCTGCAGGACTAAAACTTATCATTTCAAACATCGTTTAATTTTGATGTATGTTGATCAATGGACACTGCACCTAGTAATGTTGTTCCATCTGCACTCCCTTGTCCGTTTAGTTTACTGAAAGGAATGAAAAACCTACAGTTTGCAGAAGTGTTGTGGTCTGGGGAGAGGATCTTAAACAGATGAAGATAGCAATGCATCCCATCTGGAATAAGGTAACATCACAGAGGAACACAAATTGAGCAAACCAGCCTCTCTTTAAAGAATATTACCACCTAATGAGGGAGTAGACAATGATCCAACAGGGAGGCAGAGAAAGAGGTATAACTGGATGAGGAGGAGGAGGAGGAGGAGGAAGAGGAAGAGGAAAAAGAAATTACAACAAAGAAGGAAACGAAAATGGAACAACACCTCAAACTCCGTGGGAAGAAACAAAAGGGGTCAACCACAGATGCCATGATGGCTAAAGAGATGGTAAAAAACTTGGTAATCAATTTATCTGACAAAACCAGTGGTTAATTTGGAGAAAAAAAAACATAAGTGCCGGGACTGTCGTCAGGAGGCAGCTTGCACCAGCCCATTTCTCCTATAACGCCGCCTAAAACAGAGCCAACTACCAACCAGGAAGTGGGGAGAGGATGTGGCGCAATAGCCAGAGTTGCTGACTTCAGAGCTGATGAAGCAGGTTTGAGTCTCGGCATCAGCTCAACATCCAGTGATTCAAGGCAAATCACTTAATCTCCCCGTGCCTACCAAAAATGAGTGTGTCCTTAACTGGTGCTTATGAAACTATAGCGCAGGTGTCGATGATTAAGTGCCGATGCTGAGCACCGGAAACCACTGGCCCAAATTAAGCACTGGACAGAACCCTTACACAGGACGACCTTTGGATATTTAATTTTGGGATTTCCTTCTGTGCAACTTGAGGTTTGAATTATATCCAGTCATGCATTGGTTTATTTAAACTGGTTAGGAAACCCAAGCTCAAGAAATGACATTATCTCGAACAAGGGATGCAAACAGGTCACATGAGATCAGAATAACTGGGAGGGACAAGTAATTTTATCATAATTGACTTTGACATGCCTATTACCCTTCATGAGCGCAACTCAATCAATCAATCAATCAATCAGGATTTATAAAGCGCACAGCTACTCATAAAGTAGATGATACCACATTGGAAGGAGATATCAACAATGAGGATTTTTTGGACAATTTGAGGATTACGTATGACGGATCATTTCCCAGTAATTTTAAACCAAACAACTTTTATACCCCAAATACCATGTGATGCAATAGACATTTTTCATGACAACAGAACTAAGGAATAAAAAGGAAATCGAGGCATGATGCCAGAATAGAACTTGGAACTTGTCATGGAACTAGAAGGTGTTGTTAGAAGCCCTCTCCCACGATACTAATGACGCTATCTGCCCTGCTGATAAGGGTGGTAACATAGTTATATTACCTAGAGACATACACGTTTAGGAAATTCTTAGGCAGTTGTCTGGCAATCACTGTAATATGCTCTTTAACAGAGAAACATACAATAAAACCATTGTGGATTATTGGGAGAAACTAGACAGGTGGAAAAACAAAGGGTTACTTGAACAAGAGGAATGTTGACTACCTCAAGAATGATTAACCATGGATGCCTGTGATATATCTTTTACCCAAGTGTACAAGAACAGGATCAATCCCCAGGAAGCCCTGCTGATTCATCCCGAGGGAGTGCCTTGGAGAATACATCGAAAAATGTTGATTTCTTTCTTGGAAACTTTTGTAATGACATTGCCTTCCTATATTAAGGAGATAAGACTTTATAAGATTGAAGGAATAGTATGAGAAGATGACTTTCTACATATGACCTTAGATGTGTGTTCCTTGTACATAAAACATCGGACATGAAAATGAGATCAAAGCATGCCAACAATTTCTGAGGGCTAGACCTAAGCATTAACACACACATGCAGGCATGATTATGGAGATCTTAAATTTTGCCTCGAGAATAAAATCTTTGTGTTCAATGGGGTCATATGTACACAACTCAAAGGTACAGTGATGGGCGCCTGCGTTGCCCTCAGTTTGTAAACCTATTCATGGGGTGGTTGGAGGAGCAGGTGTCCGTAGCACCAGAAACTATAGATGAGGTAGACTACATTACTATCTGGTTCAGGTTCATAGCTGATTTATTGATCATTTGGAGGGGTTGGGAGGAATCAGCATTGGGGTTTGTACAGAAACTCAGGGACATTACACGGAATCTCGAATTTACATGCACAATCAGCGAAGACAAAATTGAATTTCTAGATAGACTAATTGAAGTTAACAATAACAGACTGCAAACCAGCCTATATAGAAAACCCACGGCTGGTAACAGCCATCTACATGCTTGCAGCAGTAAGCCAGAGGTGCTCAAGCTGAGTAAACCTAACGGGGAGCTGTTGAGAGGGAAGCAGTACTGTAAAACAAAGACATTTTTTCAGAAGAAACAAAAACTGACAATACAGAGATTCAGAGAGAGAGGAAACCCCCAGTGGGCCCTTAATAAAGCCATCAAAAGGGTCAAAATGAAGAACAGAGATGAGATTCTCTTTCACTCAAGTGGACGGCTAAGGACAAGGCAGGGGGAGAGACTAGACTTCTTACCATAGCAGTAGTTCCAGGAAGAGCAAGAATATCTTACAGAAAAATTAGAAAATCCTTAGAAGTGACCATACATTGGAGAATGTTCTCAGTGAAAGGCCCAGGATTACATACAGAGAGAGTAGATGTCTTAGGGTTATACAAGTTCACAGAGACACCACAGAAAGACGGACTGTGAACAAAAGTGTACCTAAGGGCTTGTAAGGCATGTAAGGCATGTAGGTGGAATTGATGGTTCATTTAGGAAAGACTGTGTACTTGCCCTCCTTTGCTCTGCGATAATTATCTAGTTCACTAAAGTTTTTATTTTTCACCTGCAAGGGGAAAAGGGAGGGAATGTCACAACAACTATGAGCTTGTTACAGAGTCCCTACCTCTTTCTTCTATTAACACAGAGCACCTGGTGGAGTATCATTTTCACAGATAGGATTTTGTTGGGTTAACGTTTTTATCTGGAATTTGAAATAATATTATGAGATGTCCCTAATACATTAGGACTTGTTACAGCTTTATACAACAGGTCTTTCATATGGAGAGGCCATCAGGCTCCAATTATAACTTAATCAATGTCAGCGCATTAGGGTATTACCTACATGGGTTGATTCTATCTCACACACCTGGCAAGATTAAACTTGATATTTGTACCAGGTGTTGGTAATGAGGCATGTGGACGGAAAGTTGCCCTCATATATGTTGAAAACTAGATGTTCCATCAAATTGTGCTGGTCTTATTTCTGCCCATTAGCTAAACTGGGATCAGATTATATCAAATAATCTTATCCCAATTTAGCTAATATAAAGACACCAGTCCAAGATGGTGTCCACATGAACACTTTCAGTCCTTTGTTTATATTTTTTAATCAAAACTTTAAAGGTGATGAGCTGCTGTTGCCAAGTCATGTCACCAAGGTCATTCTGTGGCCAAAACAGGCTTGTACAGTTGGCACTGCAAAATCAACTATATTTGGAATTGTACTGAAAAAAAGGAATGTTAGCACATGCAAAATATACCAGATTTGGAATTGTCCTAAATGAGTGGCTGTACATGAACTTTTAGATTTGGCCTGTGTGGTTGGTGTACTCCTCCAACCAGTTGCTATGACCCCATTGGGATTGAGGTTTATACAGGAGCCAAGTGAATTTTGGATTTATTTTAAATAGAGAACAAAGTAAAAATGCAGCAGCACTATTAGCTTAATTAAAAATGAAATATTTAATTTTTCTAAATACATAAAATCACAATTAATTTTAAACATTAGGAAATAAGTACAATGTTTATATTTTCATATTATATATTAAAAATTACAAAAAGGTATGTACAGTTGTGTGTATTGTTTTAGTCTACATTTATTTTTAAATGTAATAATATTTTATCATAAAATATAATGTATTTTTATTTATATTTTTAACTTTAAATTAAATTTATAAATAGGTTTAAAAAGACAAAATAAATAATTTATTTAACAATATTTGTTATGCGGTTCTATGTTAAGTGTCTGTCTCCATTATTTTCTATGAGAGGGAGTTGCAGTACCAGTGGTTGGCTATGTGTGGCGCTAGACTTACTCCAGGTCTGAGTTGGAGTACATCTACTACTGAACAAACACAAGGAGACGATGGACGGAGTGCTGAAACTTTTCAGACACTCACCCCAGTCACAGATCTGGGTTGAATCCATCATCTTTCTTTAGCTCACTTTGCCACCCCAGTTCAGACCCAGCTATATGCAAATCAGTCTTGACCCTGTGCCTCATGGGAAAAGTCCAGCCCGAATTGCGAAGCCAGGTCTTCCCTGGACCAGAAACAAGCATCCTGGGACCGGTTCGGGGTAACACCCCTCATCAGCCAGGCTAGCTTGAATACAGCGGCAAAGTGAGCAAGGGACCCACGTCTGGGCATACCCTGCCAACTTAAGGCGAACAAAGCAAACACAAGGAGAAGATGGACGGAGCGCTGAAACGTGTCAGACACTCACCCCCAGTCACAGATCTGGGTTGAATCCATCATCTTTCTTTAGCTCACTTCTCCACCCCAGTTCAGACCCAGCTTTTAGCCAGGCTAGCTATTGAAGCTAGCCTGGCTAATGAGGGGTGTTACCCCGAAACCGGTCTCAGGATGCTTGTTTCCGGTCTAGGGAGGACCTGGCCTGGCAGTCGGGCTGGACTGTTTCCATGAGGCACAGGGTCAAGACTGATTTGCATATGGCTGGGTCCAAACTTGGGTGGCGAAGTGAGCTAAAGAACAATGATGGATTCAACCCAGATCTGTGACTGGGGCCGGGGTGAGTGTCTGAAAAGTTTCAGCACTCCGTCCATCATCTCCTTCTGTTTGCTTCGTACATCTACTACTGTCATGGGCCCCTTTTGGCAATAATAACTTTAGAAGTGCAGTTTGTGAAGCGCAATGGACTTACCCTTTTGTGGGAGGTTGTCTGTCCCTCCCTATACTCCTCCTTAGCCCTTCCTGATTCCCTGCTTTACCCTCTCCAAGTTCCTCCCATTTAGTAGTAAGTAGTCCCATTTTTGCATCCACTCTCACTGGTCCGTCCCACATTTACTGCCAAACAGTAAACTTACATGTATAAGGATCTTCCCATTGAAAAGATATAAGAAGTGAAGGTGGAGATTACACTTGTAGGCTTGTGAATTGCATTTTTATACTAAGTAAGTAGTACTTCTGTAGGACTATTTTATCTAATACAAAATGTAGTTTGTGAATTGGGCCCTTAGTGTGTAATGTGGGCCGAATGGTGGATGAGCATGATCATAATGCCGGCAAGATTGCACAGTGAGTTAAACGCTTGTCCCTGAAGACTGTCCTGCATTGGAAACCTGGAAAGGCAAATTTATCCTTCCAATTTTGCTCAATAGAGTTCCATTAAAATGGGTGATAGTAACAATTCTTATTTGCAGTGCTTCAAAATGGCAAAAGTGTATTATGAATTGACACATAATATATGGGATTCTGCAGTCCCTGTATTAAAACCCAAACTCTACTTTCGTTATTGTTGGTGACTTGTGACACACCCAGTCACCGATACTAAAGAAATGATGTCAGAACTCAACTGTAATAACTTATAAAAGGCGAGGTCTGACATTACAAAGACTGCTGCCAGAGCCAGCAGGGGACGGGAAAGGCAGATCAGGTCATGGAGCATAAAACTAAACATGCTTTTTCTTTCTTCTGCTCTGTTTTTATAGCTATACCACAACAAGCAGAAAAGGGATCTTTGCGGCATCATGTTTATGTTTTGCATTCCTAAGGTAGTTATAGAAAGGTTCTAATCTTTCTTCATATTCTACATGTACCGAGCTCCTGTGTCTTTAAAAAAAACTGACTTGTATAAAACCAATTCTGATATTTTTTTCCATCAAACATCTAACAGTTTTTTGGATGTGTTTAGTTTTGCACTAGAGATTCTACTTTTATTCTTCAAGTTTGCAAACATGCTCTGTCTTTCTTCTTAAAGAGCTCTGCACCAGGGATTTTAGTGGTTTGTGGGAAAGGTGATGGTGTAACCATGTAGTATAAGGAATAAAGTACTTCCTGCCATACACAATGAGGATATGACAAGTCACCTTGTCTGTAACCTTATAAAGGAACTTGGCCTTCGGGCCTCCTTCTTCTATATGGTCATGAAACTCCTCAGTGACTTGTAATATGCTTATAATGTACATCAGGAGGTACTTTATCCCACATATAAAAAACACAAATAATATAGACGTTTTGGGGGGGAATATTCCATTGCACAGTAAGCAACTTTATTTTTTCTTGGAGCAGCTCAATATTTTGTATTAAACATTTTTTTTCCTATGACAGTCTTCCCTATGATGTTTTTAATCCGTAATGAGGTATTCCTACAGTTCATGGTTACTGCTAGCACTGTTTTCGTAATGAGCATTACTTCAGCAATGGTTCGATGTTTCAAAATGACGCACTTTAGCCTTACATGTATTTTTGTATTACATTCATAATTCTAAATGGACACAACATGTCTGAGATGAGCTTATAAATGCCTTTTATGCTGCAAAGTCTACTACAGCGGGCAATATTGGAAATTATAAAGTATTAGATTCATTCATAGGGTCCCTATCAGACCATAGTAAGTTGCAAAAACAATTAAGATCTGGCTCTTACTTAAGTAAGAAATTAATGTAGATCTCCAATGGTTATTTCTCTTGGGTTATTAGCATGCGACGACCATTTCAGTGGTGAATGTGCTCACAGTAAGTGACCTGACACAATGATGCTACATGTCACTCATATAGTTTGAAATATGTGTGTCAAACTGACCTAAAGACCCCATTTTTACAAAAAGGTCTTTGGAAGTTTTACACTACTCAACTAGAGGAGTTTATCTCATAACATACATCTCTTGTTTGTTTGCACAGCCATTGTCTGAACCTGATATGTCTGCAGACTGAAGATACAGCCCGGCACACCCACCTTAAATGCATCTCCAATGCCATGAGTTACAGATGAGCTGGTCTTACAAGATGGGTATTTATCTTGTTTCTGAAGTAGAGGAATGAAAGAGCCCACATGGTGCCCTGTTACACATAGGGCGCACTTTCACTCTTTGCGCTAGATGCGCCAGATGCAATAATAATAATCCATATTTGTAAAAATGATCCATATTTGTAAAGAGCAAACATATCACTTCTTAAGGTCTCAAGGCGCTGGGGCCATCGGGGAGAATGAGTGAGCTATTGCCCAGAGTCACATAGTGCTGAGCTCAGCTGCCACCAGTGCTGGGAACTGAACCGTGAGCCCAGTGCTTCAGAGTAAGCAGCTCTGGCCGCTGCGGCACACCTCTCCCTTCAGCCAGGGAAAGTGTGTCCTATTACACTGAATGTGTTGCCCCCAGGGCAGCCACGAAGTCGTGCTGCCCTGGGGGCAGCGCATTCAAGTGAAAAATGGAGCGCTTTGAAGCAACCGCTTCGTGTTTCACTGTGCAGGCGGAAACCCACCTGAACTTTTACGAGGGAAGAGAGATCCCTTGCAGGCAGGTGCAGTGAGTGACTGCACTTGCCTACAAGGAGAAGTCTGAGGGGGTCCATAGGACCCCTTTTTTCCCCTCCAAAGGGCTGCCATCAGGGGACACACTGCCAGCTTCTTTGCCTCTGCGCCCACGTCTATAATACGGCGTGGGCGCATAGGCAAAGTGATTCACTCATTTGCATGGGTTGTCGCATCATGTAAATGAGGGAACACTCTCTTGTGATAGTGCTGGCCCTATATGTGTGCCAGCCCTATCTGTATTACAGAAAGGGTCGCAAAGGCGCCTTGCCCATAATGTAATACCAAAGTGCCGAGGGGGCGCACATGCCTATTGAGCCCCGAGGGCACTTTCCATAATATGGCCCCTGGTCTGTGATGAATACTGTTTCATCTCCAAAGTGCACAGTTTGAGGAGGCTTTCCTTTTGATCTTTGCCTTTGCAATTCTAGCAATTTCATGGTACTGTGCATTGACTTGAACTAATGAGATGGCTACTTTCTCTGCAAAGTGAGGCAATGTATTTGACTCCTATATAGGCCTTAAATATGATGTGGGCCTGCCGGTGCAGTCATTGCAGCCAGTGCGGCTCCTCTGCTAAGGCGGAGGAGCGTCGCCCCACTGCTCAAAAGGAAAAATGAAATGATGATAACTAACGTTATTATCGTTTTATTTTTCCTATTGCAGTCAGTTGTGGGGCAGGGCTGGCCAGAGCAGGGGGAGGAGTGGTTTGCTCTCCCTGAGTGCTCATGACTGATTGGCAGGCCCTCTTGGGCCGGGCAAACAGTCATGCGCACTTTGCATGTTCTCCACCAGGCTGCATTACACAGCCTGGTGAGGAACATGCACAGACTCCCTGTGACCGTCTGAGCGCCGAACCATGGAGCTCAGACCAATCACAACGCTGCATTGCAGCGTTGTGATGGGCTCAGGAAAGCCTGTGTGCCTAGGTGCTTCCTGCTGCCGGCCGGGACTGGAGACAGGAAGAGGACGAAGACCGAGACGGAGGAGAGGTGGCGGCCGGCTGTTCCAATTAAGTTTTCCTTTTTTTTTATTCCCCCCCTCCCAACCCCACCCCCCCCCCCCCGCCGCCCCACTACCCCCGTCCGGTAACAGCCGCTACTGATTGCAGCCCCATACAGTATCCTAAATATGCAATTAAGAATGCACAATTTCAGAAAAACATCATTCGCTTCAAAAAAACACATTTTGTTAGTAGAAGGAAGAGAATCTCGAATATATTCCCTGCATGGTGCAGCTAAAAAGAGACACAATGAAATTATAATGTTAAAGCTGCTTTTACCTTTCACGAATTGAAACTTGATTAAACAGTGGACAATGGTAAACTGTGCGGTGGGGTTGGAGCTGCCATTATGGAGATGAAATCATGAAACCCGTATTTCACTGCCACCGTGAAATAGTGTACATATTCTACAGGTCTTTGTGAATTATGGGTTTTATTTAACTGCTATTTGAGCATTAAGAATGCCTAGATTTTGTTGAAATACACATTTTACAAACAACTTTACATTTTAAACAGATCTTACCATATGAATTGCGGCTAATTCTGCGCAGGAAGCGAAAACATCCTTAAAATACCCTGCCAGCACACCTTTACTCTGGCCATGGCGTTCATGTAGTTTGATGTAAGCGTGCAATACAGCTTCAGAAGTGATCCAGGGCCTCAGTTATTGTTTTGTGAAGCAAGTCAAGCTCAGGCATTGAGCAGAAATAGCAAGTCAATGTCCAAAGCTGTAGGAAAGCAATTACTCAATATTACAGTGGCCTGCTGCAAGTGTAGGCCAGCATGGGAACATTGTGGCTCTGAGAATGTGACATGGACCCACTGAGAGGTCTGATTACTGAGATGAAGGGGAGGTGTTTCCATCATTGGAATGTGGACAACTCGCAATTATAAGTGAACGAGGAGCCGGCTCTCACGCATAGAGGCCTGCGACTACAACAGAACATAAAAAACTTTCAAATAAATAAATATGCCATTCTCTAGCGCTATTTAAAAGGCTACAAGAGCAACATTAGACTGATGAGAACCTAGGTATAGTACATTTATTATGCAACAATTTTACTTACAGGTATAATTTCAGCCCCAATGTGTATTTGGAGGATAACAGACTTTATGCAAGCATTCCTTGTGTGACAATAAGTAAGTAGAAAACCACCATAAAAAAAAGGAACAGTTTAATCTCCTCAATTCAGTCAAAAGTGATGACATGCAGAAACCACAAAAATAAATGCATAACTTAGTGCAATGTGACACCAGTTGTTTGTAAGTACATCATTAAAGAGGTCAAATTTATTTTCTAGACACCAAAATATCATTTCAATGACATCAAAGAATGATAGTAAAGTCTACAAGGTCTAGATCTTAAGAAATATTGGCTGGCCTTAAGGCCATCCTGTTTAATGCTGGCATACAGTGACTTGACATCCATTGTTACCATTATGAAATTATACTCCCATCTTATATGAGACATTCTGCATAAAACATCTATAGAATCTTTGATACACTAGGGTAATATCTCCACATATGGGTATGAAAATAGACATTGTAACAAGACGTATTCTCAAACAGGCTTCCAGTAGTCAAAGTTACTATTCTTCCTGGGGGATTCTGATCTTTTTTTGTGCCCCTTTGGTAAGAGGTAGAATGTGGGTACTCTGGGAAAATCATTCCCCCCAATTATACAGTTTAACATGGATTTTTGTGTTTAAACTCAATTTAATATCTTTTTCGAAATATGTCATAACATTATTTGTCTGTAAGATGTTGCATGGCCTCTTCCAGGTACAATTCTCTGGGCCACAGAACAGCATTGCTGCAAGTATCGTTCTATGAGAACTGATTTACCCACCACCAATGGTTTAGTAACAGAGTGGTAGTTATCATTTTGTATCTTATTTTCTTTCTTCTGATTTCTTTCCACATTGAGATGTAATTTTTGCAAATCAGATCTTATCAAATTGTTAAAAGTATCAATAGAATCATACAGCATCTGTGGTAAGAATTTGGATGAAGGACGAAAATATGCATTTGCACTTTCTGAGGTATTCAAATCTAGTTCTCTGATAATATCTGACTCATTCATATCACAGCTCGATTTCACTTGAATATTTCCTGATTACTCATGGGATAAAAACATTAGATCATCCAGGCCCTGAAAAGCATTCATACATAATTCTTTTGTTGTTTCTCGGGATTGGTTTAACTTTGAATAGCTTCAGAAATAGCAGATGAAATCTTATTTCAAATTCCTATTAAATTTATATACATCATCCCTGGCTTGTGCATATGCAAATGAGGTATCACAACAGTCCGATAGGCCTGAATTCAGTAATTGTAGCTCAGCACAGTTAAATTCTTTGTTAGTTGAGGTAATTACCAGCTTAGAATTAGGTCTGGCAACATTTTTAAATATACCGACGTAATTAGTGTCATTTCAGAAATTACAAAAATTACGCAATTATGCCAGTTTGAATAATTAAGAGTTAGTTGGTGCAAAAATCTTACAGGAGGAGCACAGGAACAATGAACTAAGAGAGAGCAAGTGGCTGCTGGCTAATGCTGTTTGTGCCCATTTAGTGCTATTTCTCAGCGCAAAATGTATCCTCTAGCCCATTTTGGAGGTGAGTGTAAATTTAGCACTAAGTGATGGATTATGCATAATTCAGAGTAAGTTTTCAGCAATTATGAGTATGAGTTATGAGTAATTAAGCTAGAGAAAATTACACCAGTTATGCCCTCCCCACTTAGGGGCCGATTCCGATTCGGGCCGGAAAAAATACCGACCGACTCGGTACGGGAATTTAGTCCGACCGACTCGGACCGGCGCCGTACGACCCGGGTAGTACGATGAAATGCATGTGAAATCCGACCGACTCAGACGGAATACAAAACGACCGACCGAGCCGGACGGAAACAAGCCATCCGGCCGGGAAATCACGCAAAACGAACCGACCGACACGCACTCGGATTGAACCCGAACGAAACGTACCCGCGAACTCCGACCCGCGTAGTACGATGCTCTGCGTGCAAAACACGACCGACTCGCCCGGAGCACAAGCCGTACGACCGACACGCATACAAAACCCAGCCGAAGCAACCCAATACTACGCGACCGACTCGTACGCCGCATATGAAACCTAGCTGACACACAGCGGGAACGAGTCGGACAAGATCGCACCAGACAACTGCAGCGTCCTACTCGGACACAAGAATGACTCCTACATGCACCAAAAACACCAAGGAAAAATTAGAAAAAAAAGGGCCATACAAGCAACCACTAAGCCAATAAATACAGGGAGGGAAAAAAAATGGAACAAGGACACACCTCCAACTCCACCTACATAAAGGCCACAAATCCCTACCATGATCCTTTGCAAATTCCACTGACCTGCCAGACAGAACACCATCACACAGCAACCACAGACACACTCACAGCTCATACATCACACAAGCCACACACCATTACCACACCTACAAATAGCACCCTCACACACACCCAGCTAAACCTACACTCACACCCCCCCACTTGCACACACACTCACATCAATCACCATCACCATGCCCCCAAAGAAGAACCATAAGTTTCTAGATTGTGAATTGGAAGTCCTGGTAGACGAGATCCTGAGGGTAGAGCCACAGTTGTTTGGTACATTGGTACAACAGACCCCCATGTCGCAGAAAACCAAGATGTGGGCGAGGATTGTCGACAGGGTGAACGCACAATCACCATGTTTGCGCACAAAGGAAGACATCCAGAACAGGTGGTATGATGTGCGCAGGAGGGTCCGGGACCTACTAAAAAAGGACTACCTCCTCAGACAGCACACCGGCAGTGGCCCTCCTGCAAAACCAGTATACCTCAGGCCCTGGGAGGAGAAGGTGCGGGCCATCCTACCACCAATGAGCGTATACGGACTAACAGACATCCCAGAGCCTGGTGAGTACACAACTAATATACACAATATGGTGTGACAACACACACACATCACACTCAAGGGGATAGGCAAACCATGCACACTTAGCAAATACACAGCAACCAAAAGATATTCATCCCAAGATGTGAATGCTAGTCAGACAAACACAATACCTGCCATCTCATAGTGATATGTAACTGTGTCATGACATCTACAAACCTAACATCTAATACAGCAAGGCAGTGGCACAAATAGAACCAACAAACACTCCCAGATATTTACCCACCACTAGAACACCACCTCACAGGGAAGCTCACTCAAAGGAAGGAATTCTGTGTATGCTGGTGAAGTCAGTGTAGCCAATAGCATGATGGGAGTTGTAGTCACAGATCAACATCTCACACCCACATGGCCCAGCAAGTTAGCACTGAAGCATGCACACCTCACAGGGAGTCAAAAGCCACTTCAAAGATGTCTGACACTGGCCACAGCTGTGGGGAGAACAAGGCCCTGCTGGGAACTGGGCACCAACAAACAACGGGACCATACTGTCAGCCATCTTCCCATTGCTGTCACACTCACACACAGTGAAGTCCACTCAAAAGGAAGGAAGTATGGGCATGCTGGGAAGGGGGGTATAGGCAATAGCAGGATGGGAGTTGTAGGCACAGATATTGGTCACACCCACAATTGGCCCATCAACACCACTCTCAACCATGCTCACATCACAGGGAGTGGAAAACAACTGACAAGATGGCTGACACTGGGTACTGCTGGGGGAGCACAAGGCCCTGCTGGGAACTGTGCAACAACCAACAGCAGGACACCACTGACTGACATCCTGAAAGACAACTTGCACTCCCTGCAATGGAAGCACGTTCCATGGTGGGATATCTGGCTGGGTGGGAAGGAGGACTCACAGCACTGACCATAGTTACAAGCACCTCCCCTCACACACCCCCTCCACACTAACTCCACATAACCCACCTGGGAGAATGCAATGCCTCACATCCTAACTGAAGATCCCACAAAGAACCACCACCCTGGGTTATGCTGTGTGAAGCACAGGGACACTCTTGGGACTTGTAGCCAAACAACTGCCAGGGCAACAATCCCAGCCATCCTGTCAGCACAGGCACCCCACCCCACAGGGAAGCAGAGTCAAAAGGAAGGAAGGATGGGCATGCTGGGAAGGGGGGTGGAGGCAATAGCATGATGGGAGTTGTAGGCACAGATATTGGTCACCCTCACAATTGGCCCATCAACACCACTCTGAACCATGCTCACATCACAGGGAGTGGAAAAGGACTCACAAGATGGCTGACACTGGGTACTGCTGGGGGGAGCACAAGGCCCTGCTAGGAACTGTGCAACAACCAACAGCAGGACACCACTGACTGACATCCTGAAAGACAACTTGCACTCCCTGCAATGGAAGCACTTTCCATGGTGGGATATCTGGCTGGGTGGGAAGGAGGACTCACAGCACTGACCATAGTTACAAGCACCTCCCCTCACACACCCCTCAACACTAACTCCACATAACCCACCTGGGAGAATGCAATGCCTCACATCCTAACTGAAGATCCCACAAAGAACCACCACCCTGGGTTATGCTGTGTGAAGCACAGGGACACTCTTGGGACTTGTAGCCAAACAACTGCCAGGACAAAACTCCCAGCCATCCTGTCAGCACAGGCACCCCACCCCACAGTGAAGCAGAGTCAAAAGGAAGGAAGGATGGGCATGCTGGGAAGGGGGGTGGAGGCAATAGCATGATGGGAGTTGTAGGCACAGATATTGGTCACCCTCACAATTGGCCCATCAACACCACTCTGAACCATGCTCACATCACAGGGAGTGGAAAAGGACTCACAAGATGGCTGACACTGGGTACTGCTGGGGGAGCACAAGGCCCTGCTGGGAACTGTGCAACAACCAACAGCAGGACACCACTGACTGACATCCTGAAAGACAACTTGCACTCCCTGCAATGGAAGCACGTTCCATGGTGGGATATCTGGCTGAGTGGGAAGGAGGACTCACAGCACTGACCATAGTTACAAGCACCTCCCCTCACACACCCCCTCAACACTAACTCCACATAACCCACCTGGGAGAATGCAATGCCTCACATCCTAACTGAAGATCCCACAAAGAACCACCACCCTGGGTTATGCTGTGTGAAGCACAGGGACACTCTTGGGACTTGTAGCCAAACAACTGCCAGGACAAAACTCCCAGCCATCCTGTCAGCACAGGCACCCCACCCCACAGCGAAGCAGAGTCAAAAGGAAGGAAGGATGGGCATGCTGGGAAGGGGGGTGGAGGCAATAGCATGATGGGAGTTGTAGGCACAGATATTGGTCACCCTCACAATTGGCCCATCAACACCACTCTGAACCATGCTCACATCACAGGGAGTGGAAAAGGACTCACAAGATGGCTGACACTAGGTACTGCTGGGGGAGCACAAGGCCCTGCTGGGAACTGTGCAACAACCAACAGCAGGACACCACTGACTGACATCCTGAAAGACAACTTGCACTCCCTGCAATGGAAGCACGTTCCATGGTGGGATATCTGGCTGGGTGGGAAGGAGGACTCACAGCACTGACCATAGTTACAAGCACCTCCCCTCACACACCCCCTCAACACTAACTCCACATAACCCACCTGGGAGAATACAATGCCTCACATCCTAACTGAAGATCCCACAAAGAACCACCACCCTGGGTTATGCTGTGTGAAGCACAGGGACACTCTTGGGACTTGTAGCCAAACAACTGCCAGAACAACACTCCCAGCCATTCTGTCAGCACAGGCACCCCACCCCACAGGGAAGCAGAGTCAAAAGGAAGGAAGGATGGGCATGCTGGGAAGGGGGGTGGAGGCAATAGCATGATGGGAGTTGTAGGCACAGATATTGGTCACCCTCACAATTGGCCCATCAACACCACTCTGAACCATGCTCACATCACAGGGAGTGGAAAACGACTCACAAGATGGCTGATGCTGGGTACTGCTGGGGGAGCACAAGGCCCTGCTGGGAACTGTGCAACAACCAACAGCAGGACACCACTGACTGACATCCTGAAAGACAACTTGCACTCCCTGCAATGGAAGCACGTTCCATGGTGGGATATCTGGCTGGGTGGGAAGGAGGACTCACAGCACTGACCATAGTTACAAGCACCTCCCCTCACACACCCCCTCAACACTAACTCCACATAACCCACCTGGGAGAATGCAATGCCTCACATCCTAACTGAAGAACCACCACCCTGGGTTATGCTGTGTGAAGCACAGGGACACTCTTGGGACTTGTAGCCAAACAACTGCCAGGACAACACTCCCAGCCATCCTGTCAGCACAGGCACCCCACCCCACAGGGAAGCAGAGTCAAAAGGAAGGAAGGATGGGCATGCTGGGAAGGGGGGTGGAGGCAATAGCATGATGGGAGTTGTAGGCACAGATATTGGTCACCCTCACAATTGGCCCATCAACACCACTCTGAACCATGCTCACTTCACAGGGAGTGGAAAACGACTCACAAGATGGCTGACACCGGGTACTGCTGGGGGGAGCACAAGGCCCTGCTGGGAACTGTGCAACAACCAACAGCAGGACACCACTGACTGACATCCTGAAAGACAACTTGCACTCCCTGCAATGGAAGCACGTTCCATGGTGGGATATCTGGCTGGGTGGGAAGGAGGACTCACAGCACTGACCATAGTTACAAGCACCTCCCCTCACACACCCCCTCAACACTAACTCCACATAACCCACCTGGGAGAATGCAATGCCTCACATCCTAACTGAAGATCCCACAAAGAACCACCACCCTGGGTTATGCTGTGTGAAGCACAGGGACACTCTTGGGACTTTTAGCCAAACAACTGCCAGGACAACACTCCCAGCCATCCTGTCAGCACAGGCACCCCACCCCACAGGGAAGCAGAGTCAAAAGGAAGGAAGGATGGGCATGCTGGGAAGGGGGTGGAAGCAATAGCATGATGGGAGTTGTAGGCACAGATATTGGTCACCCTCACAATTAGCCCATCAACACCACTCTGAACCATGCTCACATCACAGGGAGTGGAAAAGGACTCACAAGATGGCTGACACTGGGTACTGCTGGGGGAGCACAAGGCCCTGCTGGGAACTGTGCAACAACCTACAGCAGGACACCACTGACTGACATCCTGAAAGACAAATTGCACTCCCTGCAATGGAAGCACGTTCCATGGTGGGATAACTGGGCTGGGGGAGAAGGAGGCCTGGATGGTAACCAAATACCACCAATGCTGGTCATGCACACACTCAACATTCACATTGACATGCCACAGGTTGGCAGGACAATGTGCTACACCAATATCACTCTCTGACTGTCACAATTTAGGAGAATGCAATGTCCTGGCCCACATCCAGAGGTACAGTCACAACTGTCAGGTGTTTGAACAATTGATGCCAGTAGAAACATAACATACAATCTGTGTCTCTCCCCAAAACAGGTGATGATGGGGACACAGCAGCAGACCAGGAGGAGTCCCTGTCCCAGGCTCCGGGGAACACTGAGCTCACTGGTGTGGATCAGCCTCTGCACTCCTCGGATGGCGAAGAACAAGCTGGACCCTCCGGTGTGAGTCATCATGCAGCACCAGCAGGACCAACATCTGCACCCCCGCACCCACCCCTCCAACAACTGCCAACACACAGGCCACCCCTGCCAACACGGACACACCAAGGACCACAGATGACAACAGCGCAGGGACCCAGGCCCAAACTGGAACTGGTGACAACGAGCCCAGGAACAACACCCAAGTGGGCCCACGGTCACCTGTGAGTGCCACTGCAGGTCCTGCACGTGTCGCCAGGGGTGGGGGTGGTGGGAGGGGTGGTAGACATAGGTCACTCCTTGCAGAGGGGTCTGGACTGCATGATGACCCACAACTGGCACGGATCGCGGATGCGTACCAGACTACCACCGGAGAGGTCAGCCAGGTAGTGGGGATCCTCAAGGACATACAACAGCAGCAGGCTGCCCATCATGCCCGCTTGGACTCCCACATGTCCCGTGTCGAGACACACATGTCACGTGTCGAGACACACATGTGTGGCATGGAGTCCAAGTGGGACACATTGGAACAACTGACAGCGGTGCATAGGGACATACTGACATGCCTCCGCCAGATCAGCACCAACATGGCCTCACCTCCCTGTGTGCCCACAACATCTGCTGCTGAAACAACTGCAAATGCCACAGGGAGGGAGGAGGACTCTGGCAGAGAGTCTCCTGCACCGCCACAGCCTGCGCCTGAGGGTCCCCCCCCCCAAGAAGAGGGGCCGTCCGAGGAGGCCAAACTGAGAGGCCGATGGCCATCTACATCCCCCAGGAAGCCAACACCTGTTCTGGAACTTTTCCTCTGTGTGCAAACTGCACGCCCTGTCGAAGCCAACCCAACTCTCCCACATGACATGGGGAGCTCTAGTTGACCAAATGTATCAGATGACTGTGGACTTTACTCTGGACATTTCAGCTACCAAGACTTCCAATTCACATGGGAACTTTGGATTCCAATTTCTATGTACAGCACCCACCATCCTGTGCACCATCCTCACACCTGTATGTAAATAAACTCACCAATACACCATATCTGCCTCTGTTGTGATTCCAACGTGGTTTTTGTCATGTAGATGGTGATCTGCTAAATGACACTGTGCATGCTAACTGCTACAGCAAGTCCAACACTGTCATGTCAGTCATGGCGACGTGACACATATGAGGGAGACACACCACTAGGGCCACAAAACATATACACACCAGGGCCATCAGACTCATCACCTATACCACGGGTACTCATAGTACGGCCCGCGGGCCGCCAGCGGCCCGGCAAGCCTTCCTTGGCGGCCCGCGGACCTTGCAGATATTGTACCTGTTTTTTTTTATTATTTTTTTAAAGAGTGTCAGCAAACACCGCCTCAGCAGCGCGGACTCCGAGACACTCTGCTCTATGGGGGCCGGGCGATTCCAGCATTAGTCAGAGTGGAGATTCAGGGGCCTAAGAAGAGGTGAAATACAATAAAGCCTCATTAACAAATAAATGGTCTTTTAAAGACCTGTGAAGTACTCGGTGCGGCTGTGTGTGTGCCCGGGAAGCTGTCTCAGCCCGGGCTGCAACAGGCGCGCGCAGGGTGACAGACAGAGGGTGACAGGCAGAGGGTGACAGACAGAGGGTGACAGACAGAGGGAGACAGACAGAGGGAGGGAGATAAAGGGAGGGAGACAGGGGGAGGGAGACAGAGGGAGGGAGACAGACAGAGGGGGAGACAGAGGGAGGGAGACAGAGGGAGGGAGACAGAGAGGGAGACAGAGAGGGAGACAGAGGGCGACAGACAGAGGGAGGAGGGCGACAGAGGGAGGGAGACAGACAGAGGGAGGGAGACAGAGGGAAACAGAGGGAGGGAGAGAGACGGAGACAGACGGAGGGAGACAGAGGGAGGGAGAGGGAGGGAAAGCGAGAGAGAGGGAGACAGAGGGAGAGGGAGACAGAGAGAGAGGGAGACAGAGACAGAGAGAGAGGGAGACAGAGGGAGGGAGTCAGGGGGAGACAGAGGGAGGGAGAGGGAGACAGAGGGGGAGACAGAGGGAGGGAGAGGGAGACAGAGAGGGAGACAGAGAGAGGGAGACAGAGAGAGGGAGACAAACAGAGGGACAGACAGAGGGAGATAGAGGGAGGGAGATAGAGGGAGGGAGGTAGACAGAGGGAGGTAGACAGAGGGAGGGAGACAGAGAGAGAGGGAGACAGAGAGAGAGGGAGACAGAGTGAGTGAGACAGAGGGAGACAGAGAGAGAGAGAGAGAGAGAGGGAGGGAGAGAGAGGGAGATAGATAGAGAGAGAGAGGGAGGGAGACGGAGAGAGAGGGAGGGAGACGGAGAGAGAGGGAGTGAGACGGAGACAGACAGAGATAGAGACAGAGACAGGGACAGACAGAGACAGATCGAGGCAGAGACAGGGGCAGACAGATAGAGGCAGAGACAGGGGCAGACAGATAGAGGCAGAGACAGACAGAGACAGAGAGACGGAGAGGGAGACAGAGGGAGGGAGACAGGGACAGAGACAGGGACAAACAGATAGAGGCAGAGACAGGGACAGACAGATAGAGGCAGAGACTGAGACAGACAGAGACAAAGAGGCAGAGAGGGAGAGGGAGAGAGAGGGAGGGAGACAGAGGGAGGGTGACAGAGGGAGGGAGAGGGAGGGAGACAGAGAGAGAGAGACAGAGGGAGACAGAGAGAGGGAGACAGAGAGAGAGAGAGACAGAGGGAGGGAGACAGAGGGAGGGAGACAGAGAAGGGAGTCAGTGGGAGACAGAGGGAGGGAGTCAGGGGGAGACAGTGGGAGACAGACAGAGGGAGACAGACAGAGGGAGACAGACAGAGGGAGACAGACAGGGAGGGAGACAGAGGGAGGGAGACAGAGGGGGAGAGACAGAGGGGGAGAGACAGAGGGAGGGAGACAGAGGGAGGGAGACAGAGGGAGGAGACAGAGGGCGACAGACAGAGGGCGACAGACAGAGGGCGACAGACAGAGAGACAGAGGGAGACAGAGGGAGACAGGGAGACAGACAGAGGGAGGGAGACAGAGGGAGCGAGACAGATAGAGGTAGACAGACAGAGGTAGACAGACAGAGGTAGACAGACAGAGGTAGACAGACAGGGGTAGACAGACAGAGGGAGACAGACAGAGGGAGAGAGAGAGAGAGGGAGAGAGGGAGGGAGAGAGGGAGGGAGAGAGAGAGAGAGAGAGAGAGAGAGCGAGAGAGAGAGATAGAGAGGGAGGGAGACAGAGAGAGAGACAGAGGGAGGGAGAGATAGAGAGAGGGAGGGAGAGATAGAGAGAGGGAGGGAGAGATAGAGAGAGGGAGGGAGACAGAGAGATAGAGAGAGAAAGATGTGTGTATGCCGGGTCTGGTGGCTCAGTGGACGAAGGCGTCCGCTGCAGGGGCCTGTGTTCAACCTCATGGTCACAGTTTTTTTTGCTCTAGCCCCGCCCCCTCCCCACTGACCCCGCCCCCACCGGTGCGGCCCTCGGCCACAAACCACACTGTAAATTTGGCCCCCGAGAGAAAGTTTGTGAGTACCCATGACCTATACTGATGTTGCAACAAAATACAGTGGAATGCACAGACACGCCACCTATTCACAGTCACTGTCAACTAGACTACAGGTGCAGTAAGCAAATGTCAGTCAGATGTGTGACTACAGACAACGCACATCCCAAAGTGAAGCACAGGTTTATTACACATTTGCAACATGTTGTTTCCACTACAAATGCAAGCTAATCCAACCTGGCTGTGGCCACAAAGTCAAAAAGTGCAGAAGATAGAAAGTCCAGGGGTGTGTGGCACATCACCTGTAGGGAAACGACTGCTTCCACCTTGGAAGTTGAATCATGGATTCGGGGGATCCAAGTTGATCAGACAACTCCAGCAGCACCCTGTGAAGGACAGACATGACACACAGTCAAAACCACTGAAGAACAGCACAGAACGGCAATACTCATGTCTAATAAATGTCACGAGATAACTACACAAAACCAAGTTAGCATGTCAACACTGTTGGGCAGTACAGACCACCTGCAAGGACACATCGCTGCACGCATGCAGTCAAGTAGCACATGGCCACACTCAAACAGCACCAGAGCACCACACACACATATCATGCAAACTCAAATCATTGACATTACAATCCTCTGGAGACTCACATTCAGCTGAAGAAGTTGGTGATGAGCTGTGTGCGGACCTCACCATCATCATCATCATCATCTTCACTGGCATCGTGACCCAGGCCAGGATCTTCCACAGGTGGGGGACGTTGGTCATCGTCATCCAGGATGAGAGGCAACTCCTTCCGCACTGCCAGGTTGTGTAGCATGCAGCAGACGATGACAATCTTGCACACCTTTGCTGGGGCATATGGGAGGGCCCCTCCTGTCTTGTCCAGGCAGCGGAAGCGGCTCTTCAGGAGACCAAAGGTCCGCTCGATCACCCTCCTCGTCCGACCATGTGCCTCATTGTAGCGCATCTGGGCTGGTGTCACAGGGTTCCTGAGGGGTGTCAGCAACCACGGCATGTTGGGGTATCCCGAGTCACCTACAGACAGACAATTGCACATTAGCCGATTTGAAAATGTGTGCGGAAAACAACATAGCAGAACACACACAATGGTACAAAGTCAGTACACACCAACAAGCCAGGCACGCTGGTTCGGCATCTGTGACATCATCCTCAGGATGCGACTACTCCTCATCACGTAGGCATCGTGTGCTGAACCGGGGAAACGGGCACACACATGTGTGATGGTCATATCTGCAAGACATACCACCAGAGCATTGATCGAATGGTAATGTTTACGGTTCCGGTATGCCTGCTCATGTGCCTGTGGTGGTATCAAAGCCACATGTGTCCCATCAATGGAGCCAATTACTTGTGGCATCCTCCCCAGGGCATAGAAGTCACTCTTGACGTCAGTGAGTCGTTGACGTGTTGGGAAATAGATGTACTGGTTCAGGTATCTCAACATTGCCCCCAATACATCGCGTAGCACACGGCTGAACATAGTCTGTGACATCCCACCAGTAGTTGCCACAGTGTGTTGAAAGGTACCGGTGGCAAAGAAGTGTAGGGCTGCCATCACCTTCACCTTGGGGGTCAGCGCTGTAGGATACGGCCGGCCAGGCTGCAAATGTGGGTCCAACCGCACTGCCAAATCCTCAATCAGCTGCCTGGTGAAGCGGTACCGTCGGATGCTGTCACGTTCCACCATCGTTGCCAGGTCTGGGAATGGTCGATGGACAGCAGGAGCCCTGCAGTGCATAGGTGAAGAAAGCAAGATTGTCAGTCACACCACCTATGTGCCATTCACCATACTCAATTTCACATGATACATCATTAACAAACACAAGTACTTGATGTGTGTGTCGTTCTGTTTGGACATATATGGCACCTACATGGACATCATCTAACATCTCTGTTCAACAAGTGTTGACAACAGGTTCCAGGGTGTGCTATGGGAAACCATTAGGCTGTGTCACAGTACCCATTTACTGCTCTCACGTTCCACACACATACCACAGTGACATGTCTGGACAGATGCTCCACAGGCATCACAGCTTATTGACAGGTAGATTCCCAGGGACCCTGTCTTGCCACATGGACACTGGCATGACATGGCGTATCATGTACACGTCAGAAAAACAAACATGACAACCACAGGTAGTGGCCCCTGTAGCCTCTGCAGGACAGACATGGACGTCTCTGACACACACACACACAACATCAAAGTTCATGCACACACCACGTGGATGTGGAGACTGTCTCCCATTGTGCACATGGAGTCAGAGACATGTGATACACAACATGCACACAGACTGTGGAGGCACATCACTATTGTTGGAATGGGCCACCCTGTGACGTACATGCCTTCCCACATGTGAGCCTGGGGGTATGTGACATGTCATACACATACACAACCTGGAAATGTGACCATGACACATGCTCAGAAATGAAAAGTTGCACACCACAGTGGGCAGGTGCACAACACACAAAGGACCCTGTCCCCATGAACACGTGCACAGCCTGGGTGTGTCTGCCCCCAAGTGCCACCCCAAAACCACATGTTCACCCCCATACACAGATAAGGTAATGCTGCCACACATGCCTTAGATACAGTGTGGACTGGGTGTGGTGTTGTAGGTGTGCCCCTGAGTCCATGGAAAGTAAATGTGGCTGGCATAGGTTCACCAGTGACCAGCATGGTGACATATGCGTGTGACCTGTCCAGGGACGCGTTGTAGAGCAATGGGCCGATCGGTGTGCCCGGCCGGCCCATTGCATTGTATGTGAGCGGGTACGCGTTGTAGAGCAATGGACCGATCGGTGTGCCCTGCCGGCCCATTGCATTGTATGTGAGCGGGTACGCGTTGTATCCCGGGTACGCGTTGTACAGCAATGGACCGATCGGTGTGCCCGGCCAGCCCATTGCATTGTATGTGAGCGGGTACGCGTTGTAGAGCAATGGACCGATCGGTGTGCCCGGCCGGCCCATTACATTGTATGTGCCCGGATACGCGTTGTAGAGCAATGGACCGATCGGTGTGCCCGGCCGGCCCATTGCATTGTATGTGAGCGGGTACGCGTTGTAGAGCAATGGACCGATCGGTGTGCCCGGCCGGCCCATTGCATTGTATGTGAGCAGGTACGCGTTGTATCCCGGGTACGCGTTGTAGAGCAATGGACCGATCGGTGTGCCCGGCCGGCCCATTGCATTGTATGTGAGCGGGTACGCGTTGTAGAACAATGGACCGATCGGTGTGCCCGGCCGGCCCATTGCATTGTATGTGAGCGGGTACGCGTTGTATCCCGGGTACGCGTTGTAGAGCAATGGACCGATCGGTGTGCCCGGCCGGCCCATTGCATTGTATGTGAGCGGGTATGCGTTGTAGAGCAATGGACCGATCGGTGTGCCCGGCCAGCCCATTGCATTGTATGTGAGCGGGTACGCGTTGTATCCCGGGTACGCGTTGTAGAGCAATGGACCGATCGGTGTGCCCGGCCGGCCCATTGCGTTGTATGTGAGCGGGTACGCGTTGTAGAGCAATGGACCGATCGGTGTGCCCGGCCGGCCCATTGCATTGTATGTGAGCGGGTACGCGTTGTAGAGCAATGGACCGATCGGTGTGCCCGGCCGGCCCATTGCATTGTATGTGAGCGGATACGCGTTGTAGAGCAATGGACCGATCGGTGTGCCCGGCCGGCCCATTGCATTGTATGTGAGCGGGTACGCGTTGTATCCCGGGTACGCGTTGTAGAGCAATGGACCGATCGGTGTGCCCGGCCGGCCCATTGCATTGTATATGAGCGGGTACGCGTTGTATCCCGGGTACGCGTTGTACAGCAATGGACCGATCGGTGTGCACACATTGGCTGGGGCCTGGCATGGCAACAGACGCGTTTTCGAAGCTCCAACGAGTCTGATGCAGTGAATTCAGTTGGCCAGCCACAACAATGTTGCAAAATCATGGGTGTCATGAAGTTGAAGATTTGAAGGATGCTGCGGGCGTGTATTAGTGCTGCTATTCCATGGATTGGTCAGATTCAGAAGATGCAAACGACTTGGATCTATCACTTTGGACACATGGGACAGTACCTGCCTCTGCAGCACACATATAATGCTGGCTGTTCCCCTGAGAGCTCACTTGCCTGCACTACATGCTCCAGGACGACATCTGCCAACAACACTGCTGCTGTTTATGCATCCTCTGGCTCCTGCAATGGCACGTACTGTGGAGAGAGCCCCAGCCTTCAGCCTTGAGGAGAACCAGGCCCTGCTGGACAGCCTCCTTCCACAGTACAGCAAGCTGTATGGGAAACCAGGGGAGCAGCTGAGTGTGCTGTCCACTGCCTCACTAATTGTGCATGTTGTCTGACTAGCAGGACTTTCAGTGTGCACACCACTGGCTAGCATGCCCACTGAGTAGTTGTCACACCCCAAAGTGTGTAGTTACATGCACTGAACTGGTACAGTGCAGTAACAGTGCATTCCAACTAGGTTTACTTCCCATGCAATGATACCATGTAGTGACTGCTGGCAAACTGTTCATAGCCATTGTTGCACTGCCTGTGTACATCATATGCCCCTGTGATTGAGACATGTATATCCAACTGTGTGATGCACGTATAGGTTGCATGTGTAGTAATGGCCTTTTCACTTTGTCATCCTCACAGGTTGATGCCCACCAGAAGCAGGAAATATGGCTGACCATCGCCCGGAGAGTAAGATCCGTGGGGGTCCACAGGCGCAGGATCCGCAACTGCCAGAAGAGGTGACAGGACCTTCGTGGCTGGACCCGGAGGATCGCAAGGGTCCAGCTGAAGCTGTCGCCTCCTCGCAGGAGGGGCGGACACCGGACCCTGACCCCCCACATGCTCCGGATCCTGGCGGTGGTCTTCCCTGACCTGGATGGGCAGCTGAAGGACAGACAGCAGCAAGGAGGGGGTGAGTCCATGACTGCACTGTGCACTTTGTCTGACATGCTATGTGCCCTCCTCTGGCCTGGTTAAACTTCCACAGTACATCAGTCATGTGGTCCAGGACCCATGTCCCTCATTTGTGACATGCCCACTTCTCCTCTGATACGCATATGTGTGGCCCTTATAGTCAGGAAATTGTGTCATTTGGGGACTGTGTCATTGCATTTAGCTTTGCTCAAGCTGGGGGACAGCATTTGTTCCCGTGACTATGTTGTGCGATTCATGGGTGGGTCAATTGCTTACACAATGCCTAAGTTCTGACATGTAATCTGGGTGTAACTTTGATATGTGGTCCGCTTGCTGCTCTGACTCACCACATGTCCCTGGGGAATTTGGCACACACCCATGCTGCTGGTGGGAACAATGTTTGGGCCTCAGGAGTATGTGTATCCAGTGTGTCACAGATGCTTAGCCACCTGCCTACTGTCCAGGACTCATCCCTCTTACAGGTGGAGCTGGACAGTAATGCCTACTCCAGGTCATGCAATGCACTCTGTACTCCCACTCCCGTGTATCATCTGGCATGTTGTGATCAGTGTAATGTACCCTCAGGTGTCTGCCTCTGTCTCATTGTGCTGTGTCTTCGTTGTCAGGACTACTGGTATGTTTATCGGTTAGGCTCAGCATGCCATCTGAGATGTGACCATGATAGACGATACTTCTGTGACTTATAGGTGTCTGATCACTTGACTGTGCACACAGGTGTTTGCGACTGTGACTTTCAGGCAGCTGTATTTTCATTCACAGCACACTGTGAGGTGCTCATGTTCAGAGAGTTGTGTTTCATGTCCCCCATATGTCCAGTTGGTATGACGTGTCCTTGATCTATAGCATCCTTTGCTGCAGTCTGAGGGTGTAATGTTCAGCATTTGACACAGGGATGTACGTTTAGCTTTTGTAGATTACCATCTTTGTCCTACAATGATGCACATCTGGTGGGCTTACCACTGTCCAATGTTCCTAGTACCCTGACTGTGTGCCCGTCTCCAATGGACATGCAGTTTAGCACATCAAATTTGGAGGACTCATCTGTGTACACAGTGCAAGTTGCTTGACACGTGTCTTGGGTGTATGCAGATGACTGACGTGACACTCCCGTGCCCAGGCTGATATGAGCAGAGCCTTCAGTGTGTTGTAGTTGTTGACTCACTGACCGAGTGTTCTGCTGACATGTTTGAGTCGTGCACAGACAAGGTTTGGCACAGCTGAGCTTCCACAGGAGTGGAGTGCCCTCATGGCAGTGCGTGATTCCGTGATATAGTCTGTGCCCGTGTTGTGTGTTGTGTAGGCATGTCTGTGCGTGTACCCTTCTCCTTTTCCTACACAAGCTGTGTCCCTACGGATGTTCCTGTTTGTGATGCTTGCTGAGTTGTTCTGTGTTCATCCAGCATCTTGGACCTGGTTTCTCCGGGATGTGGGTGCATGGCAAACTAATGTTAATGAGGTTGTCATCCCTAGTTGTCTTTGTTGTCAGGGCTGGGGATGTGGGCAAACGCAGATGGGACACAGTCAAGATTCCTCTTGGCACTTGTTGGTTACACGAGTAATGTGATTTTCTGTTTGTGTATGCTTTCAGTGATTGTGACATGTTGTGTGTGTGACTGCTGCCACTCCTCAGGGTCAGAGCTGCAATGTTGGAAGTTGTCTATGTGTGTCCTTTGTGGGTCAGCTTGGCTTCTTCATTGGTGTGTGACTATGGCCTGGATCCCATTGTTTGGGGTGGATTTCACGTCATGCCCATGTACGGCATACTGTGCAGTGTGTCAGACATTCACAAGTATTGTTGACTGGCCATGTGTGATGGGTTTCTGCACCTTATTTCCCCCACCACCCCTGGGATTGTCATGGGTGCATGTGCAATGTCAGCAGTCCATGTGAGCTTCACTGCTGCACATTGGTGGAGTTCAAGGTGTGTGGCGTTGAGTGTGTGCAAATGTGAGTTGTTGCACGGCTGGGGCACTACCTCCATATTGTCCTTGGCTGGCAGGCCATGCTGAGTGCTTTGTGCTTGTATAGGTGTGATGGTAGTTTGTTGCTCAGGACACATGGCTGTGGTTCACAGTGTGGATGACATCTACCTTTGTCATCAGAGTGTGATTGTCATGCAGGCTAGTGTCACCACAATGTGGGGTCCCTGGGGGAGTGCTGTGGTGGTTCTGTCTCTTGCTGTGTTTGTTGCTGTTCCTACAAGCTTGTGTGACATGTGTAATTTGGGCTCCCTCTCATCTCACAATGCCTGTTTGCCCACATAGGGAATCCAATCCCTGAGTTACTTTTGTATGTGACTGTGTTGACATCTGTGTATTAGTGAATCTGGCCTCCTCATGTGTTGTGTGTTTGCCTGGGGACACTGGCACACAACCCCCTCACCTGTTGTGTATGATATGCAGTGTGAGTCTGCCTGTTTGTGCATTTGCACCACTGCATTGGCATATCTTTAGTTTGCCATTGGCTGTATGTTGTTTGTTGGCTTTCCCCTGCTGGCCCTGGGACTGCTAGGTCATCAGTCAGCACATTGATCATGGTTAGTATGTCCCATTGCTGCCATGGTATGGTATTTGTTCACATTACATCTACAGTCTCCACAAGATATCTACATTTGTGTGTCCATTGCTGCAGATATGTGGGTCTGCATTATGATGCTCACTTCTGTCATTGTGTTATTTGTGAATGTAGACAATGTGGGCCCCCATGGCTGATGTTTGTGTGCACATGGCTAGAACGATGTGTCATTGGCACTGCACTGCTTGCCTCACACAATCTATGTTGCTATGGGACACAAGCACTACAATGCCACTGTAGTGTTTGGTGTTGTGTGGCAGGAATTATCCCTGCATTTTTGGTTTAGCAGCTTTTACCAGGACTACACTTACCTTTTGGGCACTGTGGTGATGGGGCTTAGGGCCCCATTGCCACACTGTTCTAAATGTGCTTCAGCTATGGTGCACACACTTACCTTTTGGGCACTGTGGTGATGGGGCTTAGGGCCCCCTTGCCACACTGTTCAAAATGTGCTTCAGCTATGGTGCACACACTTACCTTTTGGGCACTGTGGTGATGGGGCTTAGGGCCCCATTGCCACACTGTTCAAAATGTGCTTCAGCTATGGTGCACACACTTACCTTTTGGGCACTGTGGTGATGGGGCTTAGGGCCCCATTGCCACACTGTTCAAAATGTGCTTCAGCTATGGTGCACACACTTACCTTTTGGGCACTGTGGTGATGGGGCTTAGGGCCCCATTGCCACACTGTTCTAAATGTGCTTCAGCTATGGTGCACACACTTACCTTTTGGGCACTGTGGTGATGGGGCTTAGGGCCCCATTGCCACACTGTTCAAAATGTGCTTCAGCTATGGTGCACACACTTACCTTTTGGGCACTGTGGTGATGGGGCTTAGGGCCCCATTGCCAGACTGTTCAAAATGTGCTTCAGCTATGGTGCACACACTTACCTTTTGGGCACTGTGGTGATGGGGCTTTGGGCCACATTGCCACAGTGGTCATGGTCTGCTTGCATTGTGTAGGCCACACACACAATTATGTGTGACACATGTGTTAGGGGTCACATTGTATGTTCAATGTCATGTTCAGTGTTGTATGCATTTGACACAGACCACACACGCTTGTCATGGTGTTGGGGGTGGGATGTAATTTACAGACAGTCCTTATGTGGGAGTATGCTAGTTGTGTCATGCATTACCCGTCCTATGAGTAGGGGTGGTTGTAGTGACAGGCAACCTGCCCCCCATGGAGGGGATGGCAGTAGTGACAGGCATCCAGCCCCCCATGAGTGGGGATGGTAGTAGTGGCAGCCATCCAGCCCCCCATGAGTGGGGGTGGTGGTGGTGGCAGGCATCTAGCCACCCATGAGTAGGGGTAGTTGTAGGGTGGTGTTGGTGGTAGGCATCCATCCCCCTATGGGTGGGGATGGCAGTAGTGGCAGGCATCCATCCCCCCATGAGTGGGGATGGCAGTAGTGACAGGCATCCAGCCCCCCATGAGTGGGGATGGCAGTAGTGGCAGCCATCCAGCCCCCCATGAGTGGGGGGGTGGTGGTGGCAGGCATCTAGCCACCCATGAGTAGGGGTAGTTGTAGGGTGGTGTTGGTGGTAGGCATCCATCCCCCTATGGGTGGGGATGGCAGTAGTGGTAGGCATCCAGCCCCCCATGAGTGGGGATGGTAGTAGTGACAGGCATCCAGCCCCCCATGAGTGGGGATGGTAGTAGTGGCAGCCATCCAGCCCCCCATGAGTGGGGGTGGTGTATGAGTGGGGATGGTAGTAGTGGTAGGCATCCAGCCCCCTATGGGTGGGGATGGCAGTAGTGGTAGGCATCCATCCCCCTATGGGTGGGGATGGCAGTAGTGGCAGGCATCCAGCCCCCCATGAGTGGGGATGGTAGTAGTGGTAGGCATCCAGCCCCCCATGAGTGGGGATGGCAGTAGCGACAGGCATCCAGCCCCCCATGAGTGGGGATGGTAGTAGTGGCAGCCATCCAGCCCCCCATGAGTGGGGGTGGTGGTGGTGGCAGGCATCTAGCCACCCATGAGTAGGGGTAGTTGTAGGGTGGTGTTGGTGGTAGGCATCCATCCCCCTATGGGTGGGGATGGCAGTAGTGGTAGGCATCCATTCCCCCATGAGTGGGGATGGTAGTAGTGGCAGCCATCCAGCCCCCATGAGTGGGGGTGGTGTTAGTGGTAGGCATCCATCCCCCTATGGTTGGGGATGGCAGTAGTGGCAGCCATCCAGCCCCCATGAGTGGGGGTGGTGTTAGTGGTAGGCATCCATCCCCCTATGGTTGGGGATGGCAGTAGTGGCAGGCATCCATCCCCCCATGAGTGGGGATGGCAGTAGTGACAGGCATCCAGCCCCCATGAGTGGGGATGGTAGTAGTGGCAGCCATCCAGCCCCCATGAGTGGGGGTGGTGTTAGTGGTAGGCATCCAGCCCCCAATGAGTGGGGATGGTAGTAGTGGCAGGCATCCAGCCCCCCATGAGTGGGGATGGTAGTAATGGTAGGCATCCATCCCCCATGAGTGGGGATGGCAGTAGTGGCAGGCATCCATCCCCCTTGAGTGGGGATGGCAGTAGTGACAGGCATCCAGCCCCCCATGAGTGGGGATGGTAGTAGTGGCAGCCATCCAGCCCCCCATGAGTGGGGGTGGTGTTAGTGGTAGGCATCCATCCCCCTAAGGGTGGGGATGGCAGTAGTGGCAGGCATCCATCCCCCTATGAGTGGGGATGGCAGTAGTGACAGCCATCCAGCCCCCATGAGTGGGGGTGGTGTTAGTGGTAGGCATCCAGCCCCCATGAGTGGGGATGGCAGTAGTGGCAGGCATCCATCCCCCCATGAGTGGGGATGGCAGTAGTGACAGGCATCCAGCCCCCATGAGTGGGGATGGTAGTAGTGGCAGCCATCCAGCCCCCCATGAGTGGGGGTGGTGTTAGTGGTAGGCATCCATCCTCCTATGGGTGGGGATGGCAGTAGTGGCAGGCATCCATCCCCCCATGAGTGGGGATGGCAGTAGTGACAGGCATCCAGCCCCCCATGAGTGGGGATGGCAGTAGTGGCAGCCATCCAGCTCCCCATGAGTGGGGGGTGGTGGTGGCAGGCATCTAGCCACCCATGAGTAGGGGTAGTTGTAGGGTGGGTCTGGTGGTAGGCATCCATCCCCCTATGGGTGTGTATGGCATTGGTGTTGGCCATCCCACCCCTATGGTTCTGCTGTTGCTTGTGTACGTCATTTGTGCATCCCTATGTGTGTGTGACATATTTCGGGTACGTGTCGTTTGTTTGTGTTGTGGGTGTTTGACTTACCGTCTGCGCCGTACGCGTCCGTACCGGTCCCGGTAATAGATGTAGAGTATTGGTAGGCCCTGCGCGATGGGATTCATGGTTGGTTCGTCTCGTTCGGGTTTCTCGTGTCTTCGACTCATACTCGTCGCTGGCTTGTTCGTCTCGTTGCCGTGGATCGTCTTGTCGCGCGAATCGGAGCTTATGTGCAGCTCTCCCGGATGCTCAAACGTGCTGGACGTAGCGACGAGTTCGGCGCGTACGGAAGACGCATCGTACTAGTCCGGCCGGAAGGTGCTGTGTATTTGGTTCCATGCGACTCGATTCGGCGTTTACGGATCCGGCTCGGGCGGGGAACAGGAGCTGGAATGGGTAAGTACGGCTCGCTCGGAATCTGTGCTGTTATGCGCATCGTACTTGTTCGTTCGGTGGAGTGTTCGAGTCGGTCGGAAAACACGCGTTCGGCTCGTATTTTTTCCGGACGAATACTGTTAGGTGCGCTTCCGGCCGACATCGGAATTGATCCCTTAGAATCCAGACAGTTAATTTGTCCCTTTCGGCTCTTGTCTTCTTTTGGCAGGTCTTTGTTTCTTCAGGTCCTTCGCCCCCCCTTGTTATTCTTTCCTCCTTTTTCCTCGTTTTGGCCATTGTTTCATTTGATAGTCCTGCTCAATCTCAACATTCTGAATGTCTCTAAAAAATGGACAGTTTTTTCGGGGATTCTGACACTCAAGCACTTTCTTCAGGAGCTGTTTCGGGCTCAGAACTATTAACAGAGCTCATATCATTGTTTATTGATTTTTGACGCAATCTGTTATAAATGCGCCCTAGCTGATAATTCTAGACAATAAGAAAATTAAAATAGTAATTAAACAAAAAAATTAAATTAAAATCCATAAATATTATCAAATACATTTCACAAATGTATTATTAAGTACACTGAAAAATGCATGGACAAGTGAATTGTCAATTATTTAAAATACCAGAATTTATTCACATTACATATTCAATAAAGATTCCATAATTAATTTTCATATAAATATTAAATTAACATATAACATAGTTTGTAAAATGCTACCCTGGTCAAAGATATGCATAAATGTAAAATTCCTTTAATATCAATAAATCAGCTAAGAAAGTACCACAAGGGGGTGTATAGACAAAATGAGCTCTGTGAAGCCTTTACTGACTGTAGTAATTTTGTAATAGATGCCTGCTTACAGAGTTCCTGCTACTGGTATTACTTTAATATACACCAGTTATGCCCACCCCCACCCACTTAGAATCCAGGCAGTTCATTAGTTTCTTTTGGCTCTTGTCTTCTTTTATCAGGTCTTTGTTTCTCCATGTCCTTTGCCCCCCTTGTTATTCTTTCCTCCTTTTTTCTCATTTTGGCCATTGTTTCTTTTGATAGTCCTGCTCAATCTCAACATTCTTAACTCCTCTAAAACACTTGCAGTTTTTTCTGAGATTCTGACATTGAAGCACCTTCTTCAGGAGCTGATTCAGGCCCAGAACTATTATCAGAGCTCATATCATTGTTTATTGATTCTTGACGCAATTTCTTTATTTTCATGGATTTTTCTTTCTGTAATGGTGTAAAGCGCCACACAAAAGTATAAATGTGCCCTAGTTGATAATTCTAGACAAAAAGAAAATTAAAATAGTAATTCAATAAAACAATAAAATTAAAATTCATAAATATTATAAAAATACATTTCACAAATGTATTATTAAATACACTGAAAAATGCACTGACAAGTAAATTAACAATTATTTAAAATACCAGAAGTAATTAACATTACATATTCAATAAAGATTCCATAATTAGTTTTCATATTAATATTTAATTACCATATAAAATAATTTGTAAAATGCTACCCTAGTCAAGGATATACATAAATGTAAAATTCCTTTAGTGTCAGTAAATCAGCTAAGAAAGTACCACAATAGGGTAGATAGACAAAATGGGCTCTGTGAAACATTTTTCTGACTGTAGTAATTTTATAATACAAGCCTGCTTACAGAGTGCCTGCTACTGGTAATACTTTAAAGTTATATTTAAGACTACTCAATCTTACGTACCTGTGCTACACAGGGTGTAATGTCAAATTTGGCCAACAAGTTACTTAGTGTTACCCAAAACATGGCTCCTGATTTCCAAGAATGAGTAAAGAAATTACCTTAAGGATCCTTGAATGACCTATATTGAGTTAAGAGTAACTAACGCTTTACTATTTTTTTACGGTCTGTGGGAGTGTACAATAGAACAGATTTTGAGCCACTTAGTAGTCGGTAAGGAGTCAATGAATACGAAAAAGTTGAGCAGTTCAAATTTGTGCCCCCCTGTATGCATACCATGGCCCAGAGGTAACTGTAGGGCCCCCTCTATTTCTTCTCCAACATGGTTTTATGGAGGAGAAACTACCATGAAAACCATGGCAGAGAGGAAACTTGCAATATGCTTGGCAGGACCGCGGCGGTCCGACCAAGCATGTTGCTGCGTCTACACCGCCGCACCACCATGCGGCTGGGCAATGGTGGTCCGACCACCCTAATTGTAATAGAGCAGTCGGAAGACTGCCACTGCCGTGCCCCAGTGAGTCTGGCAGTCTGTGGACCCCCAGACTCATAACCAAGCCCTTAGAGTTTGGTGGTAGGTCAGTGTTATTTTACATATTGTCATGTTATATTTTGTGTTTATCACAGTTGTAATGTAATATTTATGTTGTATTTGAAAATAATGTTGTGTGTGGGTGGGTATTCTATGCTTTTTCAGGTATAAGGACATGTAGTGATCCCATGGACCTGCGGTTTGTGCATTTTTTTGAGAGGTTTTTAAAAATTTATTTGGTTTTTAGTAAACCAATATTATTTTTAATTTCCTTTGATTTTTGGGATTTCGTGGAGTGTTGCTTTTTTCAATTATGTTTTTTTGCATTTTTTGGGGGGCTTTTCTGGACTTCACTTTTTCTTTTTTTGGTGGATTATATTTTTACAACATGGGCATGGATGAAGATCTATAGCTACAGAACTGTGCATTTAATTTATTTATTTATGTGTGGGTGGGAAATGTTATTTTTTATTATGTATGTGTATTTGCTGTAATTAATATGTGTTTTGCTTTTTACATTTCTATGTTTTGGGGTTACTAGTTTCCACTCTGTGTTAATGTTGTGCTTTGTGGTTGTTGGTGTGTTGATTTTTAATTCATTATTAAACATACTATTTTTATTTCTCTGTCCTCTATATAATTTGTGTTTTTTAATGATGACTAAGAATACATCATTTAATATTTATTTAAAAATCCTTAAGTTATGGTGGTGTGTACCTTTGCTAAGGTTTGATGATTGTGTGTAGGTAGTTAAGGTGTTTTATAATACCGATTGTGCTATTGATTCTAAGTAGTGTGCTCCTTTGTTGGTTAGAAAGATTCTAACTTTACATTGTAGCATGTAGTATATTCTACTGGTTTGCTTACTTATTTTAGAATTAATTTGGGTTACTGATTTCTTGATTCTAAGTTGTTGGTAGCTTTGTTCTTTTTGTAGGGCTTCTGTGAATTTGTAGAGTGCAAGCATCTAGTGTGGCTTGGTAGGAATTGTGCCATCCTTCTACAGCGTTGTTGGTTTTTGCTTCTTGAGCCATGGTAGATATTTCACCATGGTGTTTGAAATTTGGGTTGGCGTCTGTGTCTAGAGAGGTGCAGTCTGCCAACCCAAATGTCTTCTAAGTAGTCCATTAGTGGAATTCGTTTGTGTTTGTTTTGTTGGTAATATTGTCTTTCTATAAGTAAGTTGTAGTGGTTAGCTAATTTTGCTACAGGGACATAATTTTTTATTTTTTGTTTCAAGGGCAAACTGACTGGTGCGTATTCTACACTTAGGGGGTTATTTCGATTTTGAATTCCGCCCGACACTGACTCGGTCATGGGATCGACCGACACCCGGTCGGCGGTCCCGACCTCTGCATTAGTATGTGGCCGAACACTGTCCGGTCGCATTCCTATATTTCACTATGGGAGCATGCATTACTGCCATAAACTGGCTGTAATGCATGCTCCCATAGTGAAATGAGAGGTGCGGTTCATCCCTGCACTCCGTGGCAGGCATCTCATGGTGCCTGCCACTAGGTGCAGGGATCAACAGGGGGGCACCATAGGTGCCCCCTCGGCCTCCAACTGAAGGCCGTGCACCAAAGAGGGCCCTGCTGGGGGCCCCAAACATGCTTTCCGACATGGTTTCCAGTCGGACAGGCCGGCATGGAAACCATGTCGGAAAGCGTTATCGTAAACTCAAGGGTGGAAAGACCTGCCATTGCGATTACTTGCCACCTTCTGACTGGTGGCCGGGCTCTACGAGCCCGTCGGAAGCCAGTCGGAAGGACCGGCAAGTTTACTACCCGACCGGCAGGTTTACTACCCGACCGCCTCCAACATAATGAGGCGGTCGGAAAGTAAACTGACCGGCCCATTACGACCCAGCCTTAAAGGCTCTGACCACAGGTTAGAGCCTTAATGGGCCGTATCGTAATCGACCCCTTAGTGCAGATTGTTAAAGATGTCTCCAAGTGCTTTGATTAAAGTTATAGTAACATCTTTAAATCACTGTGTGTGGGTACAGTTTAAGTATTGTTTATATTATGGCTTATTATTATTTTATGGGGGAGTTTGTTTTAATTTTAATGCAGTTTAGTCATTCCCAGTAAGTGTTATTTTGTTTATTTGGTAGCAAAGTGTACATTAGTGCTTTGATATTCACAATGTATGGAGTATATCTGATTGAATGGTTTAGGGCACATTTTGAATGTTCCATTCATCATTCATGTTTGACATTGGCTTAGTCCTTATAAATAATTGGCTGTAGCAAGTATTATAATGTGCTTATCATTAATTAGGTTGTGATGTAGGAGAAAGGGTACATCATTATGTGTGGTGGTTAACTGTTCAGTAATGTGGATGTCTTTGTATCCTCAAGGGACAGCAGGAGCATCGCTGGTGACTTTCTTAGTTCTTGCTATTACACATTTTAAAGTGGGTATAACTGTATTGAGGTACTTTAGGGAGTATATCTTTTAGAATTTTAGTAGGGGCTCTTGGGAACTAGTGTGTGACTCTTTTACATTTTGAAGTACATGCCTTACTTCAATTTCAGTGACATTTAGGGGGTGGTTGTGTTCTCGCACATTATAACATAATTTTTCATAGTAGCCCTCCCATAACATGTATTAGAGTAGTATTTTGAACATTTCCAATTAACATTTGTGGTGCTGGTGCTTTCTTCACTGATGTGCTAGAGTCATTGTTTGCCTTCCTGTGAGGTGATATATCTTGCACTGTCTGTAATTCTGTCTGAAAATAGTTTAATATTATAGATAAATATATGTTGATAATTTTAATTTTGCAAATGTGCATAAAATATTATGACAATTGTTTTGCATTTTACACTTAAATATGGGTTGTTGATTATAATTGCAGTTCTTTTTTCAATTCTCCATTGAAGTTGTTAATTTTCTTTTGAGAAAAAAGTTTTATTAGTTATATTTTTAGTGTTTATTTGTGGGTAGTTTGTAGGTGTTGAGGGCTCGAGTTTTATTTTTTAAGGGGTAAGCTGATATTTAGAAGTAGTTTAATTTTGCTTACTTTTTATGCACCTTTTTCATTGTGTTCATTGCAGAATTTTATTGGTGGGTCTGTACATTGTAGTTGGTGTTGTAAAAATAGAGAAAGTTACTTTCCACTATGTTAATCTAAATGTTTTACTTACTAGTGAGAATAGTTTTTCTATTTTGGTTTTCTGTTGGCAATCCGGCAGAGTGTTGTTTTGTGTTTTTAGTGAGGTAAGTGTTGACATTTTCTTCCCCTTTTATATTGAATTTTTAATTCATTTCCTATTTTTATTGGTTAGTTTGTAATTGCATAGAGGGTGTTTTTATTGGTTAGTGTTAGTTTAGTTAGATTTTTATTTTATCAGTTATTGCATTTTATGGTGGATGCTAATTAGTGGTTCTGTTTTAATGTGAAATATATATTTCTGTTTCTTTCTGTATTTTTGATGTTTTATTTCATTTAGTAATTTTTGTTATCTATATTACATTAATTGTAGAAAGTATTTTTTCTTTGTTAATTATTTGATGTTTTGAAATATATTGTATTTTGTGTTAAAAGTTAATTTTATAGTTAGAAAATTAAGGTAATCTAGAGTTTAGTTGTATTTGTTGTTTATAGTAAAATAAAGCTATTACAATATTTTTGTTTCCGATGGCTGTGGTTTTGATATTGGTAGGAATAGATATTTTTAACAGGATTATTTTGGTCATTGATATACTGCTGTTGTTAATTAAGCATAGGATGGTGATATTTTTCTAAATATTTTTTTCTGATATGTTTGTGAATTAGTAATGTTTTCACCAATATTTTGTATTTGATCCGTACCTGCAAATGTTATTTGTGGAGGTTGATGGCAATCATTCAGCAAGCTTAAATCAGATATGGAATATAGTGAGCGGGAGAAGGATGTGAAGGGAGGAACAGAGTAGGGTGGGAAAGAGAGATGGAAGGTGGGAAGAGGAGTGAGAGAGAGAGGCGTGAGAGTGGAGTGAGGGTTTACAGAGGAAAAAGGTTGCCAAAAGAATCCCACCGCAGAGTTCCGATGCAGTACTGGACTAGGTTTCCTGGTTCCATGAGTGATCATTAGAAGAATATGAGGATGCCACCTCTTCTGCAGGATGTACTGGTTTTAGAGGTGATCTGGACTTAGCTATGTGGTTGTTATGCATAAGTTCTTTCACAGTTCTGATCACCCTGTTTCTCTCTGCCTGTTTTTTAAATAGTCAGCCATGTAGTTTGCCGGTTTTGTTGGAAATTCCGTCACTGCGAGGAGGAAGGCTCTTGACTCTAGGACAAGACAGTGCAGTGTCCATGTTTGGATCTTCCAGAATTTTGTGGAATTGTGCCATTTCGGTGGATCATAGAAGTCTTTTGATTTGCCCTCCATTGTGATCCACATCATTGCACTTTCAGGGCATGGTCTGACCACGAACAAGGATGGCCGCTTGATCTCGGAGCTCCGCCGAGAGTCGGGCTCTGGATGGAGACACTCTACGGTGTGGCAGGGGTCCCACAAACTACCCCCTTACCCTGCACACACCTTCTGATGCCTAGCCAGGGAGCTCTGCCTCCCACCGCAACTGCCAGCCAAACCTGACTCCTCTGTAACTGGGCGAGGCCACGGGGCCTTGAGGCGAAAACAAAGCCTCGGCTCTCGCTTAGCAGCTCTGACTCACCCCTCCCTCTGGAAGCGGTACCCAGCTGCCAGCAACCCAGCCCTTGTGGCAACCCCAGTGAATGTCGGAGACGTCTCGTGGGGACCAAGGGCTTGTAGCCCCGACCAGGACAGAGGACCCACAGTACCACAACTGTGATAACGTCGACGGCCCGGCTTGTTCCCTGGACGGCCCAACGCCTCCGTGCAGCCTTCTATTGATGTCCACGGCGGCCACGATCCCGTGAGGCCCTTAATTTGGATCCACACGATGAAGTGAATTACCACAGGTAGGTGGGGGCTCCACACTTCATCCCCTCCTCCTGCGCCTCATCACCTATCTCATGCCATACCGGCAAATGAGGACACAGACATTGGGTGCACACGGGCAACAGAGGGAGGCCTGGGCCTGATCCCACCTCAGCACTGTAGCACCTTCCCCCAACACGTCACTTGGGCAAGTGGCGGAGCATCTACGGCATGGCGGGGGCCCATCGGGTATCCGGCCCTAAGCCCTCCATCCACCACACTTTCTAAGGAGCCTGATTGGAGGCAGATTCACCCACATCGGAGGTGGCGTACCCTTGGCTGGATCCTGCCCCGTCGCCCATTGCCCCACAACCTATGCTTGTAGGAGCCCACTGGACCCCCACCTGCCCATGCAGCTTGAAACCATAAGGCTAGAGTGCCCTGCTCTGCCCTACCTACACCAAGTAGCCTGATCGGGTCCACTCTTAGGCCCTCTCGCCCCCCCAACTGCTACAGAAGACCTTTCAACCCATCACCTAGGGCCTCTACTACCCCACAGACTGCCTGCTGCCCCACACCCACGGCCTGCCTGCAAGGAGGGCAAAGCAGCAGACCTAAGGCCACATAGGTCAACTATGTACTCTGCATGACTGTCCACTCCCCAGTGTTAGCACAGCTTGCCTGATACCTCGGCACCAGAAACCCTTGCCAAAGAAGATAGCTGGCTACTGGAAGATAGCCGGCTACTGGACCTTTCACAGTCATACCAAGTGGAGGGAGACGTGCCGAAAAAGAGTGCCTCCTCAGCACAGTCCCCAAGGGTCCTGGCACTGCCTTTGAACCTCCCTATCCAGGAGTCCGTACCTTTGCAGCAGCTTGGAACCTCCAGATACTCCACCAGCCTTACCCTGCAGACCACCAGGGGCACTCACCCCTCTTCCCATACGCCCCATAGCCATTGGAGGGTCTACAAGTATTGTCGACCTACAGTCTAGAAATGGGAGGCGCTGACCAGCAGACACCAACCCGAAAACCGTTCCTAACTGGGGGCCAGACCTGTGCCATGGGAGAGCGGATTGCTCTACAGTGATCATGGGCGAATGTCAGCTGGCAAAGCCACGGGCAAAACCGCAAGACTGCAGGGGGTCTCTCCTTGCCTACCGCCATTTCTAACATGATTTAGGGTAAACTCGTAAATCCGCGACTTTTCTGGAGAAACTACCTCTGATGAAGGACTAGGGTTTCTGGCACCCTCTCATCTCGAACAGAGGTGAGAGAATTACACAGATATACTGAGACCGGCAGAGTCCTGAAGAAGGCCGGCGTGACCCCAATTGAGGGGCACAGACACACGGCCGAAACATGTCGACTACCTGGCAGTAAGGAGGGGTGTAAGGAGCACATTACATCTCCCAATCACCACCATCCTTCACGTTTTTAATCCTGGCCGGAGGGTCCAGGAAAAAAGTATAGGCACAGTGACACCTCCGAGCTAGTTTTAACCTACACCATACTGCACTTTCACTTCCGGAGTTCCCAGTCACTATTGAAAACATTATTTTCTCTCTTTTGTGTTGTGTTTGTCTTCCCCCACCCTAGTGCTCCAACCCCAGGCGTTGGCTGCACCGGGGTGTTTTGCAGCAGCCCTTTGATGAAGCATGTCACACAACTGTGAGAGTGAGGGCAGTATTGATACACACAGCACGTGCCACCACTAGACTAAGACACTTTTATTATTACTCCCTACTCCTTTTGGTGTGTATAAGTATTGACTGGGGGTTCGGAGTAGGTAAGTCCGTTTCCCTCTCCCCTTCTCCTTTGTGTGTACTGCTGTATGACTGCCCCACTGCCCAGGTTAACTGTGGGGTATTCCTGTCCGACCCCTTTCCGATTTGGAGAGGCACACACCAGGGGTGCCCTCTCTCAGCACTCCTATTCCTCTTGGCCATGTAACCCCTAGCATCTACCATCCGTAACTCTGCCAGCATAGTAGGTCTCCCACTCCCAACCGGCCACTCCAAGATATATCTCAATGCTGATGATGTCCTACTTACTCTGACTGATATTCAACGATCCCTCCCGGCCTTGCTGAGCATCATCGATGACTTTTCGATCCTCTCTGGCTATAAAGTAAACTGGGACAAGAGTGAAGCCCTCGCAATTTTGGTTGGCACCACCAAAGCGGCCATGCGCAGCTACCCCTTCCACTGGCCGCCCTTCCGCCTTACAAATCTAGGGGTACTGGTGAACCTGGGCACGGAGGGGATGGTTTCGGATAACATGTACCCAGTAATAGCTCAGATGAAACAAGACTTTGAGAAGTGATCGAACCTGGGGTTCTCCATGTGGGGTAGAGTGCAGGCAGTACAGATGGTAACATTGCTGCGCTTGACATACACGCTTGGGATGCTCCCCATCCAGGTATTTCTTTCCACACTACGCCTCATTGATTCCCAAATCCGGTCTTTTGTATGGTGATCTTCAAAACCCAGACAAGCAGTAACCAAACTGATGGCGAGCTGTTCATGCGGTTACCTGGGCCTCCCATTGGTTGAACATTGTATACTGTACCATTAAGGAGGATGGGGTAGAAGACCGTGCTATGGCATATTCCGGTGCATGCTATGCTTTGATTGGCAAGGAATATATGGATAAAATTCCTGATCACAAATTATTTAAGCCCAATATCAAACTTGCAGCATATGAGAACAAGCCCATAGAGTTGTTGGGTTAGCTTGAGGGTGTGTTGAAGTTCCAAGGCATAGAGGAGTCTTCCGAAGTCTACATTGCCAAGGATGGGTTGTGTCTGCTGAGGTGACCTCAACAAAGGGATTTATTGATAAGGCTGGATCCCAACCACCCTGAACAAGTTCTAGGGGCATCGTCAGATGTGAGCACAGTGTGTGTGACTTGAAATGGTGTGCGAAATTTCCAAACGTGTTTAGGAGCAAATTGAGTTTGCTCAAGGGCTTTGCTCACAAGATTTTAGCAAAAGAAGGTGTGTGTCTGAAAGAGCATAAAGCTCGCACTGTGCCTTTGGTAATGAAGGAGCCTTTGAAGAAGGAATTGCAAAAGTTGTGTGATGCTGACATCATCGAGGAAATTGAGGCCTCGGAATGGTTGGCCCCGGTGGTTTTATCAAACAAACCCAATGGGGAGTTGAGGATGTTTGTTGATATGCACAACATAAATAAGGCAATCTGGGTAGACAGACATCCTCTGCCCAATATCAGGGAAATGCTGACGACAATCAAGGGTGCAAGTGTTTTCTCTACCCTGGATTTGACATCTGCCTATCACCAGATAGCATTGCACCTGGATTCACGACATCTATCGTCATTTGTCACCCCCGAAGGGTCATACAGGTTCAAGCTATGGGAAAGAGAAGGTACAAGATTGGCTCTGCACTCAAATATTATCATACGTTATTATTCATCGGAATTTTGTATCCAAAAATTATGATAGCACATAGTAGTCAATAATCGAATATAAATAACATTCATGTACTGTCTCCCAAATAAATCAAATTAGTCGTCAGATTGCTAGAAACATGTTCTTCCTTTATTCTTTATTCTTTTGTTCATGATTCTTCTTTTTTTTATTAAAACCACAGCACCAAACTGATAGCCGACGCGGCGCGTTTCGTCCCCATGGGACTTTTTCAAGGCTTTTATCTATTTAAGTATCTCACACAAATGCTTCACGTCAAGTTTACTGTGGCAGAAGAAGTACTGATACAAGAAGTATCTTGGTATCTTCCATAGAAGAAGCACAAATATTGTGTGTCCGAAGTAGTGTGACACAGGAATAATTATAAACAGTAAATGGGAAAGGTGTGTCCCAATACCACATGCTGAAGTCCGGTTCAGAAAGCGTCAGAGAGACTATGGAAGATACCAAGATACTTCTCGTATCAGTACTTCTTCTGCCACAGTAAACTTGACGTGAAGCATTTGTGTGAGATACATAAATAGATAAAAGCCTTGAAAAAGTCCCGTGGGGACGAAACGCGCTGCGTCGGCTATCAATATGGTGCTGTGGTTTTAATAAAAAAATGAAGAATCATGAACAAAAGAATAAAGAATAAAGGAAGAACATGTTTCTAGCAATCTGACGCCTAATTTGATTTATTTGGGAGACAGTACATGAATGTTATTTATATTCGATTATTGACTACTATGTGCTATCATAATTTTTGGATACAAAATTCCGATGAATAATAACGTATGATAATATTTGAGTGCAGAGCCAATCTTGTTCTTTGTGCTTTGGGTTTTCCCAATTAGTGGGGATGTAGGAAGGTCACGTTCCCGGCTCATTGCACCATGCCTTGTTTTAATTGCCATATACTAGACTGACTGGTGCAGGTTTCTAGTGCCTTGACCTTTTCGCCTCTTCCGTGTGGGAAAGAGAAGGTGCTCCATAAATCATTGTAACAGACAACGGTGTACAATTTGTTTCTCAGACAATGTGTGAATTTTTGCAGTTACATGGTGTGGAGCATATCAGGTCGTCTGTAAATTATCTCCAGAGCAATGGCCTGTTTTAAAGGTGGAATGGGATGCTTAAGGAGGGAATTCAGTTGGCCCTAGGTCATGGGGAGCAGTGGAGTGTTGCTGTGCGTCTGGTGTGGGCGTATCACACTACTCCCAACAGCGTCATAGGTAAGATACCCTTTGAAGTCATGAGGGGAAGAAAGTCAAGAGCGTTGTTGGCAAAGGGTGTGCAAAGAAGGAGTGATGAGTTACCTGCAAATTCCAAGAAGGAGGTCATGGGACGGCTGGTTGTTGGTGACTGGGTACGAGTAAGGAAAGGGTGCAAGAAATGCAAGGGTTTGTCAAAGTTTTCCAAACCTCTTCAAATCAAGAAAGTGAATCTTTACACTGTACTATTGCGTGATGGTAATGGGTGGAACATCAAGAAGGTGGTGAAATGCCTAATAGTTTGATGAGTGGCAAGGTGTCTGAGAGGAGTTTGGAGATCGAGAGCTTTGGTGTGCCGTTGCAGGTAACAGCGAGGCAAGAAAGAGTGCTTTGCATTCCCAAGTGGTTAAATGATTTCATCATGGATCGTTGAAGCCTATTTTGACTTGCATATTTATTTTGTGATATATCGGTGTTCTTACATGCTGTTGCATTTTTCTTATGTTTTGCCGTTGTACTTTGTTTATGTGTAATCCTGGAGCATGCTATGTTTATTCTGTGTATGTTTGCTGGTGCTGCCTTCCTATGTAATTTGCTCCACTTAAGTTCTGTTATGTTTCTTTGGGGAAGGGAGATGTGTTATATTCTGTGAGGGAATGTGGAATGTGTGGAATCCCCTGGATTCTGTGGGTAGCCAGGGGAACAGGAGAGAACATAGAGAGAAGAAGAAATGATTGGTTAGGCTGGCTGGCTGCTCCCTCTTTGTCTGTCATCTCAGACAATAAAGTTATCCTTCTCAACATACCTGTGTTGGTACTTCATTTCACATCCCTACTAGCACAAAAGCAATTCTGAGGGGGCACCTTTGAAGATAATTAAGTTCTAGGGCACTGCCTTAATGGTCCTCTTAGTAGAGGAACAAAATGCCTCCCTATACCCAGGCCTTTGTCTCCATCTCTGGTAGCAGTTTTCACACCTCATTCAAGGCTAAGCACTCAGAGAGCTGCAGCTAGAGGTTAATGCAAATTAGCCTCCAGAGCCTTTATGCAGGGAAACATTCTTCCTCACCAGTAAATTGGGGTTTTAATAAATATTACAAAGAGTCAAATAACTTCATTCCTAGATGTTTCCTAGCCAGAAATAGCATTATTAAATTTAGTATTGCATCCTAGTGCTTTCCTATGGAACAGTCAATTTTGCTACAGTGAAAGCAGAGTTTAGGTATTTTATAACTATAAGGACATGTGTAACTCTAAGTTTCTACATGTGCTATTTTTAAATACTATGCATCTTGCCTTATGGGCAATAACACCTACTTAGGGGTGACTTTTTAATATTTAAAAGGAAGGTTTAGAGCCATCAAAAGTGCTTATTTTGGCAGGTGATGTTGTGGTTTAAAGCTCGTTTAGTTTAGTCAGGCTACAGTTGCAGGTCTGAAACCATATTTCCTACTGTCACTGTAGTGAGTGGCACAATGAATGCTGCAGTCCACTAGTGGCATTTAACTTACAGGCCCTGGGTACACTTTGTACCATATACTGGGGACTTATACCTAAGTTAAATATACTAATTAGAGGTATACCAATTGCATCATGTTCAAAGGGGGATCACAGGCACGTAGTTCTACAGCCAGCAATAACACTTAAGGCACAAATCTGGTGGTACACCATACAAAAGATTGCAATTTCTTATTGTGATAAATTCATTGCTAATTCTTGTTTGTGCCTTTCTCAATTCTAGTTGCCAAGCATTTATGCCTTCCCTATTCCAATCCAATTGCTATGCAATTATGCCTTGCTTGCTATTTTCTTGTTTGGCTCCTTCTGCCCTTTTTTAACCCCTTCGCTGCGCGTGAAATTTCACCACGGTGCGGGCGGGGCTAGGGGTGGGCGTGGCGCCGCGGTGCTCATGACGGCTCCCGGCCGTCATAAATCACGGTGGGCGTGTGCTCATGACGGCCGGGAGTCGTCCGAACTCCGCCCACTGATTAATTCTCTCGCACAGGCGGGGAATTAACACCGCGTGGGCGGAGCGGCAATGTTCTGACGGCTCCCGGCCGTCATGAGCACACGCCTACTGTGACTCATGATGGCCGGGAGCCGTCATGAGCACCGAAGGAGTTAAGGTCTCCTTTTTTTTAAAGCTTCCTCTAAATCATCCCACCCGAGCTCTTCTTGTCTTCTTCTGGCATCAGTGATTGTCTGTTGTCCTGTCTTTTGCTTCATGGATTCTGCACGGATTCCCAGAACAAAGAAGTTGTTGTCCTTTGTCGCATTTTGTCATATTATCTTTGTTTACTATCTTATTTATTGCTGCTGATGGAGAAAGTAATAAAGAGTGTTCTGCACATAATACTTGCTTCCTTGTTTTTAATACAATCTCAGATTTTCTATGCAAATAAACTTAGAAACCCACCATTGTTTTCGTGACTTAGAGTTTATTAATAGTTCTGTTATAATTTACAATATATTTTCTTTTTCAATTCCCACTGTGGTGACACTTAATACTTTCTAATGTACTGAATTGCATTCATTAAATATCTGTGACACTGCAAAAACAAGCGCTGTAGTAAGTGGCTGGTTTTTCCTTGTAGTGCAATATTTGTAAAATTACTAGTGCGTCGTTCTGAATAACAAAATGTCTTTGACGTCCATTGGATATCATAACAAGACAACCCCATTTCAATGAAGTGCAAAACAATATGTGAACAGCCCACTTTTGGGTCATTTACATATTAGTTTGTAGTTTTGAGAGTATCTGAGAGTCTGAGAAAGAAGCAGCCGAGAAGAAGGGAAATTACAATCAAAGGAATAGCATCACTAAAGTCTAGTTGTCACTCTTGGTTACCAGCCCATTGTCTAAATTTAAATGCAAACAAGAAGTGAACAATGTAAGCAAGATCATGACCTTCCAGTTGTTTTGTATTCTCCTGAAGGTATCGGGCGAAAACACAACACTTGAGTCCTCTCTTCATTTGGCTATTCTGTATAGCACAGACTACACAGATACTGTGTGCACCACAGATTGTAGCCACGAGATTCTAATTCCATGATTTGAATGCACAATTTTATCTGTACAGTCTTCGCAAATGTCTGTGAGCATCATCATATATGTTGTAGATCATTTCATTCCATTCATGCTTCATTAGATACACCATATAAATAAATGATATATAAATAGACATCTTTTTATTGCTGCACACAGAAACAGCATGGTGTTTTGTGGCGGTGGATTGATGCCCCATTTTGATGTTTTGTTGTTTTTCATAATTGTTCACCAGTGCCATAGATGGTTCTCTGTAGAGATGGACCCCCGAGGTGTGTTAGAGTGATTTACAAACTACAAAGTTTACACAACAGAATACATTCGATACTTAAAAGTGTTTGCCGTAGAACTGTGTACAATGTACAGTAGCTTGAACGAGTGTGTAAATCATGTCAGTTATAGATCATAATATCCATAACAAATAATTATAGGCAAGTAAATGCCGTACGGAATAGTGTAGGTAGTAGGTACATCAAAAGGGTGGCGTACAACTTTGCACAGGACACAGAGGAATGATCTTGGATGTGAGTCACTGCGGAGCCAGTGTGGGTCCATGAGATTTAGGGCTTGATTCATATTTTGGCAGACGGGTTAGCCCATCACAATGGTGAAGGATATCCCATCCGCCGAAATATAAATCCCATAGGATATAATGGAATTTATATTTCGGTGGACAGGATATCCATCACCGTTGTGACAGAGTAACACGTCCGCCGAAATATAACAGGCCCTTAGTCAGTCAGCACTGTCAGCATTCTGTTTGACAGCCAACTGAGTGGGTTGTCGATTTTGAATTTTGATTCTTGCTCTGATATTTTGCATTTTGGAATGAATGCATTGTGTTTTTTTAATTTCACACATGGAGGCTATCCATCGCAACCTATGATAATAAATAGTACACCATAGCAAAACTACCCCAAATCTAACTTATGGTGCCACCGTCTCCTATCCTTCTGTTAGGACATATTTGAAAAGAGAGTAAGGAGGAATCTACAGCAGCTGAGAAAAATCAACCCGTTGGAGATGATCAGACTAAAAACGTGTTTGAAATCTAGGTTTAAGAATGCACTGAGAAGACCTACTATAGTTCATAAATTCTTTTATAAAGAACTTACTAAAATTTAAAAAGGGGGCCTAATCCCTTATATAATATTTGTGTTAGTCTGAAAGTTCATTTAGGATAGCACCTGGAAACACTATCCGGTGATAAGCCGTGCTATATATATAGTGATTGATTGATCGCCAGCTCAAAATTTGAAAAGGTGGTTTTTGACCCCCACCACCTGACTGGCTGGAGCGAAGGGGACTCCATCCACCATCCTGTCATTGTGCCAGTATGCACCTGTGTCAACCAGCTTTAAGGAAGGGAGCATGGCCAACCATTCTATAAAGCTCCTGCTGCAGTCCTGGTGCTTGGGACATCTCAAAAATGGTAAAGGTGGTTTTTGACCCCCGCAGACTGGCTGGAGCGAAGGGGACTCCATCCGCCACCCGTCATTGTGCCAGGAGGCTCCTGTTTCAACCAGCTGTAAGGAAGGGGGCATGGCCAAACATGTTATAAAGCTACCGCTGCAGTTCCGGGCACGGGGCGCACCAAGGGGAAGCTGGGCTGTGCCATTCCTCTAACCTTTGGAGTTGGAGGTAAGCTTTATCGGAGTTGTTGTTTTCAGAGGATCGATGGACATTTCATTAAAATGAGGATGGGAACGGTCCTCATTTCAGCATGCTGTGTGCCAATTACGGTGGGAAAGAGACCAAGGAAACAGAACTCTATTTCAACATTTTTGGAAAGTGCGGTAGGAGCACTGTCTGATTAAATTAACCAGGTGCCTATTGGCTCCCTTTGCTTTGAGTATATCTGCACCGGACAAAAGCAAGGGTACCCCGTGGCTGATTCCACCTACACAGTCACAGTTTACAGGGGAGGGTAGCACTCTGGCTCGAGCAGTATCCGGTGTTGAGGCTCCTGTCTTCGTAGACGGGCCCCTCTCTGATGCTGTGGAGTTGGTTGTTCCAAAGGGTACAGTGAAATCTAAGTATGGAAAACGGGGGACCTCTACTTAATCCCCTAGACTGAAGTTAGCAGGAAAGAAGGCGAAGAAGTCAGTGGCACGGGAAGAAGCTGCTTCAGTTGATGAGACCCAGCGGGGAGACTCTTAAGGCATTCCGTCCACATACTCTATGGAATCTATGGCCTCAACTTTTTTGTAGAAGCATGTAGTATAAAACATAGGCTAGAGAAAGTGGAAAAAGGGTTGATTGATGCTATTAGAATGGTGAGGAGCGGATTTAATCAAATGAAAGAGGGAATGACTAGAATAATGCATGCATCGGAGAAGCTTGATACAAGGATGGGGGGTAGCGTAGTTCTGCCACAGAAGGGACTGGGTAGCGGGTCAGTTAACGTTAATGCCATGGCAATAGAGTACCTCCGCCCTTTAGCCAGTAGTGATAGTGGAACCCCTATTGACTTTATTGCAGGGGAGAGCAATATAACAACATCACATTCAGGAGCAGCACAGGGGGAAGCCATTGGGCTGACTATATTGCAGAAATCTTGTCCTATTGTAAAGGCGTGTGCCCCTCCTTCCTTTGGGCTGGAGCACGCTCAGGTGGGGTGCCTGAGACCTCCGGTGCATCTCCATATTCAGGCATCTCCTCTCAACACACTATCCCTACCACTAACCTTAGCAAAGACGATCTTACAGTTGCCCCCGGCAGCTTCACCTTATGTCTGCATTTTAGCAAATGAGCCCTGCTTGAAAAATGGTGATGAGGAGAGTTACAGTGGGATTAAAAACAAAGTCATTCATTGGCTGCGGGTCAACTGGGCTTCTCACATTCCTTGCTGTATAATGAGATCATGATTGTTCATAGAGTGAACTGGATTGGGGAAACAGAGAAAAGGAGAACGGGCGATTGTGTTGTGATCAACTTTAGGAGCCCTAGGAGGGTGGAACAGATTCTGTTTCATTTTTTGAACTATTACTTAGGGGTGTCGGGGATTGTAATTAATTCATTAGGGTTTTTCTATCCTCCAAGGAAGCTCAAGAGGGGTCGGGGTATATTAGAGGGCACGACATAGAGCTCAGATTATGCTGCCCTCCCCCAACAAGCTATTAATCCGGAAATTCAGTTAAGAAATAGGTTTGAAGCCCTCTCTTCACTCAGCAAGCAGGATTTACTTATGGAGTCATAAGGGGATGGGGTAGCAGCCATAATAGGTAGGGAGCTTCCTAGGGAAACCCCGAGCCAACTTAGGTTGATTAGCTGGAACATAGCGGGGGTAAGTTCTGTGCTAGACAGTGATTTGGAGGTTAAAATGCTGAGATCCTTTCAAATTATCTATCTCCAAAAGACATGGGATGGCTTGGAGATGGCCTGTCTTGACGTATTTGCAGCTTTTTATGTACATGCTTCGCCAGTGTTGCATTGTAGACCAAAGGAAGAGCTGGCTACTTTTGTTAGTTTAGTCCTAGACTCCAAGATGGAGTTGGTCACTTCCAAATCATTAAATATATAGGGTGTCATCCTATCATTCACTTGAACACTGGGGTTTTAATAATCAATTCCTACAACTCACCCTCCTCAAGGGAAGTTCTAGAGGAGGAATTATTTAAGTTTTTGGAGGGTTTCTTTCAGGTACGATCCTTTGTCCCTATGATTGTGTTAGTGAGTGATTTCAATCTACAACCATGCCCTTGCGGTGACCCACATAAGGGGAAGGTGGAAGCTTGGGAGGAGACAGAGCAAGGTCATTTTTCCCACTCTCTGCAAGGGGACTCGTTCAATAATTCATTTTTTATTTTATTGGCCAAAACTAGTTATTTCTCTTCTGATTTAGTATCTACATTTAACGGGAGAGGTTGTACCTCTGTCATTGATTTCATCTTGGCCTCGGCCAGGATGTTACCCTTGTTTATTAGTTTTTCAGAGGAATGGAATGGTAGTAATGATCATAACACGCCAGTGGCTCAGTTTAGCTGGTTTGAATCAGGGACAGGGGGATAAGTCTACCACTTTCTATAAGGAGCCTCTGAAATTGCAGGAGCAAGGTCGTAGGCTTAAATGGGGTGAAATTGTCCCGGGTGACTTTTTAAGTGATCAGATTAAAAAACGGCGAGTTGATTTTGAGAAGTGTTTACTGATACACTCCGTGGGTCAAATTATTGTAGATTCTTTTAACATTGGTATAGCGGTGCAAACAGCGCTTACAGTAAAAGCAAGAAGGGGGGGTAACCCAGGCCCTGAGTGGTTCGACAGGAGTTGCTCATCGGCACATAGGGTGCTGATGAAGGCCTTAAGGCAAAACTCCAGGGATAAGGCGATAGTAAAAGAGGCCAGAACGTTTTATAAGCTGGCCTGTAAGTCCCGAAAGGAGACCCTTAAAAAGGAGGCGTAGAAAGAGCTGGTGGCCGCTTGTGAGTCAGGTTTAAGCTCCGCTTTTTGGAAATTAGTAAATCAGTTCCTTTTAAATGAGGCAGCAGTGCCTGAACAGAATCAATCTACTCCTGCTCAGGACTGGGGTAATCATTTTGAATCTGTCTATACAGGGGCTATCATTACATCCTCTAGTTCAATAGTGGAGACCCCTATGGGTAGAGGGTCCCCGCTAAAGATTGTTGTCAGTGATATCGCGGAAGATATAGCGACCCTTCCCCTAAAAAACGCTCAGAGGCCTGACGGAGTGCCTTGGGACCATTATAAGTAATGCATGGATCTAGGGGCCCCTTTGATTACTCAGCACCTAAATGCAGCCGTGCGAGGCCATTTCCCACCCTCTTGGCATAGGTCTGTTATCATACCTGTTTTTAAAAAAGGAAATTGCGCAGATCCAGCCTGCTATCTGCCCATTTCTTTAGGGGACGCTGAAATGAAGATCATAGAAAGAGTACTGATAAACCATCTGAGGGACTGGTCAGAGAATGGAAACCTCACCTCAAATTTTCAATATGGCTTTAGGTCTGGGAGAGGGGTGATAGAGCAAAATCTTATTCTCTATCTCGCAATTTCCAAGAACATCAAGGTGATGAAGGAAGCGATACACTTGGTCTTCATGGACCTCAGCACAGCCTTTGTGACAGTAGATAGAGCAAAGTTGTGGGTTGTCCTGGGGTCAATGGGGGTGGAGAGGGCTCTCAGTAATTTCTTGATTGACTTGCATGAGTGGCTGGGACCCTCAGTAAGATTTGGGAATAAATGCGAATGCACATTGTACTTTCGGTGAGGGAGGGGAGTCCGTTATGGCTGTATCTTAGCACCCATGCTTTTGATTTCATATATTAATCAGTTGGACCAGTGCTTAGCGGTACAATGTAACGATGTTCCTTTGGTGGATAATATGAGGGTGCCATCCTTGTTATATGCAGATGACACTGTGCTCATAGCGCATACAGCCAATGATTTACAGCTTTTAATTGACTGTTTTTATGATTATATGAGCGGCTTAGGTCTGAAAATTAACTCAACAAAATCCTAAACTATGGTGTTAGGGTCAAAGAAAGTGAAAACTAGAACCCATGTGATTAGGGGTCAGCTTCTTAGCAAGACAGACAATTTGTGCTATTGAGGTATCTGGATAGATGTGAAATTGAATTGGGATCCCCTAATCAGGGCTCAGGTGCAATCCCTTAACAGAGTGGTGCATTGAATTGCTGCCTTTGCAAGAAGATTGGGATGTCCACATGTTAAATCAATATTGGCTCTCTATAGAGCCACGTGTGTTCCCGCAGTATCTTTTGGCGCAGAGATTTTGGGGTTATAAGCCTTGCCACTCTGTTCTGGTGGTGGAGAACAAATTCTTCAGGAGGATTTGAGGTTACCTCAGTTGGTGCCTGCAGAAGTCATCCATGAACAAATGGGTATGGGTTTTATCTCAGACTATATTCAAATCTGCCATGTTCTATTATGGTTGTCTGACTGGCTAAAAAAAGACCTGGAACTTTGAAAGCGTGTTTGGGGTTGGAGCGTGGCCATCTAATTCCGTGGGAACAGTACATCAACGACATGTCAGGGGTCCTAAATAGCCCAGAGTTGTCTTCTGACCTGGAGATAATTTTGAAATCTGATGTGTGTTGGGCCTAAGAGACCTATCAGTTGCATATGTAGAAAAGAAGGGTAGTAAGGGCTCTGTTCAAAAAAGCATGTGGGCGTTACACAATGGTTAAAGTCTCAAGCGATTGTGAACTGCACTTAACACTCGACATGCCAATCTTCCATAGGTGACTTTTGTCATAATTTCATTTAAATCTGGTCCCCCAATTGCTGGTTAGCTGGCATAGACCATCAGAGTCTGCAATTTGTACTTGTGATAATGTTATTGCACTCTACACTTTACACATCGTTTTTATCTGTCCCAATTTCAAATATCTCTGATCTAGATATATTCACCCATTACTGCTGCCATTGGGTTTTATGCAAGCGAGGCCGGCCTTACTCTACCTACAGTTTTTAGAGAATTACACAGTTTGTTTTTATGTATCATGGTTTTTAGCTGCAGTTTTTCATTTCACCCATTGAATGGGGATACTGCTCTTTACTGTTTTTAGTTAATTATTTAATGTATGTGCTTTTATGATTTATTATGGTAAATTGAATAAAGTGATTTGATGGCTTAACTTGATGGACCGCTGACTTTTTGATTATTCTGATAGCCTCCTGTGGTATTTCAGGAACAGTGTAATTATGTGTTATGAAGTGTTGGTTCATTTTGATCATGGTATATCTCTTGATGTTTTGAGGCGAGAGGCTGGTCCTTATCACTGTGACAACTGTGCCAGCTGCAATGAACACACGCTCAGCAGACACACTGGCAATCATACAAGCCAGATACTTTATTGGCAGCCTGCTGAGCTCTGGTCATTGGCGCATCATCCCTTACCAATACACCAATAGGTTTTGATCCACATTGACCTCTCTTTGTTCATTAAGATAGTCCCTAGGACATTCTCTGAATGGTCATTGGTGCTGCCACTTGCTCTACATCTTTTGCCCTCACCTCTGCACTGGACTTATTAAGCCCTGCCACTTGAAACTAAGCCTATGAAGAGGTTGGGGCCGATTCTTCTGTTCCTGTTGTTGTGGTTGTTGCTGGTGTTGGCTGCTGTGGAACAACAGCACTTCCCTCTCTGGAAGTTGAAGGCGGCACCCCAGAACTTCTGCCTGGGAGTGGGACTCTAATTTCCAGCCGTTCTTCTTTCAGATGTCTGGCTTGATTAACAATCCACTTCTTGAATTGTGCAATACCCCTTTCTAAAAAGGGAATGAAAGTGGGCAGTATTTTTTTGTACCGTGGGTCAAGTATTGTGGCACAGATGTACTCTTTGGACAACACGATGTCTCTTTGCAGCCTTGTATTTACAGTCAAGCAAAGGTTTAAGCGCTCAACCAAGCCATGCACTTCTGCATTTTCATTCACACATGCAAACCTTTCAGAAATCTTTTTAAATTGACCCTCTAGCAGATGCAACAATGGGATAGCTTGGCCCATCATACTGTCTTCTTTGCTGACTTCCCGTGTGAAAACCTCAAAAGGAAGTAACATCTGTTTCATGCATTGATTAGGCCACATTTGTCCATCTCCATGGTCATGCTTTTCCCAGTTGCATCCCCTCCTCCTTGATGACATAGTTTATACTGCTCAAACAGACACTGCAACATGTAATAGGTCGAGTTCCAACATGTTGGCACCTCCTGTATGATGGCCTTAATTGGTACTCTATTAGCACGCTGAATGATCCTCAGATGCTTCTGGGCTTTAAAAGAATGGCTGAAATGAGTGCAGATTCTTCTGCAGGTAGTCAGTAAGTTGCTGACTATGTCTTCTTTTTTGAGTAAGTCCTGCATAAACAGGTTTTGAACTGCACGAAAAAAACCAGGACCCTGAAATAGCCATCATATGCCATTGCCCTAACTATGTTACTGCCATTGTCCTTGACAACAAATCCAATTCTGAGACCTCTGGGTCGCAGCCATTCAAACACTTTGCTGTTAAAGTCTTCCAAGATGTTTGCAGTTGTGTGGGGTTTCTCCATAAAGAACATGGCTACTGTTGCATGCTGCCGAATACCCTTAAAAGTGTCTTCAACGCTGAGACCTGTTGCTTAACCCCCAGAAAAGAGTCCCTGTGTACACTGATACACATGTAATCAGTGGAAAGTGTGAACAGCACTCTGTTGCAATGCTTGTTCAACCAATTGCAGCACATCATGAAAGAGCGTTGGAATAGCAACTCTGGCAAAATAGGTCCAGCTGGGAACCTTCCATTTTCTGTAAGATGGCCGCCCCAAATTCTAAAAAACCTACTCATTCCACAAAAGAAAAAGGGAGGAGGGTAAACGCTTACATTTTAGCCAGCTTCCCATTGCACAAATGTGCCGTTGGTTGGTTGCATTCATAAGGCCACTCCTGCCTAAACATTCCCATAATAGTAGCCTGGGTTTTTTTTCTTTTTAGGTGTCATTGATGCAGACGACTCCCAGAGAGAAGAACCAGCAGGTGGTGGACTCATTGTGCGTCTTGGGGAAGTTACTGTATGCTGTTGCTGTGGTGTCTCCATCTGACTCTTGTGCTATTTCGAGTTTTCTGATGCCTGTGACACTGGTGTACTGCTGGGGACAGTGCTGCTTTGTGTAAAGATGTCACCCTCTTCTTCCTCATCACTTTCAGCTCCCACTGTAATCAGAGCTGATTACCCGCTTTCATCACCTTCACCACCACCACCTGCAGCTATTTATTTAAGGTGCACCTCCCTACGGATTGCGTGATGTTTTTATACATGGCCCGTTTGGCCTCCAGTACCACAGTGTAAACCAGGCATAACTCAATGAACACTTGTGCAGCCAATAGAGCATATTGCAATGGTATCCACCTGCTAACTAATCGCAAAGAAGTCCCAAACTGGGGAGGTGACCTTTTACAGTGGGCCAAATGTGCCACTGCCAATGCCCAAAGAAATGGAGGTTGGTGGGTGTGTCGACGATTGCCTCTCTGCAGTGCATACTTCTACTGAGGTATGCAGGTGGATGTAGGTCTGAGCGGGGGCCTTACAAATATGGGAGCTGGCGCTGGCAGTGCTATCAATGCCACATCCCTCAGAGCAGGTTGAAAATGAGAGGTAATGTCAGTCTCCTCTGGGCCAGCTTCCATGACAATAACTGGCCTTCCTCATCCCCTTCCACAATTGCAAGGCTTTCAGGAACTTTCCTTTTCCCTTGCCTCTCCTTGTATGTCTCAGACTCAGCTGGGGTCCAATCCATGTCCAGATCATCAGAAGGGGGGGGCTTGGAGGAGATGGTGGAGTACCCTTCCTTTTTACGGCTGTAGATCTGGAAGCCAATAGCTCTAAATGTGGAGGTTATTGCTCAGCAGGATTCTCTTTTTTTTATTTCGAACCTTTTATTGTTTTGTATTCAAGGCATAAGTAAAGAGGAGACAAATATGTGGTGCAAGACACATGGACATTACAGGATAAATAACAAGGCGAAGTACAGATACATTTTGGATCAATGGTAAAGTTAGTCAGCCATAAATTGCATAATTCTATTACACAGTTTCTATGGATGATGTAGATAACATTGCAGATCAAAGGATCAGGAGTGTATGCATACAGCTGTAAAACTTTAAGATGGTAGAAACAGGCCTATTGTAAAGACTGCACCAGTCTACATTGAAATTATTGTGCTTGCAAGCAGGTTATCAAGTGCGTGAAAAGAAAAGATATGAAAGAGGGGTAGAGAGTGTAGAAGGACAGACAGGTGTAAGTCCCTGATTTGTAGTTACAACTAGAGAGGATATGGAGGAGCAGGTCTGCAATGCTCATTGTTGGTGCAAGTGGTGTTTGTCCTTACGGGGGGTCAACCTTCTGAAGGAAAATATTAAGAGAGTTCCAAAGGCCTTTTGAGGCATTGGTATTGTGTTTTTTTTGTATATGATATTGTTGGCCCCTCTGGTGGCACATAGTGTTCCACCATTTCTCGTAGGAGGATTGTGTGGTTGCTTTCCAATCTGCCAAAATCGTTTTGGTGCTGAGGGCTGGCATAAGGTCTAGTAGGAGTAAATCTTTTTTTTTTAAACCTCTTTTTATTAAACTTATGTCAGTTACAGTATACAACATTACCTTAACAATCAACTGAAGGCATAGATACAGTCACCCTTACATCAGATTCCACATTTTGTTACGGTAATCAGGACGGATCTCAACACTCCCTCCCCACAATTCTAGGGCGGCTGTCCTCACCCTACTCTAGCTCCCGATCTACCCTCCCTAGTAGGAGTAAATCGTGCCATAATAAGGGGATGGGTGGGTGATGTGCATTGAGGCCAAGAGTTGCTGTGAGTAGAGTCGGTATAAAGTAAATGTTGAAGATGTTCTGGATGGATCATAGGGGTTGGACCATTTCGCAGGTGAAGAACATATGTTTGTGTGTTCCAGAAGCATCTTTGCAGCGCCAGCAGATCTCAGACTGTCTTATCCCCAGTTTGTGTAGCCTGGAGGGGGTCCAGTGGGATTTGTGAATAGTCCAGAGGCTTGATTGGGCAATTGAAGGAGTCATTTTTGATTGAAATGAGTATTGCCAGATTCTGTGCCAGATAGGTTCTGAGAAATGTGAGGACAATGTTACAGGGATTTGGGTCGACCATTAATTTTTTTATTTTTTGATAATGTGTGGTCTTTCGGGTTCTACGATTTTGTAGATATGGGAAGCCACCTGGCCTATTCTTTTAAGTTTCTTCAATAGGTCAGGTAAATCTGGTTTGTGAGGATTCTTGAGAGACCGGGTTGATATTTTAAGTTTTAAGAAGTTGTAGAGCTCAATTGGAGGGAAGTTGTAGCGCGAGCTTAGATCAGCAAAGGAAATTGGATAAGTCATTGAGCCTAGATCGCCGATGCAATTAGTGCCTTTTTCTGCCAAGGATTTCCAAAGTAAGGTTTTGCCATCCAGCTTGACTTTATGGTTGTGCCACAGGGAAGCTATGATAGAGTCCATGGGCTGGTTGGGGAGTGTTTTGTCAATGCGAAGAATAGCTGATTCTGTATTGCCTATTATGGGGTAGGAGTGGGAGATGAGTAGATTTTTGATGCTTTGCATCGCTAAGGTCGATTTTAGTGGGAATGTGTTTCAATTTGCAGCCAAGGGGGTGAGGAGTCCAAAAAGTCCTTAACCCAGCAGTAGCCTTGTGCTGCTAGGAAAAATTGGTGGTATCTATGGAAGTCAGGTAAATTTAGACCCCGTCTGTTTTTGTTCAACTTTAGAGTGGACCCCGCTACTCTGACTCTATTCCTTGCCAAATAAATGTTTTAATAACTTTGTCTACAGATTTGAAGAATTGGGTGGTTAGGTTTATAGGTGGCATGCTTGAGATGAAGTTGATGAGTGGCACGATCATCATTTTTATCATATCTATTCTGCCCCACCAGGTTAAAAATTTGGGAGACCATGATGATAAAAGGTCATTAATTTTGGTGAGTGTTTTATTTTCATTAATTGCTATGGTTTCGTGGAGGTCTTTGCCAAATCATATGCCTAGGTATTTGAGCACTTCCGGTTGCCATTTCAGGCCCGGAGTGCCCAGGACAGAGGGAGTGCAGTGAATGTTCATAGGGAATATTTCTGTTTTAGAGCAGTTTAGGGAGTAGCTGAATACTTTTGAGTAGTCATTAATCTTGGACATGAAAAGCGGTATGGTTTTACCAGTGTCTTCTGAGAAAATCAAGACATCGTCAGCATAGGCTGTGTCCATTTGTCTGCCCAATTGAAATTGGATACCTTTAATGCTTTTGTTAGGTTTTAGGCAGTATAGGGGGGGTTCTATAGCTTGTAGGAATAGAAGAGGGAAAAGGGGACAACCCTGTCTTGTGCCTTGTGCTAGTGGGAATGGATTGGATAGACGGTCGTTTATTCTGACTTTTGCTGATGAGGAAGCATAGAGGGCCATCGTCTTGCAGATAAAGTTCTCGCCTAGGTTGAATTTACGTAAAGTTTCACGTAGAAAGGTCCAAGAGACCTTGTCAAAAGTATTTTCCACGTCAAGTGCCATTGAAATGACGGGTGAAGAAGCAGAACGAGCTTTTTCAAGGGCATGGCAAAAGATGCAGATTCTGTCAGCAGCCAGCCTACCTTTCAGAAAGCCAGTTTGGGTTGGGGCATTGAGTTTTTGAAGTACTTTGTCCAGCCTTTGTGCCAGAATTTTGGCGTAGATCTTACAGTCAATGTTGATTGGTGAGATCGGCCTATAGTTTTTGACATCAAGTGTATCTTTCCCTTCTTTCAGGATAACCCCTATTGTGGCTTCAGATGCAGAGCCGGATACACTGCCTGTCGAGGTGAACAAATGGAATAAGGCGAGAAGTGGTGTAGTGAGGATCGAGGTGAATGTTTTATAAAAAGGATACAGTGTACCCATCGGGGCAGGGGGCTTTGCGCGATGAGTGATTTAATTGCTACTGGTACTTCATCAGAGGAGATTGGAGCATTAAGGAGGGCTCTGTCTGAGGGAGAGGCAGAGGGGGGAGAGCAGCAGTCCAGGTATGATATACTTTCGAGAGAATTGATATGATTTTTGGAGGTGTAAAGGTCAGAGTAGTGATTGTGGATTACTTCTAGGATCTCCTTGTGGGAGGTCACTGTGAGTCCTGATTTATTTCTGATGGCAGTGGTTATACTTTTGTTCTTAGAGTATTTTAAGTAGCTTGTGCGTGCTATACCAGTCTTGTTTCTGGAGGTTGAGATTCCTGCGGAGCTTACCTACTGCTCAGCAGGAATCAGTAGGAGCAGGACCTCCTGTCATGCTCCTACTTCAGGAACATCTACTGGTGCTGACTGCTGTCCTCTTTGCTCAGTTTCCTGCGACGTTTGGGTACTACTTTGCGGAAGAGACAAATCCAATTCATAGTCATTGCTCGTCAGCATCACCATGATTGCAGTGGCTGCCTCACTGAACTACATGGGCTTGTGCTCAGGTTGTGGTGTTGCTGTTGATGCAGGAGTGCTGCTCCCAGCTTCCTTCCCGGAGGCAGGTGCGGCAGGCACACAATTCCTGAAAAGGGTGGAAATCTGCTTCTTCTTCTTCTCCTCACTGGCCACTTTCTTGGCAGCACCTTTCTTTGAGGCCATTTTGAAGCTGTCAGTTGGCAGTGGTACTTAGCTGCACAAGCTAAAAAGACTGGAGGACTCACGTCACGCGTTGTGTGGTCATGTCACTTTGTACAGGCCTTCTGTCTGGCAGTACTGTGGGTGATATCTCTTGTGCACCTAATGCAAACAAGCAAGAATTTTTTTTAGTGAAATGTGGCAATGTTGCAGTTTGAATTAGTACAGACAATATAATTTAGCGTGGTTACTTAATTTGTTATCCTTTTATTTTCATTAATCGCTATGGTTTCGTGGAGGTCTTTGCCAAATCATATGCCTAGGTATTTGAGCGCTTCCGATTGCCATTTCAGGTCCGGAGTGCCCAGGACAGAGGGAGTGCAGTGAATGTTCATAGGGAATATTTCTGTTTTAGAGCAGTTTAGGGAGTAGCTGAATACTTTTGAGTAGTCATTAATTTTGGACATGATAAGCGGTGCCACAATATAATTTAGCGTGGTTACTTAATTTGTTATCATGAATAATTAACAACAATAGCGTATCTTTCCAAAGCCAAACCATACCACCATAACATAATATTTAATTTTCCATCAGGATACCAACATACAGATGTAACTGTTTCCTTTATGTGCATCTAAGGGAGACACCTGTGGCAGTCAGGGAGGGGCAAGGGAAAATGGAATACTTCTTAAAAAATTAATGCTGGTTTGTGCCTATGGCAGGCAACGGGGTCCAGGGGAAATGGAAGAATCCTTAAAAAATAAATGCTGGTGTATGCACCTATGGCAGTCAGGAGGTCCAGGGGGAAATGGAGTAAAAATCCTTAAAAAATAAATGCTGGTGTGTGTGCACCTATGTCAGGCAGAGGGTCCAGGCTGGAAATTGAATAATCTTTAAATGAATGCTGGTGTGTGTACATCTATGGCAGGCAGGAGGTCTAGGGGAAAATGGAATAACCCTTAAATGAATGCTGGTGTGTGCACCGATGGCAGGCAGGGGATCTAGGGGAAAATTAATATTACTTAAAAATGTAATGCTGGTGTGCAGCTGTGTGCCTATGGTAGGCATGGGGTAGATGGATTAATGGAGGGACAACGTAAAAAAAAAGAAAAAAAAGAAAATTTAAAACAATTTAAAAAATAAATAAATAAAAACCAAATGAATTGCTGGTGTAATAGGCAACTATAGGAAACCCATTGGGAGGCAAGGAGGTGCAGGGGGAAATGCAAAAAAATGCCTATAATGTAAAACATTGTTCATAATATACATATAAACATATTATTAAACTGATATCAGGGAAAAGTAAAAACAAACGAACAAAAAACAAAAGGTATAGTCCTCTCCTAGCCATCTCCCTGGAAAATGGCTTTGAAAACTGAAAAAAGGGTGTCTGCACAAAATGGCCTCCAGCCACATGGTCAACCAACAACAACAAGCAAGGAGGCATGACCACAACAAAGAACACATGCAGGCCAATGGCAAAAGCATATTGGCTGGCTACACAAAATGGTCACCAGCCACATAGCCACATAGTCAAACTACAACAGCAAGCAAGGAGACATGGCCACAACAAAGAACACATGCAGGCTCATGGCAAAAGCACACTGGCTGGCTACATAAAACGGTCACTGGCCATATGGTCAAACAACAACAACAGCAAGCAAGGAGGCATGGCCACAACAAAGAACCCATGCAGGACTATGGACACTTACTACAAAAAATGGCACCCGGCCACATGGCATGGAGAACAAAGACAAATGGTAGCCTATGACAAACACACACAACACACACACTGGCCAGAGAAAGTAGGCATGGTAACATGAAGAAAACACTACCATTCATTCAGCAATGCCAAAAATGAAAATTAAGTGAGCTATAAACATTTTACAACAATACACATCCTCCCAAGGCATCAAATATTACCCCACCAAAACACACTTTTTTTTCAGAAAAAAACATGAAATGCAAGAAATAAACCCTATATTTTTAATTTAATCCAAAGACATCCCTACCCTAAATGATGTTTTAAAACAACATATACCACAGAAACAGTTGTTTTTATGTACCCTTGACTAGTGGCCTACTGGCTGGATGGCCCCTGGGCAGACTAGGCCACATACTAAAATAAATGAATAGTGCAAATTTTACAAACATGGCGAAAAAGCATTGAACTGTGCAACCTTTTTCCTTTATTAAAGATTAAGGATTAAATGCAAATAAATACATAGGCCCCTACTAAAACTCCAGGACACCCACTAAAATAAAATGTAAAAATCGAATAAAAGTACAGATAAACACTGGTACATGCCCTCCAACGAACAAACAATACCCTTATACAATAGTTTTTTAACTTACTTGTGATATCACAAAAACAAAGGGCCTGATTATGATGGCGGTGAATCCAACACCGGCAGGCTGCCGGTGGCGGATTCAACTCCATCGTATGACCTTTTTCCGCCTGCCAGATCAGGATGGCGGGCGGTGTGCCTGGCGGGTGGAAAGCCCGTCCACCACGGGTCCGACAGAGGCAATAGTTACGATTGCCTGTCGGGCTCACCCCACATCCACAAAATGGTGGCGTGCCTAGCAGGCACCGCCCGCCAGATTTGGATGCTGCATCCACGCCAGCCTGTCTATGGTGGTTCAACTGCCATTGAAAGGCTGACGGGGATGTAATTTGGGGGCCCGTTGCGGGCCCCCCTTGTGCAGGGGCATGTGGAATTTGCACTGGGGGGCACCTATGGTGCCCCCCTACAGTTCCCTGCACCAGGTGTCAGGCACCTCGTGGTGCCTGCCACGTAGTGCAGGGAAATGCCCAACATGCATTTTTACCATTGCAGCGGGTGCTACAGCCAGTAGCACCAGCCGCAATGGTAAACATGCACAATGCGACCGCCACAGTGGCAGTCGCATTGTAATGTCATGTGCAGGACCGCCGCCATATAGGCTGCTGGTCCCAATCCCCGGGACGATAGCGGACGGACTTAAGTCCGTCCGCCATCGTAATCAGGCCCAAAGTCCTTAAATCCAATGGTATATATGCAGCAGACAGAGAGTGATCCTTCCACCTCGAAATGCAAATGAAAAGTCACCAGGTGATGGACAAAGCACTGGGAGAAGCCTGCTGGACAGGAACAGGAAGCTGGAGTCTCTGGGGCACTTCCTTCATGTTGAAAAAAGAGTACAAAAAAAAAAGGCTTCTCGCACTAAAAAACAACATGAACAGAGTAGAATATTAACTCAAAAACATTTTTTTCGAGTAGATTTAGCTGCTTTTTGAGTAGAGAATCTGCTCAAGAGGCAGGCGTGGTTGCTTGCGCTCGCCAGCGGCAGAAGGCACTGTGGCAACCGAAGCCGTGCTAGTGGCCGACAAATCTCGTGCACCCTCGCAAGTGGCTTGCAGGTCTCTTTGTGCTCGCCAGCATGTGCCAAAACAAGTCTCGCTCACGCCGACAAAATTATTTTTTGTCACACTCTGGTTAGCAGAATTTTGCTGGAACTCCCTTTTATATGGGTAACACGGAGTCCCGAATTCAGCAGACTCCACAAGCTGAATGATTTTTCCACCCTGGCCTACTCTAGAGTGAATGGGAAGATAGAAATGGTATTTCAGCACAAGCGGCTGACGGTCCTGGAGAAGGCGAGCAAATACAGTGGCTGCGTAAGTACGTAGCATGTGCTGAGACAGCACCAATCACAGTGAGCATTCTTGGACCATGAGATAATGTGAAGAAATTCCCAGAATGCTTTAGTCTAACCCTTGATGAGTGATCCTTGGCAGGACTGGATGCCCCCTTTTATGACTGTAGACTGGCAAGAGCGTCATACTTTACAGAGACAATGTCCTAAATTACATGTCTTTACTAGCCTTACAATGGCTGTTTTCTCTATGGAATCCATTATCAAGATTCATAGTGTTAGAAATGAACTGTTCATTCCCTTTAAAAACTAAGCGTAAATACCTGGGTTTTTCAATTAAGCATAATCTAGGCACACTTTCAGGGAAAATATTATTTTCTGTTGCAGGTTTTCATAAAAAGAATGGAGGCCTACCAGTGACCATAACAGTTCACATCAGCCACATCAAGGTGTCGAATCTGGCCAAGTTCTTATTCTGATTTGAAATTTCCCAGCTGTACATACATCAGCAGCATTTTTGTCAAAACATTCAAGGATCAGGTAAATTATTTTTCTGGTTGGCAAAGGGGACTGAATCAGATAGGCAAAACAGAGGAATCTATCTTAAACTCAGACTGTGGCTTACCCGTTTTTCATCGACACTTTGGACAATCCACTCAAGCGAGTCCAGGAATTTCTCAATCACAGTGTTGGTAAATAACTCACAAATATGGTACAGGTTGTTACTGCTCTTCCTTCCAGCAATAAATGCCAATGCAGGTTCCGCAAGTGAAAAAAATAAAATTTAACTTAAGTTCACTTTCAAATATATGGCATAACAGTGACATTGCCTAAATATACAACATTGGTTCCATTATCACCTCATACAGGAATCACCTGTTGGCCCTCGTCTTGTTTTTAAAACCTTCAGGTTTATAGTAGAGCAAGATTTTTTGTTTTTATTTTAAATTTTCAAGTAATTTTCACGATTTGAAACCTCAGCAAAGCTTTAATTATAGTTAATCTAAACATGACATCGACCTCTAGACAAGTCAGGGCAGATTTGCGAGCACCCTGCGCCACCAGTACGTCACTTTTTGTGACGTACTGGAGGCGCATTCCACTTCTCCATATTTACAAGGAGAGGAAAAGCCACCCTGCGTGACTTTCCTCTCCTTGTAAATATGGCCCCTTCACACGCAGCACTTTGCGTGGAAGGGGCGTTCCATGGGTGTTGCTGTGGGTGTTCCCACGCAACACCCATGGAACGAGACACAGTTCCAGATTTACGAGGATTAGTAAATCTGGAAATGCGTCAGTATGCTACACCACCCCAGGCGTAGAGAGGCGCAACGAGGAGAAATGTTTTCATTTCTCCTCGTTTTTACCTCTTTCAAGGCGTGCTGAATTCTACAGCACGCATTGAAAGAGAAAAATGCCTGAAGTGATTGTTTTTGTGCAGGAAGGTGCCCCTTCCTGCACAACAACAATCTCCCCATGACGCAGGCATCCTTGCACCATGGTGCAAGGGTGCCTGCGCCGGCGCATGGCTGCAGTTTGTGCGCCAGCGCAGGGGCGAGCACAGGAATGCAACATATTATTGTAAATATGTTGCATTCCTGTGCTTTGGAAGTGCCGCAGCGTGGCGCAGCCAAAGGGCTTGCAATGCAGCGCTGCTGCACTTCCTTGTAGATCTGCCCCGTCGTGCTCACTCAAGTCGTTCTTTGATTAGAGGAAGTCTTTGATACCCCCTCACCATCGCTACTCATTCCCGGGCAAGGTTTATCCCTTATTTTCGTATTTGCTTTCCTTGCTTCTAATTTAATACTAATTTGCAGATTTCATACACACTTATGCTGCCTAGATCCTGTGTCTTTCCAATTTGTAAAAATAATGTTCCGGCAACAATTGTCACTGACGATAAAAGGCCCCTCGCGGTTGTACAAACAGATATTTTGGCAGAGCAACGGGTCTGCAACGACGTTGTGAACTCATGTAAGTTAATAGTAACGTGAAACAGACATTTCGTCACCACTACACTCTTACCTGTAACATGTAATGCCAAGAAAGAGAGTGCTAAATAAAACACAACCTTAGGTTTTACAAAAAACGTAATAAAAATACGTACATGTATGCATACATAAGGCTTGTGGTCAGCTCTCTTCAGTCATTGTTCTGTTCAAGTGTCAATCACATTTTGCTTCCACCCACTACAGTGTAGTGCGGCTGAGGAAACACGAGAGATCCAAGGGATTAGATGGGCCAACCCATTACCATATGCTGGATAGTGTAGTGACTACACTATCCAGCATATGGTAACAGTCGCGGCTCCTGGAGGGAGTGCTGCGAGGCGGGGTGGGGGAGGGGCAGGGTGGGGGGTAGTAAACTCCGGCATACGGCCAAACGGAGTTAAGTACATAAATAAATAAATAAAACGAATTACATTGCGCACGCTGCAACGCCAAATGGCGATGCAGCGCGCGCAATGTAATTCTTTTTATTTATTTATTTATGTACTTAACTCCATTTGGCCGTATGCCGGAGTTTACTACCCCCACCCTGCCCCTCCCCCGCCCGGCCCCACCGCCCCGCAGCACTCCCTCCAGGAGCCGCGACTGTATGGTAATGGGTTGGCCCACCTAATCCCTTGGATCTCTCGTGTTTCCTCAGCCTCACTACTTGTGCACAGCTGCCTGAAAAAGAGTGCACTTCAGCATCAGGGCTTGTGCGCCTGAGCTGCACTCTTTTATTTTCTTACTGTTTATATTTTTCAAAGTTTTTTGATGCATATTGCATATGTTTGCAAAGAACATAAATACATTTTTAAAATATGCAGGGTTGCTAAGGCCAGACCTATTGACATTGCTAATGTTTTTTTTTTTTTAAACTCCTTTCACTTTTCGTTGTAGGTGAGTTTCTGATTTCTTATTTTCTGATTCTGAAGCAGATTTTTAATCTCTGCTTGTGAATTTTAATTATGCTCAGAACATCTCCGAAAGCTTCAAAGACGCCTTTGAGGCAGCGAAGAGCCTCATATTCACAGGTAAATTAGGATGCACCACAGAAGGGGAACGCTGATTTTGTATTGGTGTACCATCGCATGTCTGCTACCGCACTGAACACGTTTTTTCTCCCACGCACTAATTTAAGAACTGCTGTTCTCTGAGGAAAAACAGAACGCTAACTGCAAACAGTCTGTGGTGTGGCTAGAGACGAGAAATACAATCTCCTTCATAAGGTGACATTTGCTGTTGAGATAACAGAGATTCTCCAGAGAGACCTCCGCTGTTTCCTTGGGCAGGATAACAGTGCAGCTGAAGCAATAAAGGGGCAATGCTCACATCAGGGGCCAATTTGCGAAGGGGCCCATGGAGATCTCTGAAACGTACTTCAACTGAATATCTATTTCAGCGGGATACTAAAGTCAATCGATGGAGGTGAATTTTAAATTTCATACTGATGGGCATAGCTTCTTCTGGGATGCAAAACCATGGAGCTGTACTTTAGAGATGAGCTTTGCGCTGAGAGGAAATGTGCCGCAGTACAGGTCGACTGCAGAATGAATGGAGCTGCGCCAGGGCTCCGGGGAGCTCCCATCTCCGACTGGTTCAGAGACTTTGCGACAAGCAACGACACAGTTACTTCCAGTGTGTGCTGGCGCCTACGGCAATGGCATTAGCCTGTGGGGGGCCACTTGGCACATTTCTGTGTTTTCTCTTGCCCTCATCGTTACAATCCCTGATCGAATATTAACAGCCTTTCCACTGTACATTCATACATGACTCTAGATGCCAAACGATAAATAGGAAATATAACCATGCAAAAATATTTTATTTAAGGTCACAAAAATACTGATATTAATAATAATTCTCTTTAGGGAAGATAAGAAAAAGAGACTCTATTGTTCTGGCCATGACAAATATGATCAAATGACCAATGAAGATAGCTTGTCTTGTGTGGTGGGATTAGACTAGTGTGATGATGGAGCCGAGATCTTTGTATCTCAATCGATTAGTAAAATCACCAAATAGGATGCTCCAATGGTAGCATGAAGGTAAACATTGTTCCATTTAATGTGCATATGTTGAATATAGTACAAAGAAATATATGGATGGCTTCTCATTACTGTAAACATAGCCACCCGCATTTGGTTAATATATAGCACACAAATTAATACTGTAAACACACGTTGAGTATATATGCTGCATATAAAGTAGTGGAGAACTGAATTATGCTACTCTGGTGCCATGCCCACTGCACAACCAGAACCTTATTTACTGTAATGTGTTAGTTCCAGACAGGAACACCAGCCCAGACCTTCCAAGTGTGACAGATCTGAATTGTAGAAAAATAGTGCCACACTTCTTTCTCTACTTTCAGCTAAAACACTGTATTCTAAAACTAATAGTCAACAGGCTTACCTGCGTATGTATCCCGCAAATATGAACTAGCAGACTGATTTGGTGGAAACATGGTGGAAATGAGGGAAGGAAATCAGGATATAACCACCATCTGCCCTAGGTGGGGACACCTAGAACAAATGTATGGATTGTATTAATCCATTCTATCTAGTTTGGCCGGAGAACAGTACAATCTATGTAAGACGTACTATTGATTGTGATTGATTATTGTAGTTTGAAGGATCTGAACGTGGTTTCCAAACCCCAGCATGTATTTAAGTATAATTTTAGACAAAACCCAAATCAGGCAATTTTGTGACTGTAAGCTATTGGTTTGTTAATATCATTCTTAATAAGGGTGTTTCAATCCTTACTGGAGGCTTTATTGAGTCCTACAAAAACCCCATTGAAGAGACTTTCAAAGTCATATTTTTGAGACAAAGCGGCTCATAGGGTTGCACAGTGGGAACAATGGAGTCTGTGGTGGTAATGTGTCTTGTTTTGTTAGTTCTTTTAAGTTCGCCAGAATGTCGCCCAAATCACCAGCTATCGGGCACCTTTGCAGCCCTTTAGCCTCTTCCCTATGGATGGCTTAATGTTCAGCTTCAGTCCATTGATGACCTGGTGCCTTGCCTCATAAGTAGAGGGAGCGAAACCCATGCATTTCAAAGTGATTGCTCATTTGGCTATGCGAACAGCGAGGTTGAGTAAGATAGCTGCAACCTTTTTTTTTTGTTCTTTTATGCAGCGGTAGAAGTGCATTAAAAAAAGTATGGGAACTTTGATGCTACATGCAACAGGGGCCGGGTCAGTGAGCGTGGGGCGGGTCGAAGGTGTGGCTAAAAAAACGAAATATTCTGTAAGTTTTTTTGGTCTTTCACCATCCAGTAGGTACATATAAAATAACGTGCAGCTTAAATAAAAATAAATAAAAAATTATGTTGTTCTCTGGGAAATGCACTATAGTACATTCTGAAACCTCTATTGGTTAATGCACTGCAGAGGTCAGTGTGTAACCAGAGAGCCACAGAATTAAATCTTGGTTGGTGCAGTGGAGAATAGTGACTTGTGTATTTTTAGTGCTACGAGGTCACATCCTGTGACAAAAAGCATTGCGAATATGTAAGTCATTATTTTAAACGTGCAGTACACACAGTATAAGATAGACTGCTACAAAATGCGCAAAAAGGTTTAAGATAAAATGGTGCTTCTAAAGTATAGATTTTAGTAATACCTAGACTGTGCGTAATGCAATTTTTTTGCATAACTGTCCTTTCAACACCTCGTCTGGGGTAGTTAGCACTTTATAAATACCATTGCAATTAAAAGCACACACTTTACAGCCCAGCTGGGAACTCTTTGCACTACCACTCAAAAATAATAAATCTTTCTCATCACAAAGTTGTGAGTGATTCGATCAATTAAAGCCAATACCGGCTCCCAAGCATCCTTTATATTTGCAGATTACCCTTTACATTTGCAGAATTAACTTGTAGTGCACATTTGCATTTCAATCAAGCAAGCAGGCACCCTGGTAGGAAGGCTTGTTTAGCTGTCTGCCCGCTTCGGTTTCACAGTACAGAAGACTCACTGAATGACATTTAAGCGAAAGCATTTAAACTACTGAAATTACCCGTCTTGGGGGCGCTTGTCTTTTTACAAAAAGTAGGGGAACGGTTTTCCATAAATCAAAAAAGTATGGGCATGTTATGCCCCTCCGATCCCGCCCACTTGGACCCCTGCTTTTATGCATGCCTAAAGCACGTTTCCCAATTATTAGTAATGGCTATTGCAGTAATGGGTCTCAATGTATTCAGTTTTTCAGGCCAGTAGGTCCTCAGGGAAAGATATGATCACAGCATGCATTGAAAATCAGCACGCACATGAGGCGTTTGCGTTGGTGAAGTGTTTGTATATTGCCGCACAGAATAGGTAGCCTCTATGTAGAATGTTGAATTGTATTATGTTAAACTTTGGATTGCATGAGACAATGTGTGGGTACGCAATAGTTTTGGCCCATCCCTTGTCATGGAACACTCTCTGTTTCAGTTTCCCATTTGTCGTGCAGGGGCTGCAGCGATGTGTGCGTGTGTGTATGTGTGTGTGTGTGTATAGCTTTGAATGCCTCTGATTATCCAGTTCACATGTCTCCAACCATGGCCCATATTATGTACTGATTAAAGTAAGGAATGTATCTCTGGTTCCGGTTCGGTGATTAACCATAGAGTCTGAATGGCATGGAGTAGGGTATGGTGCACTAGAAATTGTCCCTATGCATTGTGAGCTGTTCTCTCAGCGTATTATAGGATAGGATCACACTATCTTGGAAAAGGTTGACTAAAGCTGTGATTTTTGGTTCGAGTCAGTGTTTTAAGTTGCCTGTTATAATTTTGTTACTGATGTTTGAAGAGACCAAGCACGGAACGCCTAGGGTACATGGAATGACCTGCTCAGTAATCACTAAGCTTCTATGGTAAAAACTCAGCACCCTTAGCAATAGGGTGCTGAGACAGAATATCGAGTTGGAAATGTCGACTTACACAAATTTCGAGTTGAAAATATTGTGATTCAGAAATATCGACAGTAAGAATATCGTGGTCAAGAATATCGAATTTAAGGTAAGAAATATCGTTTTTAAAAATATAGAAGTCATTAATACTGTTTGCAAAAATATAGATGTTTCAAATATCGATTTTTTAATTAGTGTTATGTATTTTAGTTTATATTTTAAATGTATGTGATGTATGTTTTTTGTATAAGTATTGTTTATGTTTTTAATATATGTGTTACATTTTTATTAGTTATGAATTTTATTATAATACAATTTTGCATTTTTTAGTTCCTTAGCTGGATGTGGGTTTATGGGAATAGGGTGGGGAGTAATTTAATTATAATAAATTAATGATTATTTTATATTTATTTAATTTAGTTTTTATAGCGTTAATTGTGGGAAGTAATTTATTTTTAATGAATTATTAATTGGTTGTTAATTAATATTAATTAATTAATTAATCATTAATTATGGTAATTGTGTAAAAAAATTAGGTGCGGGTTGTGGAGTTTATAGGAGTAAAGAGTGGGAAGTAATTTGTTTTTATTAATTAATAATTAGTTGTTAATTTATATTAATCATTTTTTGAAAATTAATTATGGAAATTGTGTTATTAATTTTAGGTGCGGGTTGTGGGGTTTATAGGGGTGAAGGATGTGAAGTAATTTATGTTTAATTAATTAATAATTAGGTGTTCATTTTTATTAACTAATTAATTGATAATTAATTATGGTAATTGTGTGACTTTTTAGGTGTAGGTTGTGGGGTTTATGGGGTTAAGGGTGGAAAGTAATTTATTTTTAATTAATTAATAATGAGTTCTTAATTAATATTAATTAATTTATAGAAAATTAATTGCGGAAATTGTGTAATTAATTTTAGGTGCGGGTTGTGGGGTTTATAGGGGTAAAGGGTGGGCAGTAATTTATGTTTAATCAATTAATAATTTGTTGTTAATTTACATTAACTAATTAATTAATAATTTATTATGGTAATTGTGTAATTAATTTTAGGTGTGGGTTGTGGGGTTTATAGGGGTAAAGGGTGGGAAGTATTTTGTGCTTAATTAATTAAAAATTAGTTGATCATTAATATTAATTATTAATTTATATTTAATAAGTGTATTTGTTAATATTTTTTGTGTGTAGGTCTTATTGTTATAGAAGTACAGTGTGGGAAGTAAATTAATTTTACTTACTTGATAATTAGTTGTTAAATACTATTAGTTTTTTAATTGAAAATAAGTTTTAATTGTGTAATACATTTTTTACAGTTTAATTTTAGCTGTGGGTTGTGGGGATTATAGGGGTAAAGTGTGGGAAGCTAAATAATTTTTATGAGTTTTAATTTGTTTTTTAATTGATAATATTTCTTTAATTGGTAATTAATTATGTTAGTTGAGGAAGTACATTGTTTTTTAATTTAGATGTGGGTTGTGAATTGTGTGGTGTTATAGGGTAGGAAATAACAAAAGTAAATTTATGTAATAATTAATGTTTTTGTTTCTAAATAATTTTTAATTAAAAATATTTATTTATTTGGAAATTATTTTTACTTTATTTAATATAATATTTGTAGGTATTTGTTATATGTATTTACCATTATAATATGTTTTTACATTTTTTTAATATAAAATATATTTGTATTTGAATTTATAATATATTTATATATTTTTTAATTGATTTAGTTTTTTAAATATTTGTATTGTTAAAATTTTGTTTGTTTTTAATTTTGAACTGACTGTAGTGAGAATATTAATTTTTACTCCTCCGCTATCCAACACTTCCCCTACTGTTACCCTGACTGGAGTGGGAATAGTAATTTTTACCCCTCCGCTATCCAATACTTTCCCTACTGTTGCACTCACTGGAGTTGGAATAGTAATATTTACTCCTCCACTATCCAACACTTTCCCTACTGTTACACTCACTGGAGTGGGGATAGTAATTTCTACTCCTCCGCTATCTACCCCACTTTCCCTACTGTTGCACTCACTGGAGTGGGAATAATAATTTTTACCCCTCCGCTATCCAACACTTTCCCTACTGTTACACTCACTGGAGTGGGAAATTTAAGTTTGAAGATTTTTAAATAGTTTAAGGTTTTAATTTATTATAGAATGTTTTTTTAATTAGATTTTATGTTATTAGTACACACACATATATATATATATCGCCGTTTCGTTGCACCTCGCCAACGTACTCTCGGATGGGTGCTGTGATCGCGGAGGTGCGTCCGCGAAAATTATTCTTGCTCACTTTTCTCCACCAATTCGCCCAAGAAAAAAGCACTCCATCCGTTTATTCCAGAGCAAACATGACGCGTTTCGGCTTACGCCTTACGCCTTACTCCAATGTTTGACAAGCGCGCCAAAGGGACAGTCTTTTTTTAAAATCACACACTTTGTCACATGATGCGATTGGACATAGAAAATAACAACGGACAGTGCCTTCGTTTACAAGCACTAGCGCCATATTGGTACAGATACTCTATCCCTCACTGAGAGCTGTATTACTTGTCTCGATCACAAGCTTTATTCTATTTGGCTGTCAACACTCCAAACCAGGAAGTGTTGGCAGCCATCTTGTGCCTTGGTAACCGAGGCACAAGAAAACAGGGAAACAAATGCAAAAAACAAGAAAAGGGGGCAGGGTAGAAACACCCTGACCCCCTAGGCCCACAAGGACCCCCAGGGCCAAAAAAAGCATTTTTTTTTTTTAAACAGCGGAATGCGCGCTGGGTGCGCGGATCCGGACGAAAAATTTTAAAAAATGAAGCGAGGGCTTCCTCGCTTTGTTAATTTTAAGCCCCCGGGTGGGCCAGGTCCCGGGGGGATTTGGTAAATGTAAAGCGGGGGCCCCTGCAGCCCTGGGGACCGCCACCTCCCCGGGGCTTTGTTTTTTAAATACAATAAATACTGTGTGGGGGCCTCGAGCCCCCCCACACGCCCCGGGGACACCTCCCCAGGGCACTAACTGTTTAAATGCGGGGGTCCATTTTGGACCACCGAGCCCCGGGGACCATCACCTCTCCGGGGCTTTGGAAAAGTTGGGAAGGGGGCTGTACAGCCCCCCTCCTGGAGCCTTTGATGGCCCTGGGGACCGCCACCCCCAGGGCCGGCTCCTGCAGTGTCCCGGGGTGCCCACCCCCGGGACACTGCTGTTTGCTATGGTAGGGCGGGAGCACGTCTCCCGCCCTACCATAGCAAACTCTGGTTTGGATTTTGGAAGAGAGAGCAGGGAAACCTGCTCTATCTTCCAAAATCCAAAGTAGATTGCTTTTCCACACGGTGAGCTGCATGTTAGCAGCTCCCCATGTGGAAAAGCAGTGCCGGCTCCCGCAGGAGGCGGGGAGCCGGCGGGACCATGGGGGCATTGGGGCTCCCCACGGTCCCCTATGACGTGGCTAGGCCCCGGGGGATGGGGTCCCTGGGGCGAATATAAATTACTTGTAGGAGCCGTTTTTTTTAATCGAAAAATTTGGCGTCGCGACCCTAGCGCGGCCCCCTGGTGTGAGCGCGAGGGGTGCGCGACTCCTACGTGGCCCCCTGGTGTGAACGCGAGGGGTGCGCGACTCCCAGCACGGCCCCCTGGTGTGAACACGAGGGATGCGCGAACCTTAGTCACGCTGGGTGCGCGACCCCAAGCAAAAAAAATTAAGATTTTTTTATAATATACCTAGTTTATATGTTTGGATCTTGGGTGGCTCTAAAAAGAGCCCTTGTGTTTATTGGGAGATTTTTGTAGCTACATGTAAGTGCTGATGCAGAGTCTTAAGTTGTTGAGAAGGACTCTGTTTCCCTTATCTGTGAAATGTACACCATCACTCCTGTAGATACCATCCATATCAAAACGCTTATTGTTGTTGTATATGGACCCCATACTATGGTCTCTGAGGTAAGCAGAAACAGCTTTATTGACATTTTTTCTAGCTTTCTCAATCTGTGAACAGAAATGATTGGACCAGTTCCATTTCTGTCTTTGGCATATGTTAGAGTACACAAAGGCAGTTTGGGGGAAAAGCAACATCAATTCTGCAAAGGTGTCCTTCATTAGCATTTCCAGACCTAGCCCAGTCATTGTGCCTAGGTCATTGCCACCGCAGTGCACAATCATGAGGTCAGGTGGTTGGTGATGCAAAAAGGATTGAACCAATGGCATCAATTGGTGCCACTTTAATCCTCTCTGTCCAATCCATTTAATGTCTACATTTTGCAAACCTAGGTCTTTGTCAATACCTCTGCTTTCAGCATACCTTTTGCACCAGAAAACATAGCTGTGCCCAATAATCCACACAGAAAGCATCTTGAAGGGATCTCTGTAGGTAATCAGAAGATG